>OZ038391.1:26306070-26663570 GCA_964036045.1 Eutreptiella sp. 'Long Island Sound 2002'
AACCATGCGTGCCACCTCAAACACCAGCATTCCCACTAGTGGAGTTATTGTGCTTGCTTCACGCCGCAGATTCATTGAGTGTGTGCCTTATGAGCCTTACACGAACAGTAGGTGCTGCAGAAGGTTATCCGATGTTCTCCCTCTCGTGTGTGCACGAAATGCCCGCACATAGATCAGATTGTAGGCACCATCATACGGAGGATGCACACTCTTGGGGTGTTACCCACCCCCAATAAGCCTGTGAATGACCAGATGGCTGCCAGAGTATCGGCCACCATGTGTATTGCTGGCAGTCTCATGTGAGACGCTAATTTGTCAAAGGTGCTTTGATGTGATATGCGTGTTGCCCAATGGATGTAGGATTAGGATATAAGTAGCATGAGCATGGGGTCCAGTTGGGGTTTCCAAGGGAAGGAAAGTGCAAGGTAGATGATTCAAAGGGGCTCGACATAACATGCCAGTAGTATAGGGGAATTTGGAGGAATTGCATAGGAATAGAGCTGTCACAGAGGGAACATTCTATCGGTTGGAGCAAGGCACTTAGAGGATCACTAATGGGATTTGGGAAACAGGACATAAAGGGGGTAGAGGTAATCGTAGACGAATTCCTTCTCTTCTCTTTCCGTCTAGACACCATGTCGAACCCCGCGGCACCCTTGTTTGGCTGTGCCCCACCGCCGGTGGCCGGTGGACCCAATTTATTAGCATTATAGAAGCTGTGACGTTTTGGAACAATTAGAAGGGCATCACCCAATGCACCCAGGTGACACGCATTGCTGAAAAATAGAAGGCACGTGATGGGTGGGAATTTACGGACACAGACCCACATGACACAACACCACTCGCCGAGTCAGTCACCACCACCCCGCTTGGGGGCCACAACACTAACATCCTTCTTCGCTCCCGCCTCCGCATCATATGCTTGTTGCAATGAGAATGAGAGAATGAGAGAATGAGAATGAGAAGAATGAGAGAAATTGCATGGCGCAATTTTGCGATGTCGGGTTTGCGACTAGGACGTGCATGAGGTGTGTCTACAAAACGGGCATTGCCTTAGTTGCATTTGCCGTGTTTGTGAGTCACCCCCTGTAGGCATTATGCGCACTTGCAAGAAGTGCCACCAACACAAAACAAATGCACCAACGATGCGCTACTTCTGCGCTACTGGAAGCAATGTGCCATGTTTGCTTTGCACCAAAGCCTCCGCCACCACCTCCACAAGTTAGGCCTAAGGTTTGGCCATTCAAGAGAAATGCGGCACGAGAATGGCCTAATGTGGTGTCTAGTGTGCCGCGAATACCCACAAGTGAGGGTATGTTCCTCGTATTCCGTCATGGGGCAACATGATGGCTGTCGAAGAGTTGTTGTAGTTTTTCTTTGATGTGGTCTGCTTATTCTTCCCTTCCCCGGACTATGTTCACAATGAACCATTTTTGTCAATTCTCACGGTGAAGACAACGAGACCCGTCTGAGTTACGTGAAATGTCCGGGCTTGTGCAGTGTGTTCCTTCCCCCCTTGGCAAACATTGTACGGGCCTTGCCTTGGCAATCATAGAGCCCATGCTTGCCAAGATTGTCTTTGGGTATGTCGCACGGCCAAGAAATTTGTGTGCTTGTGCCGTGATGTGAGGCTCTGTCTATGTGAGGCCTTCGTTTTGCAATTGATTCTCTTTGTTGCGTTGTCCTCTACCCCCCCCCCTCTTATTATCACGCAGCAAAATAATATCACGCACGCATGATAACATGTTGGACCGCTAAAATAGTATCATGCACCCATCTTGGCCACCCAAGCACATCCCACAGAACAAGGCAAAACACAGTGGGAAATGTGATTGCCGGCCAAAACATGAAGATATTTTGTTGCCAAGAAGGTGGCCATTGACAACTAGTGTGCTGCTGCCTTGGGTTTCGGCTTGGGCTTTGCAACTGGGGCACCTTGGGGCTGCACGTGTGGAGGCACAAACTGGTAGGGGATTCAAAGCTGTACTTTGTTGGGATCAATATAACCGAGATCCCAGAAGATCCCGGATCATCATCATCCCCAGTGGAGTACTCCTCAACGTCCGACCCCTCATCATCCGTCACAGCCTCAACAGCGTCGTCATGCTGCCATACCTCAATGACATTAACCAAAAACGGAATTTTAGAGTCAAGAACCATCACAACAAAGATGTGCACAAATAGGGGGTGGTCAAAATAATATCACACCCAAAATAATATCACGCACCCAAATAATATCATGCGCATGATATTAATGGGGGGGGGGGGGTAACATCCATCCTTTTTGAAAAAGGAGGGCGATCAGCAGTCAGGGTTTGATCCCGCGACGCCAATTCACCCACGTGAGTTTGTCCCGCAAGCCCAGGCCTCTAATCAAGGTCTTGATGGGTGCGGGAGCGTAGGTCTTCATGTGCCATGAACGTGGTGGATGGGATGACACCCCCTTTCGCTGTGTTTCAAGGTGCAGGTGTTACCGCATGGTCACAAGCCCAAAGTGGCAAATGCGGGAGGAGATTCCCCCGTTCGTGATGGAGATTTTTAGGAATGCCATTGTCCTTTTCCCGTTGTGAGGGAGTCGGTCACACAAATATGCCCATTTGACAAAAACCCAAGTTTTCCCTACATTTTTGCCAACTGCCATTGCCATGAGTTGACTTTGCTTAGGCGGCTCTAAGCGAGTCACGAATGGGTGCCAGAAATGAGCCGGAGGGTCCATTTTCAAAATTGACTATACGGCCCCTTTTTTGCACACTATTTGGTTGCCGTGTAGAATCAGGTGTGTCACTGCATAGTAGCACGTTGATGCAGAGAGTTGTATACATCACACAGAGTGTACGGAACATGTATTAACTTGTGTACCTACAGCGGGTCATTGTAACCTTGTTCTTTCACATGCTCTTTTTGTTCTGTTATTTACCTGTCAAATACACAATATGAGCATGCTTGTAATGGATATTGGCAACAAGAACGCTCGGAAGAGTGTTCTTGTTCCAAAATTCTTCTACTACTTGCATATTTTAGCATGTTTGCTGCATTGCCTCCTGTACCACCCCACATTGCTTGAATTTTACTTATGTGTACACATTGCTTAGTCATGCCATGATTTATGGAGTTTGTGTTGAAGAACGCTCTGCAGAGCGTTCTTTTGTCTAAAATCAATTTCAAACACCCCCCATGCAATGGTTCTACACTGTTGTTGCCCCTGTTGTTTGGTTTGTTGTTGAGTGTGGTTAACAGCTGCAGCGCCCATTACTTCAATGTTCTTAATGCCTCCGCCAAAGTCGTGTTGTGGCCATCCACTAAGGGGTACTTCAACAAAGACAACTTTGGGTTATCTTACTGCTCGGCATCTTGGTCATTTATTGCTTGGATGCTGCATTATCTCTACTGCCGCAAGATATGGTGCTTGTCCGCACTGAATATTGCTATGAATACCCTTCAAAATTGGAACACTGGTCAAGAACGCTCTGCAGAGCGTTCTTGAGCGGAATCTCCTCAATGATGGTCGCATTTTACTGGCGTACTTGCTATCTCTTTTGCTGCTCCCAATCTGGCCCACTGGACATCAAGAACGCTCCGCAGAGTGTTCTTGTCCCAAAACTCTTCTTGGTATCAGAGTCAATGGACTCTCGAGTTGTGGGGCAACACCTACCCAAGTACTTATGTACCTTATGGGTCCCCTTGGCAGCTAGCTGCACAATGGATCCCAAGCCATTCCGCAAGTTACTATCAACTGTGCCGGACTACTCTAGTGTGGAGGAGTTCATTGGACATGCTGTGCAGGAGGACGGAACAAGTGAGGGGCCTGGAGCTTTCGTACGTTGGGTATGTGGGCTTCAGGGTAATGGAAGGACTCAGCGCTCGCTTGGTGATGTTCGGCAGGCATGGTTGGCAAACAAGAGTGGTGCACCCCCCCCCCACTAGTACTCGCCCCTTTGCATAGAGGCATTCAACCTGTGGCGTTTGATGCACAGACGTTACAAGCCCAGGGCTTGCCGTCCAGTAGATGATGTTCCTATGTCCAGGTCAGTAAGAAGGAAACTCTCCACTTGGGAGCTTGCACATATAATGTTGGCAGCACACATCAACATGCTTGCGAGATGGCTCGGGATCTTTGGGACCTGATTAAACAATTCCAATACATTGTTTGGTCACATTCCATGCCATTGACCCCAACCATGTCCCAGTGGCTCAATATGTTTGGATACCCATGTCTCCTACACTTGCTTGTATGGTGGTGCATGATGAAGTTGCCACTATTGAGTGAACTGCACCTCAACCTACAAGGGTACCTGATGAACCTGTTGGAATTGGAGTGCATTGTGCAGATGGCGTGCAGTGGTTACAATTAGAAAACACAAAAAGTGGCATAATCTTGAGTTGGAGTGCAAAAAAGGTGGGTATATGTGGTGAAAAACACACAAACCACCAAAAAACACACCAAAAAACGCAAAAGCAATGGAAAACGGTCAAAAACGTGCGAAAAAAAGCAAAAAAAACGGTGTATTCTGCCATATGACAGGTGGTGTGACGGATTATTATGACATACTTGCCCAGTCCCATTACACTACAAGCTGTTTTCTGTTGCCCCAAGAAACGGAACCTAGGGCTCCCGACTACTTTCCATATTTTTTTGGGGCTGACTCCAGAAGTTTGAAGAGTTCTCAAGATAGTTCTTGGCAAGTGGGCCTCACTCCAACATATGATACGTTGGATCCCTGCAAAGCAGGGCGCAGAAGCGTGTACAAGAGGGCTCTCTAGTGCAGCAGGTGACCGCCACGCCATCAAACCTAAAAAGTGGTTTGTCTGGAGATGATTGGTGAAGATACGAAGGGCCCCATAGAACTGGGCACGGAGCATAAAACCAGACCGCAAGTGCGGCTCCTGACTATTTTCCATATGGTTCACTGTACCTTCTCCATCTCCGGTCCATGTTTCTCCCACAATTTGTGGCACCAGACAGAGTTTCCAATAAGGGTGCAGCCCGCGCACCGCGCACGGTGCGTCATTCAAGTATCCCGGGTTTTATGCCATGCTGCACAACATAGCCCCAGAACTTGGAACGGAGTGAGGGGGCGGCATGCACATGCGCATCAGGGTTCATGGATGCGGCCAAACGCATGTGCCTAGGTGCACCATGTGCACCCACCACTAGGGAAGCATATGTCCGCACGGCAAAAACAGCAGATTTAGACATCAATCTGGCATTTTCAGTGCCGAACATAGCTTCATCCGAGTTTTTGGACTGAGTAAGAATCCGAGCAGTCCTAGGTATGGGAACACAGTAGTTATTGCAGTCACCTTGGCCATCGGGGGAAACAAGTCCAAAATGGCCTATACTGTAAACAGCGCGGCCAGTGCACCGTGCGCTCCCTACACTGTCTGCGTTTTGTTGGCTGCACCATAGGCAACAGCCCTAGTTGACGGAAAACGGTTTGCCAAGGGGTGGGGGCGCCCATTCTGCCTCTTGGTCCACGTATGTGTTTAACCCCGCCACCAGGGTGCTCATCTGGGAGTGTGGGACGTGTTCTCTCATAGGGTGCCCTTCCTACAAGCACAGCACAATCAAGAGCATAATGCAAGTGGCATACACTTCAACCCCCCCCCCCCCCCGCGCGAGGGAACAACAATAAAGCGAGAACAACAATAAAGCGAGAACAGCAGTAAAATTCCAAAAGTTGCGGAACCAACTGTTGTTCTGACGGGGGGCGGGTCTTCATAAAGGCAAAGCGGGGCATGGTTCCAAAAGTTGCCGAAACAGCACCTGCTGTTGTTCTGAGACGAGGTTGTTCTTGCAAAGGGGGGGCGGTGTGTTCTCTGAAATGGCCTTTAGCCTGTTGTGGCCTTTCGTGATCCCAGATAAATACATCCGCAGAGGTGCCCGGCGCAACAGGGAAATTCCGAACAACGACACAACATCTTTCCCATGGACAGCGGCAAATAGCAGTGCCACGTGCGCAGCACGTGCGTACCCCATCAGGTGCTCCCTCCAGCGGTTTTCCAGGGTTGTCAGAGGTCACTGCATGAAAAGCTAGCACAGTGAAGCATTTAGTTAGTCCATTAGAAATGGCATCTGCAAATGCACCCATCTGACTAAATGACACAGTGCATGTACAGCACACACATGGTGGATGTGCTCATCCCAGGCAGCTGTTACATTTCTATGCATTTAGCTCTTGGATTAAGATGCAATGCCATGCCCACCAAACCTTCCACTCATGTGTCATCACAACGAGAGAGCAATCCAATCACATTGCACAAATCCCTAGTGAACATCTGTGTTGTAGTTCAGCAACATTGGTTAAAATTCCAGGGAGTTGATGTGTGAAGGCTACAACATGAGGTCCATCAGGGAGAGATGCAGCTTGACAATGGGCCTCGCACACGTGGTTGTTGCGCCGTACAGTGATGTTGCAGGGCTATTTGGGAGAATTGGGACCAAGCACTGATATATATGCCAGAAGATGGGATTCCCCAGACAAGCACTGTGGGTTAGCTGGACACCCGACAGGCCCCAAGGGTCTACCAGGGCCGCCCACTGGGTCAGCCACCAAATGACTTACTCAGCTTTATACCAGTGCAGGATCTTTTTGAGGAGACAAGATTTCCACTGACAACCGTCATGAACCCATCGCAGGGATTGCTTGCGCCGTGCACACTTTTTGGGGTGATTGGGTGATTGATGAAGTGACGGGCGGGAAAATTTTCCCCCACAAAAACACACGTGAGGGCAGCAAAAAACAACAGAGACGAAGCACATGTGCGCCTGCCCCCCAGGGTCCCTAAGAGTTGTGTCGCGCGTGCTGCGTCGAGTGCTTCCCCATCAAGTCACTGCTTGCCCAAACGGACCAGGAAATGCTCATTTGCCGTGTCAGCAGTGCACAGCAAAACCAACCTTTGCGGCAGTGAAAATGTGGATATATGGTGTGGGCGTAGTGGCCCATCGTAATGCATGCCGCACAGGCTATCAAACCCCAATGCATGGCCAACACCGCATCACAACATTTTTCTTGTTTGCTTTTAGATGATTTGTCCCTCCTATGCTCATGCCAGGGGCGGGGGAATCCACAAGGGCATAGGCGGAATCCCGTAAATGCATGTGGTACCAGTACAAAGATTATTGTCGAGTCAGGAGGTGTGTCTGGCTGGCATGCCCCAGTGGGGGAGGGGCTGGGACAGGGTGATATTGGCCCCAGGTTTTCGTTGGCTGCCTACTACATTTGTGGGTCCGTGGCTCAAGGTCCTGGGCAATGGGTACGCTGATGGGGCATTGGATACCTCAGTCGGGTCGGGGGAAAGGGGACGGGGCATGACTTGGCCCGAAAGTCCGGCACCGAAGGCAAGCAAATGGCAGTGGTTCAGGAGGGAAAAGGGCCTTCCAACCGCAGGCCATGGCCAGCATCAAACCGGGCTTCTCAGGGCGGGTTGGAGTAGCAAATGCCCTTCAACGAGGGAGAGGGGGGGGGGGGGGGTCGTTGGACCTGCCTGCCATTGCAGAAGCGGGACAGGGGGGATGCATTCGAAGGGAAGGGCCGCAGAAGCGGCCCCAGAAGCGGTCAGACAGGCGCAAAGCGGTTAGGGGTGGTCACCGTCGGTTACAAATGCCGTTGGGGCTGGCACTTGGCGTCAGTGGGACAGTGGCTGGGCATAGGCTGGGCAGCAAACCTCACCCATTGTAGCCCCCACCCACCCCATGCCACGAACCGACAGCACCCCTGGAGCTTTACTGCATTTCAGCCCACTCTGGCCTCGGCGACCCGACTGGCGTGAAGCATCCTGCACCCCCTTCTGCATTGCTTCCCCTTGTGACTTTAACCACCCTCCCGCAGGGATGCATTGGAAAGGGGGGGGGGGGGGTTACCCCCTGTGTGACATTCCGTCTGGTTGTTGTTCCTTTATGGGGCCCTGGACAGTCACCCGTTCTTCCCTTCGCATGTTGCGTCGGGTCGCTGCTTTCTGCTGGCCGCTGCGGCCGGTGCTCTTGCTGGTGTCGTTTGCGGAGCCCAGTGGTTGGTGTGTTGGGGCTGTGCTGAATGTGGCATGGTGTGCCGTTTGCTCGTCAGCGGCGCCCAATAATAAGGTGGGGTTACCCCCCCCCCCCCCCCTTCCCCCCTCCCCTCCAGGGCGTTCACCGCAATTAGCTCCAACCGCGCCTGCCTCCACGGTCTTCATTGCCCTCAGTTCAGTGTTCCGGGATGCATGGGCTGGGGGAGGGGGTTGCATGAAAGCTCGTTGGCCAGGCCCCGGTGCGGTGTATTTTGTGTGTCCTACGTTGGTTGATTGAGGTCACGGGGAGTGGAGGACGGACCAGAGCACAGCTGGGGGGGTCAGAGTGGAATGGTACAGTACTTTCTCTCTGTCACGTGATTTTACACATAAATTTGGCAAATCCGGTTCACCGCCCGTTTTTGTGGCAACGGGGGAAAAGTAAGGCCCGGCCCTTCGAGCCTGTTTCCCAGACCCGGCCCTGCCCTATTGCACACCGGCTCGAAGGGTCCCCCTCCCCCGGAGTTGCAGTGGACCGCGGGGCCAAAACGCTGAACCGCAGCGTTCTTGTAAAACGTCACGGCAAAAGCACTGTAGTCCCGCTGCTCACCATTGCAGCACACTGCCACATCCATTGACCATTACATTACAATGACCACTACATCCGCAGTATGCTCTGTGGCATCATGCCACGCTCCTGCACTGTGCCATGAACAAGTTCACATCGATTTGTTCGGAGTGCAGCAGACTTCACCAAACATTGCTCGAAGGTGGACGGTCCCGCAGGTGGAACGCTGCTGGATCTAACTCCCCTCTTCCAGGTGCTTGGTCCCTTCGAGCCAATGTCGTTTATAATTTGGGGGATGGGGGTCAGAGCCCAGTGGAGCAACGTGGGGCTCGAAGGAACGCCTCCTCCTCTTCCCTCGTTTCAATGAATGCACCTTCAAAAGAACGCACCCCTGACCCTAAAAGTACGGACTCAACGGTCCATCGAGGTGCAGTGAAAATGGTCACTCTGCATCTTTCAGCCGCAATAGAAACAGGCCTCTTGTGCGCACACGGCACCGATGGGTGTGCCAGGCCTGGGCAGAGGCAGAATATGCCTCCAATATTGTTTTTTTTTTGGTTCAGACTAAGAAGAGATGGCGTAGCCTTCTCACTTCACAGTACTCAAGATAACCTCTCGGCATCAAGGTTCAGAACTGTCCAGAGCTACAATGATCCCACAATGGTCATGGTAGCGGATCCGACACGTAGTGAGGATTAGCTGAGTCTGAAACCAGGGTATGCAGTGGCAGAATACACCTCCAATATTGTGTGACGGACACGGGGGCAAGAATGTACAATGGTGAGCAGTGTCCGAGGGACCTCCAGCAACCCTCCCACTTTGACTTTGCCAACCACCAGAGGGTTCACTGCGGATCCGTGCTGCACGCCATCACTGCCTGGCTGCAGGACCAGGAGGGGTCAGCTGGGGTCCACAGGGAGCGTGGCCCCATGCCTCTTCAGCTGCGGTCAGCCGAACCGTCAGACCAGTGTTTTGAGGAGTGTGGGGTTCCATAAATCAGGTGTTCAGGCAGGGCCCGCCCTGCAATGCACGCGCAACAACAACGTTCCGTAGAACGTCAGGTTTGATATCAATGCGCACAATCGATTCGCTGGAATTGGCAACTTCGAGTTCATGGAGACACACGTTCTGTACCGCTATGGCAACTGCCATGAGGGTTGCTCGGACGCAGGAGACGCAGACGCACATGCCCCTTTCCAGATGCACTGCGGCGGGGGCAATGCACACGCACACTGCCCGCATGCCTGGACCCCTTGACGCCGCTGACGCCGCAACTTTGACACATTGCACAGCCAACAGCACAGCCCAGGATTCCATAAAATGACAGTTGACAGTCCGCAACACCGCAGCCTAACATTCCACGGCATAGACACGCGAGGGTGTTTCTGTCATTCCTGCATGGCAGCTGGGGGGCAGCACAGCCCAGCATTCAACAGCAGCACGGTGTACAATTGTATAACACCATGGCCTAACATTCCGCGTGGCACAGCCGGACACTCCACAACACCACAGCATAACACTCCACAATAGAAGTTCGTAAGGCTACACAACACCACAGCCTCGGCTTCAACAAACACACAGCCTAAGATTCAGCTTCCGGCTTCGGAGTCTGATCCCTCAGGTCGCATCGGGTGCGACTGGCGTGCCTTCGTTTTCGTTGGGGAAAGCAGTGCCGTGGGGGCAGTAGAACCCAAGCCAATCTCAGGGTGAACTCGTTACGATTTCTGCTGCTGCTGCTCTTTGCACCACTCCGCTGCCATCATCTCCGCAGCTGTCCACACCAGGGCCGTTCGTGTTGGTGCTGTTGAAGTTGCTGCCGCAGTTGCTGTTGTCAGTGTCGCTGGTCCGGTCCTTGTCGCACCAACAGCCGCCATCCGCGCGCACCTTGGAAATAGAACTACGTCTCGTCCACGGATGGAACGGATTATGAGGACGGCAACGTACCCCCACCTCCCTTGAAATCTCCCCCTTTTGTGAGGCCAGTTCCCCCCCAGGAGGGGGGGGGGGGGGGGATCAGACTAACAAAATGAAAATTCCTGGTGTACCAGCAGGGGCTGCAGGTTGCCAGAAGCGGGGCACCCTTGCTACGAAAGTGGTTCCAAAGATGTGCGCCTGTAGCATACATTTGTGTCTGAATGCAAAGAGGAGTCAATGCCAGCAGGGGGCACCAGCAAAGGAAGAACAAGGGAGCGCATCAGAGAAAACGATCCTCAAGGTGACAGCCCCCCCCACTGGAGGGGGATCAATGGTCGGTGCTGATCGACTGAATGTCCCCGCCATAGACACTTTCAGCCATTAGTCCAGAGGTTCTCTCACAGATGCATGTGTCCCCTTCTTGGTTGGGGTGCTCCACTATTCAATGTACAACAAGTAGGTACAAGGTTTCAATCAGCGGTGCCAGTGGCAGCTGCATTTGTTATATAACCTGTGGACGGCGAACCACTATAGATCAATACCTGTGTGTTGCTGAGCTAGATGGTGCATGAAAAACAGCCACGCCCTCAAGCTGCGTCTGTGTTGATGTGTCGCAGTGAATCACAGGGCCGTATAGCCTGATGCACTCCTTCGGCCTAACCATACGGCTTTCTGTTCTCCTGCTGGAGGGGTAAAGGGGAGGTAGACAATCGCTGTATTACGTGCGAGCTGATAAGGCTGCATAGCTGTGTGTTTGTGGGACCATATGTCGGGTGAAGTGCCGCGTGCTTCAGTGGAAGCACCCTGGGCTCCAGCATCGCTGACGATGCTATCCACTATACCACACTGCCTCCCATACTGTCTTTGTGGGAAGAAACATTCAAAACTTAGAAAGCAGTCTACTGGCTGAGGCGTCGTTTTCTCGTGTCGCTAACATCAGTGCTGTAGGCACTGTCATTGTCACTGTCGTCGTCGGCGGTGACGGTGTCAGAGTCGCTATAATCTGATATGGTACCCGACTCGTCAGAGTCAGAGTCAGCGCCTGGCCCCCCCCACTGGAGGGGGGGGGGGGGGCTCTCAAACCATTGTGCCCATCCTGGAGCCGCCTCCAAAGCCCAAGGCCAACCGCGGCATCAAAAGTTTTCGGGCTGGAAGGGCTCCCTGTACTCGACGAAGGTGCGGTTCCGCCAGTTGATGACGTAGAACCGGTTGTACTCGTCGTCGGACCAGAACGGCACTTCGAACCCGAAGTACTTCATCATCTCCTGGACGTCCTCGTGCTGCCAGCAGACCAGGACGGTGCCATTCTGGTGCTCGGCCTCCTCGACCGCGCGGCGGTACGCGGCCCGCGCGTCCCGGCACGGCTGGATGGCCAGGCCGGACTTGATCGAGAGCGGCGTGATGGTCTGGATGGGCCTCACGTGCATCCCGTTGGGCCAGGGGATGGCCGTGATCAGGCGGGTGATGGGGATGCCCTCGGTGAAGCGGGGCAGCGTCTGGATCACCCAGTCCGCCAGCCAGTGGCTCCGCTCCCACCCCAGCGCGTTCAGGGAGTTCAGCGACAGGTCCTTCGGCTTCTCCCCGTGGCGGATGATGACGATGTACTTCCCGTGCTCCAGGGCGCGCTTCTGGGCGTGCATGTCTTTGGCCTTGTCCTGCACGTGCAGAGTCTTGGTCGGCTGGTGCAGGAGCAGGAGCGCGGACACGATCAGCGCCCCCACGATGCCCATGGTCGTGAGGCTGAGGGGGCGTGGGGGTCGGGCCTCCGGCGTGGCCTCCCCGATGGAGATGTATCCATCGGGGTACTGCGAGTGGGCCTGTGCTGCTCCGAAGAGGCGGGAGAACATGTAGGGCTCACGAGCAGTGGAATGAGATGCCCTGCAAAGGTTGGAGGGTGCGGGTCAGTGCAGTTCGGGTCGGGCGTCTGAGAAAGGGGCATGGCTGCTCTGTAGACCCAGACTGGGTCTACTTCAAATGGATTGCAAGGGGGGCATGCAGGTCAACAAGGCGCTCCACACATGCACTACGCACTAAAATACATGTGACATCACTACGCAACAGCGACACATGCTAGACATAAGAGATCAGTCAGAATTCCGAGCAGCCGGCCAACACAAAACGGCACCAAAGCAAAGACTCCAAAGAGCATACACATCCGGGTATGCATATGCAGCAATGTTCGGCAGTTCATTTGACACACACATCTCGACCGTTCTGCGGACATCAGCATGTACAACTGTCAAACTGGACCTATGCTTCACTTAGCCTGCAGAATACTGTACACGGGTGTGGCGACCTTCTGGTTTGCACGGCAGGAGGGGGGGGGGGGATTGGCACAAGGCCCTGGTGGTTGGCTCTGTTAGCCTGTGGCGGCGCCTATTGGCCTCTTGTCTTTGAACCTCCTGCTATGACAAGCAGGCATCCGTACTACTGCGGGCATCCGCACTGCCGCGGGCATCCACCTTCCTGGGTGGGAATCCAAAATGCAACTTCTGCCTATGGTGTACCCTGAGACATCCTCATGGGTGTGGCACAGAAAAAGGTGGACATGCTGGGCTTGTAGTACCCTGTTTCTTGGGTGTCACCAACTTTTCGAAGGGAAATGCTAAGTAGAAATAGGCAAAGGAATAAAGGATCTGCCCCCATCGCTCATGCGCATCTCAGGCCCAAAATGGAAGTGAATGTGCTAATTGTAGGTGTCTGCAAGTGCGTTGGGAAAGCCTGTGTGAAATCCACCCTCCCCCCACCAAAACACCTCTTTTCATGGCGAATATTGGATACTTCAAAGAGGCTGAGGTGGGGTGAGGAGGTTGCCCGGCGCAGCTTTCATTTGTTCTTGAACACCCATCGAAGTGTTTCCCTGTGTGGTGGGTAACCACCTTCCAAAGGCTCCAAATGGCCACATAGTAGAACATGGTGCACAACAGGGAAAAAAAGCACAAAAAAAAGCCATTAATGACCATCGCGCAGCACTGCCTCCAAGCGCTCTCTGAGCTCTTCCTTCTTCCCTGAAACTTTCAATTTGCCTCCAGAAGCAGTGTACTACTTGATAGCCTTGCAAAGAACCTCTTTGGTTACCTTCCCACCACACCAAACCAATCATTTGCAATTGCTGGAGCAGCTCCTGGTCTCAGGCAAGTTTCTCAAGTTTAAACCTCTTATGGCATGACCTTGGAGAAACTTACCTATCGTTACCTCACAGAAATGCTTCACACTGAGCTTAGGGTCCGCCAGCCTCTCGCTAGCTCTCTTCATGTGTGGCAGGAGGTCCCTGCATAACACAGGACCGCTTGTGGCAGTGCCACCAAACAAACTGGACTGTGAACACGCAACTGGGCGCAGTGGAACACACACACAATCAATGTGCGCCCACAGCAGTGCACTTCTGGTGGATGTGCTACGAAAGACGCATCTCATTGCCGTACAGTCACTTATTGATGGCTGAAGCCCGTGCCCTTTTGCACCTCTGTTCCAATGACCTGCGCTGGCTGCATCTGAATGTGGAGCGAAATTGCTTGCACTATGCCTACCAGAGTCCTCTGTCACTGGGCCTTCACTGCCCCATTCCTCTTCGAGACCTTCCGTATTGCATTGTGCTGGCTCCTCCCAAAACGGGTTGTTGTTGGTTCCACTGTGGACCCAGTGCTGGGCAACTGTGTGTCCGTGTGCTATTGAGGCACCATGGGGCCCCATGTGGGAGTAGAGAGGAACTAGCACTTGGGCCTTTTGGCTCGGGACGGGGGGGGGGGCTGGGCATAAGCACGAGCCAGTGCAAATCCTCTTGTGGCAGTGGCCCCTGGGCCCGACCCACCCATGCCATTGCAACACAGCACACTCGCACATATGACGGACATTTATAACCCCAGACCCTGTGATCACATGCATGTGCACGATCGGGACTGCTTGTTCACAACCAAGAACACCCCCTGGCCATTCTGCTTGCCCTATGGTTTGCCTTTCATCTGCTGGGACCCAGCAATGTTCATTCTGCTCCTCCCTTTGTCTGGTTCCATCACCCATCGCACGACCACAGAATACCACATCCACCCTTCATCCAACTTCAGGTTGGGCTGGGGGGTGTTTCATAAAATTGGTGGGGGGTTAACATTCCAGGATGGGGGGGCGGAGACCTAATTAAGGTTCGTTAAGCGAAGGTTCGAGGATGGGGGGGGGCGGTGTTGTTACCCCTGCCATCCAAGCGCATTACCAAATGCCCCAACCTGGGATCTAATGCCATCAGGTGCTGTGTACATTGGAGACGAACTCAAGAAAATGTACTCTGTGGGGGAAGGAGGTGGAAGGGGGGAGGGGAGTTGAAGGGGGAAACCACGTAGAAATAATACACGTTGCCGCTAAACAATGGTCAGGGGTTTGGGTTGACCCTCCACTCCTCCTCCTGTCATGCCATCAAAACAAGTTGGGAAGTTTGTACAATGATAAGCACATGTGTGATGGAGGTCATAGAGCTCATAAAGTGCCGTGTGCACTTGCGGATGCACCCTCTCCCCCTTAACCGGTAGGAAGATTGATTGCAAATTGTGACCACATGTGTGTGTGTGTCCTTGAAAGGAGGGCGGCTGGAGCGGCATGGGCGTGCAGGCACCGAGGTCTCATAACCCACAGCCACCAGCTCTGGCCTAGGCGAGGGTGACGACTCTCAAGGGGGGCCAGTGCAGTCATGATGACATCCTCCTGGCACAGCCCCCCCCCCCCCCCCTGAGCGCCCACCCCTGGACCCATGCAAGCCTTCCTCTATAATATGTCCCCGGCGGGCCATCCTGGGGAGGTGCCTCTCCCCTCTGTCGCTTCGCCCCCGCGTGCCGGGGGTGGAACTGGCTCTAGGCGCCGAGCGCCCTTGGGGTATGCCCCCCTCCCCTCACCGGTGTTTGCGTCACTCGCCTCTTGGGGGCTGGGGTTCGCCCTCCCTCCCCCCGACTTGGAGTCCTCTGGCTAGCTCTGCGCACCCCCAGGCGGCGCAGTGGGGTGGGGGCTCGTCCTGTGGCAAGGGGGACATCGCAGGCACCCGCGGGTGCCCCTGGTGCCCTCGGGCACAGCAGTATCGCACTCCCCTGTGTGCTACCGTGCACGCTCTGCACGGGGGGTGCCCGTGTGCTTCGCACACCCACGTCTTACACCGTTGTTTGTGTGTCTCCGGTCTGCGTTGCCGTGTGCGCGCGTGCTGCGGTGTGAAGTGTATGGTGTGTGGCCCCTGGCTCGCATCGGCTGGCCCCGTGTCCACCACTTGGACGGGGAGGCGCCTCCTGCCATCTGGCGCTGTGGGCTTCGCATAGAAGTCGGTGCCATAGTGCATCGCAGAGCGCTTGGCCCCTCCTTTTGCCGGGCATCGCTTTCTGTCCGCCGCTCCCGCGAGGTCGCGCTGTGGCTTGGCGCCCTACGCCTTGTTGCGCCGGGCTTTCTTTTGCGCCTGCTTGGCTCGCTGTTTTTGCGCCCATCGCTTCTCCCCATACGTCCGGAGCCGGTGTAGGTGGCGTGAGACTTCCAGCGGCGTGGTGAAGAGGGGGTGCCCCTCCAGTCCCATGACGAGCCCTGCCCCCCGTATCCTTGAAAAGACAAATTCACGTATACTGCAATTTTTTATCATGGCACCATCAAATATATTCTGCCATGTATTGATTGGACACCATCAACCAAAGGGCAGTATGTCACTGTCGCCACTCTCGCCACCTTGGCAAGCCAAGTCAAATAGTCACAGGTTTTTCACAAAGTAGAGCTGGTTTTACATGTATGCAGAATGAAGATGGCACCAAGAAAATTGTAAACAACACTAGTACCGAAATCAGTCGGTTGCAAGTGGTCTAGATGGTACGAGGAACGAGCACCTTTACATAACAGTCCTCTGCACCACCCAACCCCTCATCATGACTCCATGGCGGCGCAGGAGGGTAAGGGGAGGGTAAGGGGGCTGCCATTTGATGCTTGCCCCCTCCAATACCTAAGGTATGGAAAACAGAGAAGTGTTGCATGGTGCACGGACAAAGTTGCGAAAAAGGCACACTTTTGGGAGCATCTGGTTGCGGTTGCGAGCTTGTGCAATTCACTTTTTTTCGACCATTTGAGAGTTCAAGGGGTAATCGCTCACTCCCAAATTTGTCTGTCGTTCCTTCTTCTGTCTTTGCAGACATATTGCTTTGGTATTTGCTCTGGTCTATCGTCTTAACATATTTTTTGTACACCCCCCCCTCCATGACTATGTATGGCCCATGGCCATGATTCTTACTTCTGAGTGGGTGGTCCAGCGACAAATGGGAGGGGGGTAATTGTTCTTTCAGGGTGGGAGGTCCATTGACATGCGTGCGCGGGGGCCGATGACTCGGAAAATTCCGTGTGTAGGTACTCTGAATCTACAAATTCTGGCGCAACAAAACCCGTGCCATTTCTTAAAAATGAGTGAACAAATTACGCAAGGTTGGCAAAAGCAGCTCATGAGAAACAGTGATGGACTCTGGACGGGGGTTGTTAATTTCCAAGGGGATTCCAGGGGGTTGTATTTCCGGTTGGACTCTCAATTGTAGCTGTTATTTCCTGGTTGACTCTGAATGGTTGGTGTTATTTCTTGGTGGAATCTGAATGGTAGCTGTTATTTCTTGGCGGGAACACACGTCCGACTTCTGTGCCTTCTTTTCTGCTGCTGCACGCGCAACAACAGCAGCATGAGCAGCCTTCAAATTGTATGGCATCACTTGACAATGATGAGTGTGGGACAAGAAAGGGTTGCATGAGGAGTCACCAAAAACGAGGCTGCTACAAAAAAGAAGGCCCAAAAACACAACACACACTGCTCAACATAATGATCAGACAAAAAGCGGCCATGTGTGGACAGCACAAAGAGCATGCAGACGTCAGTATGTACTTCAGCACTTGTGCTACTTCTATGGGAAATTACTTATCATGAACCAAATCCTCTGGCATGGTGAGCCAGAGCAACAAATTGCGCACAAAACGTTCGCGCAGAATTTGTGGCACAGAAATTCTACCCTGAACCCCCCCCCCGCGCGATATCATCAATTTTTTCCACAAATTTTTGTGTGCGCATTTTCAGGCCGATGCACCTGCTTGGAGAATTGTTTGGATGTATGCTTTGTACTCTCTTGCATTGTTGTGATGGTAACTCACCTTGGCCACTGTTTCTGCGGTTTTCGACACTTATGGTCATTCACCTGTGTGTACTTCTCAAACTGCCCAGGAGGGCCATGATTCTTCTTTCTTGATGGGGGGTCCATTGACCAGGGGGGGGCGGGTGGGGGGGGGAATTCTTCTTTCTGGGGGGGTTCGACATGGGGATACCATTGACATAGGCGGGGGGTAGCTTCTGCTTTTTTTCTTGCGCTGTACACCAACTTTGAGCACAGGCAGTGGAGTGTACAGCGGCAATCAACGATCAGCGAATGGAGTTGCTTCTAGGGTCAATAGTTGCAACAATGCATGTAAGCATGGAAAATGCTAAGTATTCGAGTTCAGTGTTGAAATTGATATGCACAATGGTACAGCCTCAACAGAAATGCCGCGACAAGCGCGCGCGCACACACACACACACACACACACACACACTACGTTCGACCAAAACAGAACTGCAAAAGAGAACTACTCTCACTCCAGAACGCACACACACACACACACACACACACCAATACTGCCACAACCTAGTTCTTCAAATAGCGAGAACTCAGCTGCTGCTTGCGGACTGCTCTGGACACATACTGGGATTACACTGTGATCGAAAGGAGCAACTGACAGAATTGACATCGTGTGGGGGGTCGAAGGGGTTCTGCACGTCTTGCGGCTAAAAAGCAATTTGTTGTAGTTTTTTTTGCACCGCTGGCCCTATTAAGCACCGGGAGGAGGGGCTATAACAATCTGGATAGGAGAGCAGAGTTGCAAAGAGGCGGAGAAGCAGGGCCTGGAAGAGTTCCAAACTGTGCAGAAACAGCAGATTTTAAAAATCTACGGATGGGGATGTGGGTGTCTCCACAGAGATACAGATGCCAACAAACTGAAGCGGCCAGAAGGTCCAAGCAAGAGACGGAAGAAACACCGTTCGCATGACGTCATACAATGTGAAAACATGGGCCTCAGCGGGGCAAGGGATGCCGGTCGCCTCCACAGAAGCATCACAGACTGGGGCACGCATGAGCTGTCCCACTGGAAAAAGGGGGAAATGATGTGACATGCAGAGGGACAAGGAATGCAGGTTTGCCATTGTCACGTCACCTGCGAGGCAAATGCACTTGTGAGGACTGCTGGGAACCCCCGCCCATACTTCTGGGCGCAAACGAGACCCCGGCTCTGTCCTGGGTCAGTATGTGTGCCACGCCATGATTGTTTTCCCAGGTGTCCTTTGGGACCAGCCCACACCATGTCACCAGAGATGAGAAATATTTTGCATGCAGATAATCTCAAAGAGATGCCGAGCTCGATGGTACCTCGTGTAAACTCCAGTGGCAAATGCAAGAGCAGCCAATCTGGATAGTTGGCATCGCTGACAATAGCCAAATCTTTGGTACCCTCGACCACAAATTGAACAATGCATTGGTGCTTGCCTCTGCCGGCATCGGAGGAATTGCAAGTGAAGCAATCTGCTTACACACATCTGAGTGCACACTCTGCACATGCCATGCATAGACGCCTGGGGAACAGGTTAGTAAAACGAGGAATCAGTCAGGAAAGAAATTTGTCGGCAAAGGAACATGCAACAAATACACATGAGGAAGAAGAGCACTACTGTGCTGGAACAAAGGCCGCACGGCAGAGTGGTGTGCTACAGCAGGCATGAGCTGGGCAGATTCACCCTCTCAGACAAATTGCCTGTCATCCGGGTAACGGGGGTGTTTCATGGTAACATGAAGCGGAGTAGTCTAGCCTATGCAAAATGCGAGAGAAAAATTGAGGAGCATTGGAAGGGATAAAGGAGCAGGCTTGAGCTTGAGAGAAGTGAGGGAGATGCTGTCAATGGGTCATTTGTTGGAGCATGAAGGGGCAAGGGTTTGGGTACTGGTTGGGGCCGGCACATGCCCGCCACAGCCTATAGATGCTAAGCGCCCTCGCCTCGGCAGTCCTGTTTCCCGGTATGCAGACCACTGGAAGCACAGGGGGACGGTGTGTGGCAATATCTGAAGCAACTTGTCTTGGAGCCTGAAGAGGAAAACGCTGGGCTGGAGGGGGTTGGGGAGAAAGCCCCTGATAAAACAAAATGCCAAACGTCAGGGGGGCAGTTGACCAGACAGGACAGGCATGTCTACGGAGTGCCGACGCACTCACACACAAAAAGAGAAACGAGACTTGTGCCACTGTAAGCCATCACAGTTTGATCGGCGGCCAGACCTCTGTGATGAGGGGCCACAGCCTATGGGCACCCGTAGGCCCCCAACTGGCTACAAACCACCGTCACCACTTTCCGTCCGTCCCCCGTCGCGCCATGAGTTGCTTGGGGGGGGGGGGGGGGGGTGTACAAACATGTGGACCAAAAAAAAAAGAAATATGTTGATTCCATTTTTGAACTGATTTGTCACTTCACAAAGAGGGGAGGGTGTTCCAGACCCCTTCCAGCAACAACCCAATGACTTTCCTAGGACTTAGGCAGATGCCCCGGAAGGTCAATTGTCGAATACAAAGCGCCAAGAAGTGGCGCAAATGAGAATCGCGGGTCCAAGACTGGACGATTAGGGTCCTGCAAGCTGTGTGTACGGGGCAGGGGCGGGCGACCAAGACTGCACAAAACATCTCCTCACATTGAGGGACACGGTGTGCCCCGAAACAACACCCTTCAGAAGGTGTTGACGGTTTTTTGTGTCTGGGTGTTGAAGCAGATATATGGCCATGAGAAATTTACACGTGCCTTTGCAAATAGACAGTAGGGGTCACTTTCGTGGTGCATGAAGCTCGTGCGCATTCGAAACAATTGGATTAGCAAGCACTCTGCAAACCACCACCAGCACCATCGGCACCACCACGATGAGGGGCATTGATGCACCGCACGTTCACAGAAGAGCGGCATGATACCACCAAACCACGACACACCACACCCACATGGCGAAACAACACCTCACCACAAAATCGACAACACGAGAGGATGCCAACTGACAACAATACAGCAGACCACCGCTTCGCAGCTGTTTCAACTGCAAGAGTACGCAGGCGGCAAACTGAACATGCAGACGAGGGCCTGCTCAGAACAACTGGTCAGATCTCCCGGAACATGAGCACACATCCTCAAACGCCATGCAACCCCTCCGTTCCCCACGCATCACTCCCATGAATCTCTGAACTCAATCTCAGAAATGGGACCGGAATCATTCCACAACGTCCATGGGTGCCAAACAAACCTCATGCATTGGACATGGGTAAAAGGACGCTTTGGAGCGGAGGGAGGGGGAGGGGTGCTCCTTTTCATTCTAAAGCATCACTGCATGGAACCCACGAACACCTCTCAAGTGCACATGCACGTGCATATGAGGCATGCCGGGCGCGGAAGATCCCACAAAGCTCTGTTCCCCGAATCGCCCAACATGGGCACCAATCAATGCGAATGAAAAACTACTATACAGGAGATGGCAGGAACTGCATCGCTCGATGCTGTGGTGACCCAAACTCACTCGCACTCAATGACAGCACACGGCCTGTAGGCCGACAAACATGCACCTCTGCCATGTTCTACACTATGCTCGACAACACGAGAAACCAGTCCACTATTGCTGGCGCCCACTTGTGGATGTGACAATGCAGTATCTGCTGCTGTGCACGTCCAGATTGGTGTGGGGAAAGGGAGAGATTGTTGTGACAAACAACAAACAACGTATCGCAAAATAGGAAAGCATGTGTTACCACTTATCGGAGGGAGCTGGCGGCATATCATCCGCCTTGCTTGAAAGAGTACGTCCACTCGGAGACAGCGGTGACGAAGCGTCCGCAAGAAGGATGTTGAAACTCCTGTTCAGACACAAATGTAATCAACAACTGCATCGCAAACGGATACCGTTGCATACCCCAAACACACACACAACTTGATGTTGCAAACCACACCCAAAGGGTGTGTGGAATTCAAGCCTCTGGACACGTTCCCCCGGGGGCTTTGGGGTCCTATGATTTGGGAGGCCGGGTTTTCGTTTACGAGGGGGGGGGGGGGGGGGCGATAGAGCCCTCCGGCCGGACCCCGCCCTGCCCCAAAAAGGGCTCAATTGACAGGACCCCCAAAATCCTACCGAGTCTGACCCCCAGGCCTTGGAGGTGACCCAGACCCAAAATTCGGCAAAAAATGAAAATGGGATTTTTGGAATCAGTGCGTCGAGGGGGTTCAGAAAAGTCATCATTTGCCATGGATTTGGTGGAAAAAAAAATCGACCAATTTTTAGTGCTCGAAAAAATTTTCGGCGCCTTTGGCGGCAGACATCATAATGACTGATTAATGGTGCCTGTCAATTGAGCCCTTTCCCGAAACCCCCCCCCCCAGTTTTGGGGGGCTCTATTGTCCCCCCCCCCCCCCCGGAAGTGAAAACCTGACATGCCTTTTCACGGCTTAGAAAACGTCCAAATAGCAGGGTACACTACAACGGCCGGATGACTAGCAGCAGGATGTGGGGTGCCATAGTGAAAAGGCATCTTCTTGTTAAGCTTCCGTAACTGTACATGCCAAAGAAAAATCTGAAGAAAAATGAAAGACAATCAGGCAGATCGATTCAAATGGTTTGTCACATTGATTTGGTTCTTGGGGATTACCGGGAGTGTCGCGATGCCTCGGGGCCCAATACCTGACAATCTTACCTCTGACGCTTCGAGGTCCAGGTATTGGTATCCAAAGATGCCACATCAGAGTTGCCTTTGTTGTTGATTCTCAAAACCCACGTTTTCTGTGAGCAATCACTTTGTCTATTCCCAAACTCCACAATGAGAAATCAAGCCTTTTCTGCAAGCAATCACTTCTGGAATACCACTTGCAGTGGTTATTGAATCGTTTTATGGGTAGAGGCAATCCAACAGAAAGAGAAGGCAAATGCCAAGCACCAGACACCATAAATGGACTCCTGAATACAAGACACACTAAGTTGCCCATGACCTTCATATTTGGAGTTTTATTAACAACAAACCCTTCGGACCGTCTCTCGCTGTCATT
Source organism: Eutreptiella sp. 'Long Island Sound 2002' (assembly GCA_964036045.1). Taxonomy (NCBI): domain Eukaryota; phylum Euglenozoa; class Euglenophyceae; order Eutreptiales; family Eutreptiaceae; genus Eutreptiella; species Eutreptiella sp. 'Long Island Sound 2002'. Next base: position 26,328,663 of record OZ038391.1, read on the forward strand.
GAATCTTGCTCCAGACCGAGTTAACCCAAGATACAACGAAACGAAATAAGTAAACACCACAAATGGATCCTGGAGGGCAGAACATACTCAGGGACCAGTGAACCACAGCACTGACGGGCGAGCCTCAATTTGCACACGTTTGGTTCTGCAGCTCCCCAGCGATTCAATCTGACAATCGTTATCCTTCCAGTGTGATGAGGAGTGCTCCCACCTCCCTCGCCTCCCCAGGCAACATACTTTTCTCGGGTGGGCGTGTACCGCCGCTGCAGGACGCGTCGGCAATGCTCTGCGAGGGTGGCGGCCCTCAGCTCTTTCCCCCAAGGCAGGTGCTCACGCGGCGTGTGCGTTGCGGCCGCGAGCATGAAGTCGATGTGCTGGGGGTCCTTGTCGGGGTCCAGGTCCTGAATGGCAGTCTTGACGGCCTTGAGCGACGAGACGCTTCCTTCTGAAGTGCTGCCGAAGATGGCAGACTCCACTTCGGACGTGTACGACATGATCTCGTCCAAGTGTTGTCGCTTCAGTTCGGCCAAGAACGTGCCCATGTGCCCGGCATCAAACAGTACTTTATACTTCACCTGCGTCCAGTGGAATGGGGCATGCGAACTTCGCGTCACAATGCGCACGTCGGTGCTCACGGTAACAGGGAGGGCGGGCGCCTGGTGCGTCGAGACCGTTGCACCGTGTCAGAAAAATCTGCCCGTCCGGGAGGCAAGGAGAGGGGAGCAGCCTAAGGCCGTCCAACCCACACAGGCCACCCCAACGTCCACACTACGAAGGTCAGGGAAAACGATGCCCATGGGGGACCCGTGGACAGGGCTCCTTTGGGGGGGGGGGGGGGGGGGTTGGATGGGTGGGTCTGGGGGGGGGGGGGGTCCGCCACCCCCTGTGTGACATAAAGTCCATCTCTGGTTGCTTTACGGGGCCCAGGACAGTCCCCCGTTTATCCTTCACCGCATGATGCAGTGTCGGTCTTCCGCCACCCCCCCCCCCCAGAGGCACCGAAGAAAAATTTTTGGTCTAAACGGTGCCAAAGGCGCCAGAGATTTTTTTTTGGATTGGCCGAAGGCCCGGAAGAAAATTTGGCCTGACGCCGCGTGCCGGGGCATGTGCACCTGCGGGCCGGATGGGACGGGTGATCGGGCGCAGCACGCGCCAGCGGAGGTCTGGCGTACAGCGGCGGGAGAGCCTTGCAGCGACGCGGTGTCCCCCATAGATTTCCAGAGTCCGGTTCACACTGTAGCCTAGTCTCGGGCAACCCCCCCCCCCCCCCAACGTGGTGCCGGGTTGTTAAAAGGAGCCCTGCCCGTGGCTCTTCAGCGCTGGGCCAGACGCTGCATGAAGTCACCTGACCCAACTTCTCCAATCAGATGAGCTGACACCTTCAGAGACTCAGTGACGGCGTCGTGCGCTCGCGTTTGGGCAAGACGCCGAAGGAATGGGCCAACTCGGCAGTGCAAGCCCTCGCTTCCACACCTTGTCTCCCACAAAACTCACATGTGTAGCGATGTATCGGGGGAGTACCGGGTCCCATAGGCCTCCCTTCAATCGTGAATTTGCACGGGTCATACTGTGGCAGCCCCACAAACTGCAAACGGGTGGTAGGCCCTGGGGCAGTACCGCCTGATGTCACTGGGGTTGTGCGAACCTCCCTGTCCGCTTGCCTGAAAACACCATCGCACCGTGGAGCCGTCCCCTCTGTGCCCACAGCCCACCTCTCCACATCCACTCATCGCTGTCCGTCTACATAGAGCATAGACAACGTCTGCCCTCTCACAACGCGAGGGGCAGACGGAGGGCGCGCTGGGCGCATTCACTCCTACACGGGCAACATGGTAGCACGCTACGAGGGCGCTTTCGTTTCTGGGGGGGTTTGGCACAAGGCCTCGGTATCTGATTGTTTGCCTTTGGCGGGGCCTATTGGCCTCTCGCCACTGCTCATTCTGACCCTCTGTGGGCCCAAACGTGTTTTGGTTGTGTCAACGGAGCCCCCGGATGACTTGTCCTGTTTGACTACTCCGGGGGTCGGCCGTCCCGGAGACGGGCTGTTGCCCGTGCCGTTGACCCGGTGCATCCAGATACACCCTCCGAGTCCATGGGGGTTTGCCGACTCCAGCACTGACTTGTGCGCGCTGGGGTGTGCATCTGCAGGATCATTTTCCTGATAGGGGCTTTCGTTTCTGGGGGGGGGGGGGTCTGTGCCGCACGCTACTTTTACGGCGGGTTTCCCCGGAACGGGATGCCTTTTACCCCCTCCCAAAATGCCCCCTAAGGAGAGTAAACTGTCGGGTACAAGACCTGTGTAACCATCCCTCCGTCTTGCCCCATCCGGCGCCTCGAAACGTGAAGACACACAAGATGGCCCCGTGGGAGCAACCACCACCCTAGTGTGGGGTCTCCCTGCTGGATTGTCGATTTTTCCACCCTTCTCCTGATAGCAGAGAGAAGTGCTAGCTCTTCTGGCTTGGCCACCAGTTGATCTACAGCTGCTTGGTCCGGTCAGGCGGCTACATCTCCGCACCTCGCGTCCGCCGCGCGCGCCGCATCAGGTGCTCTCCCGGGATAACCCCCAATGGGTACGGTTGACATGTTCGGAATTTTTCGTTTTTTTTGATATGTGGGCCTGCGTGAGCCAGGCCCGCCCGCCCGCCCGCCCACGCTCCACTCTTCCTCACCACACGCACCAGCTGCACTCGGGACCACTGCCACAGGGTACGTGCGATGCCTGCTCTCAGTGAATCCACATGGCCACCGCTCACATCGTTGTTTCGACACAGCGCAACATCCGTTGTGCACCCGGTATGAGGGCCAGCTCGAGGGGCCTCTGAGAAGCAGGTGTCGTCTCCTCTCCAGAGTCCCTCGATGGTGTGACACAGCGTCAGTGTACTCCGCGACTCCCGTGGGTTTGACTGGAGGGACGTTGCCCAGCCCCCGTCCCCGTCCCCTGTCCCTTCTCCCCCACACTTCATCCCTCCCTTGCGCGGCACGCGGCATACACTCACATCCATCCACCCGTCGCTGGTGCTGACGCCCGGCGAGGCGGCATTGTCGTCCGCCTCGCGGGCCTTCTTCCTCTTCTTCGTCACGGCCATCCCCAGGAAGGTGTTCTCCAGGTCCTGCTGCAGCGCGGTCCTCAACGCCAGCAGATGCGAGCCGCTTTTGCTGGGGAAAAACCTTTCAATGGCCGTGAGGAACTCGACACATTTGAGCACCCCTTTGGGCTTGCCCGTGGCTTGCACTTCGGCGTTCCTGAGGTTGGCATCACCGCGTGGGAGGGGGGATTCCTTTGAGTTCGGCAAGGCAACAGTCCAGGAAGGTCCTGTACTCAGGGTTAGGGTGCATGGAGCTCCAGCCTCACTGCAGAGTCGGGGGGGGGGGGGGTGGGTGAGAGGGGTGCGTGCCATCAAGGTATGCCGGTTGGGGAGAGGGGGGTGGGGCTGGGGATGATTGGGGGGGCAGGGGCTGTCTCCCTCCTCGACTGACCAGGGCGGTCCTTAACGAAGAAAAGGAAGAAATCTCTGAACCCTAGTTTTGGGCTTTTTTCAAAAGCTACTGGGATTCTTGGGGAATGAATTAGTTGAATTCTGGTGATGGTCCCCAGATGGATGATAAGAACTTGTGGAGGAGGGGGCTATAGAAAGGGTGTTCGGTGGTTGTTGAAGGGTTTCACCGACGCAATTGTCGCACAGTTGTCAAGCAGCTATGTTGGTGGCGCAGGGTGTGCGCAATGCGTGCTTTTCTCCCCTTTCGACCCTTTTGACCCCATTTGCACCCACTTTCGCCGCTTCTTGTCCTTTGTAGGTGGAGATCGGATCACCATGATGGAAACAACGTGACGGTGAGTATCCCCGGCATCTCTTAAACATCTTGGCCCCCTGCGAGGTCGGGTGGGGGGGAGTTGAACCAAAAAACCGTGTGTGTGCGTGTGACGCCCAAATCTTTCAAATCAAGCTCAAACTGCGGGGTTCAACAACTGAGGCCTACCACTATTCGATCGTGTGTGTATGTGTGTGCAACGGCCATGTACAGCCAGCTCTGTCATGCATGACAGGACTGATTGGTGAGAGGAATGTAATGCTTGGGCAGGCATTGGTATCAGCCTCAAGGATGTATGGCTAGATCTCCACCAAGGGGTCTTGCAAGGGTGGGGAATCTCCTGCACATTGAGAGGTACCAGAAGTGCCTAGACTGCTGTGCTCTACGGAAATGGCGCCTGGTGTTAGAGGCTTTCCTGTCGGGTGAGTTTTGCCAAATGTGCACGTCTGAAGAGGGTCTTGTCCAATCAGGTCCAGACGGTCCCCCAACATTGTGCGGGACCCAAACCACCGCTGCCTCTGCGTTTGCTGGGCTCCCGAAGGAACAAAACCAAAGAAAGGAAACGGGGCGTGGGAACTGTTTGCAGGGATTGGCAGCAGGTTTTTGTTTCCACTTGGATACAATACAATACGCATCCTGCGACGTGCAGCCCGGGCAGGCAGGAATTCCAATGCAGTTGAGCGCGGTAGGCCTCTGCAGCGGGATGAGGCCCCACTCAGGTCCTGAGAATTCGAACGCCGGAGCGATCACAGCGGGCGACAGGGGACGTGCGCTGGTGTGCCACACATCCAACAGCGTCCGCGGTCCAGACCTGGGGTTGTCACAGCGCGCACCCCGTCCCTTGGCCGTCCAGACGCAGGGACATGCGAAGGCCATAGCCCGAGCCCCCCCCCCCCCCGATGCCAGTGCGGGGGGCGGCACCTGTCTTCCTCCTCCCGCATCAAGATCTGCTTCAACTTGGCCATCATCGCGACCCGATCGTAAAACGCATCCTCCGCCACCGTCCCGTCCAGCACGCACAGGAAGAGGTCCACCTCCGGGTCCGAACACATCCGTCGGCACGCGTCCACCATGCTGTACGACAACTGCGACACCGGAGCGCAATCGAGGGCAGGGCAAGGCGGCCATCAGGCCATTGTGTACGAACCACGCAGCGGAGGGGGGTGAGACCTACTTAAAGAGTGAGGATTGGAACGTGATTGAGAATTGGAGGTACGGACAGACAGACAGTGCAGCAATACAAATGGAGGTAATGCACTCCACAGCATGGCATAAGTGCATCTTTATTCTCTATGCCATGCCTGGGTGAACCTCTGAATGAAACCAACTCAGTGTAATCAGACCAGGCGTCCCTGGTCATCACAGCAACTGGTAAATCATCAAATTCCGGGTGCAGAAAGTGCAGAAGTGGGGGAGACAGAAATGAGAGTTCAGATCAAATGAGAGACAAGAAATTCGCACCGCAGGGGGGGGGGGGGTGGCAGGGAAGTATTAGAGGGGGGAAGGGGGGGGATATGGGACGCAAAATTTTGTGTACCAAAAATGGCCCGATCAGATTTTCCCAACAGTGAATTTCGTTTTTTCCCGCGATGGTCCCTTTGGTCTGGGGGGGTACCCCCCCTTCTCCTCCGGTGTACGGCCATTCTAATACTTTCCGGGGGCAAAGGGGTCATTTGGGGCCCTGGCCAGATGCGACAGGTCCACCCCGCCCCCCCCGCCCCATGAATTGGAAAAGAGGAAAAAGGGGGGGGGGGTCTGGAAGCCGAAAAATTGCGCACCAAAAATGACCCAAATCAATATTTCATTTTTGAAATTTAAACTGGGTCCATTTTTTTTGGGAGGGCGGGGGGGGGGGGGGTCAAGGGGGGTCCCCCCCCCCTCCTATTGTTGTCAGCCGTTCTAATACATCCCTGCCCCACCCCCACCCACATCAGAACAGTTTTCCTTGGGGAACAACTGTGATTTACCAAAGGGGCCCAACATTGGGTGCCATTCTTAAGGACACACACCTTTTTGCGCTCGAATCCCCCCCACACACCCCAGCCCCACTGAGCAATGCCCTGGCGGCCATCCCTGTGTCACACCTGCTTCCCTCCCACACGGAAGCAGCGACACCACCCACTTGATGGCACGCCCCCCCTGTCCCGATGCCACGTATGAGCGTCAACTCCCATGCCGCAGCATGTATTAGAAGAGAGGAGGGGGGGGGGAGGGGGGAGGGAAGCCAAAAGATTGTGTACTAAAAACGGCCCAAATTAACATTTCCCTTTGTTAATTTCCATTTCCCCCCACTAAATCCGGGTCCATGGGGGCCGCAGAAGGTTGGCGGGCATCATGCCTCCTGCCGGCGAACTGCGATTTCGTGATTTGGGGCGACAGAGGCTGGAATGAGGGGGTGGTTAGCATTGTAATACAACCCGTGCCCTATGCCATGTTTGTTGGTTGAGGTCACGTGTGTGCGTGGGAGGGGGTGCACTTTGTGGATGAGAGTGGAATGTTTGTCCCGCTGCTGACTATTGCAGCAGACTTCTCCCCGTGGCAGATGTCTCCAGGGGTGTCTCAGGGTTCCACGTGGAGTCAGCTTTGGGACTCTGGAAGGGCCCTTCCCTGCCCTGTCCACCACCTCAAAGGCTGCATCTTTGCTGGCGCTCTCCATGATGTGACGGATGACGAATTCAGAGAAATCAATGTCTCGCACATTGCCTCCGTCCCGGGGGTAAATGTTGGCATAATCCACCTTCGTGTAGGCATCAAAATTCCCCACCGGAGGCGCATGAGGCAGTGTGGGGTCCATCTTCTTTTGCTTGCCCTTGGCTGTGGACATGCGGATGTGGCTGCATACTGGGCATGCCCTGCGTGTGCCCGGTGCATGCCCTGTGCGGACCCTGTGTGAGGCCACGCCGCACACCACCTGCACGACGTCTTCACGGAGCTCCGCCGGGGGGTCGAGACGGCCGAGGAGCTGGACCGCGTCCTGAAGACGCTGGCCGAGCTCCAGGGCAGAACACGTCGCCGCCGTCGCCGCCCCCGCGCGGCGCGTCGCCCGGCTGCAGCGCCCCTACTGCCGCCGCCCGCAGCCGTTCTGGGGCGATCCCACCGCCGGTCCCGCGCCCGCCCGCCCCGCGTCGCCCGCGGACGGGAAGCCGCACCCGGTGCTTCAGCCCCCATTCTTTGAGCCTCACAGAAATGCCCCGACCAGAAATGGAAAACCTCACCCCGTGTCTGGGAGGGACCATATCCCAAATCAGAATGTCAGCAGAAATTCCAAGCAGGCCAAACGCCCCAGTCACAGTGCACACAATTCCGGAGCACTCTGGGAACCACAACTTGGAGGTCCAAATCCCACCAATGGACAGCCCAATGCGAAGCACTGCACTACTGCACAGTCGAGGAATGGGACAAGCCAAAGGCTGACCAACAGGGAAGCGCTTGCCGCTCGGTCGAAACCAGAGCCGCAGTGAATTGTCTACAATTGGACGGACCGTGTGTGAAATTTCGTCTCTGGTATTTCGGCCCCGCATGACCACCCCCCGCCAACACAAGCACAAGCTGTGGAGAGAGTACGCCCTTGTACGGACCCTTGTAGGTCCAGCCAAAGGCCACCAAGCAGACAGCCGGCGTATCTCGAATCATGGATTGCCGAGTCCCGTACTCGAACCGGGGGACGTCGAGAGCTGAGCTACTCTCTCCCAGCCGAGCTACATCGGCACTCCGCACGGTGTGGCGGTTGGGCGGTATTCGGACTGTCCCTCGCACGGCAATTGCACGCATCAATGGATTGTGGGCGGATGCAAAACTGGAACAGTGGGCTGGCCGCCGTTTGGACCTTCCAGGACCGTTGGTCTCCACAGCCGGAGGAGATCTGTAGAGAGGGGACGCCGCAATCAGGACCAGCTTATATACACCCGGGCACCATTCAGTCTGTCTGACGACCCACAAGCCGACTCCCGGAATTGAACCGGGGGCCTTCAGACATTATGGGTGAGCTACGTCAGCACCGGCGGAAGGTATGCGGATTTCCCCTCGCGAGGCAACGGCACACTGAGGCTTCCTGCGGTCACTGCCTGTTGCAGCACCTGTGCCCCGCATCAGGGGGAACCGCCTCCACGCGCGGCCGTGCCCCGGTCGGCCCACCCCTGCGCTTGCACGACAGCGACGACGCAACGTACCGTTGGACGTAAAGGTGATGGTGGTGAAGGCGGTCTTCCCGAACGGAGAGAGCGGGGGGCTGCCAAGCGACGCATACCGCGCCCGCCAGAAGTCATCGATCTTGCCCAGCAGCTGGCTGCGGGACAGATTGATGTTCCTGAGACGGCCGTGGAACCGCAGATGCGGAGGGATGGTGAGGCGATTGCCCAACCCTGTGAAATACGGCTTCACCTCCGGGGCCACATGACTGGAGGCTTGCATGGCCTGCAACGCACAGAGGAGGCGCGGACCCGCGGGGCACAGGGCAGGGAAGTATTAGAAGGGGGGGGAGGGAGGGGGGGAGGGGGTCTGAAGGGGGGAGCAAGGGGGGGGGGGGGTTCGGCCGGATCCCCTCCTCCTATGGTCCCTGCCGAAGGGAGGCCGAAAAATTTTGAAGCTTCAATCCTCTTGGCACTGAAGGTGCCGAGGCAAAATTGTGGCTGTCAGCCTCAAACATTACAAGAGGAGGAGGGAGGGGGTCAGGGGGGGTACCCCCCCTCCTCCTACGCTGTACGGCCGTTCTAATACATCACTGGCACAGGGTTGTTGCTCTGGATTGCTCTCAGCCGTTGCATCTGGAGCACACCCATTAAATCCATCAAACAAGAGCACGTCAAAATCCAGTCACATTTGGTGTCGCGGACGCTAACAACCTTCCTTGGGGGTTTGAGCCACAGGGGCACCAGGGAAAGCCGCCATGTCCATTTGGCACGACCGCATCGCGATCGCTGGCAGACAAAAATGTGGACGGAACCTCCCGAGGCTGGACCTTGTTGTACCAATCCCACCAGTAGTGCCAGGAAGCGGAAAATGTGTGGTGAGGGCCTCGCGTGATCATGGGCTTGACCTGACCACAAACTCACAGAACCAACTCCTCAAGCCAAGGCAAGCGACTCAAACCAGGAATCCCAATGTAACGCACAGGAAAAGCACACAGAACACACCACAATGCACAGAAAAAAATGAGGGATTCGCTCGTAAAGGGAAAGCAGATGTAACCCAGTTCAATGAGCGATGAGGCGTCGACTGCCACGGTACTCACGCCGGTTGAAAGCCCGTGGTCGTGTGCCGAACATGCACCTGCCGCGCTGATCAGATCTGCTGATGCTTGCAGCGACCACTTGTGAACCACAAAAAAAAAACCAGCGGAGTCTACAGTGCATGGGGTGGGGCTTCTTCACATCCCAATCAAAGGCTGCAAACCGCATCCAGCAGGATTCGAACCTGCGCGTGCATAACACAGTGGATTTCAAGTCCACCCCCGTAACCACTTGGGTATGAATGCTTGTGTGCTACTTTGCAATCGGCGGGCTAGAAATCGCACCAACGGAACGCACAGTGCAACTGAAACGGCGGTGTCTCCGGCCCACGGAGAGCCACTGAGGCACCAGGCGTCGATATCACGTGGCGGAGTTAGGCAACAGGTTCAGTGCACTGTTGGTCTGTGGGTGTGGGATGAACAAAGAGCCAGCTCCGGGCACCCAGCTTTCTGGCCTTGATGTCGCTTCTCCACAGCTACCTGTTTAATGCTTCCTCATCCCCTTGTTGTCGGTGGGGTTCATTTGCGCGTACTCACCAGGAGCCTCCAAAGAGAAAAAATTCATGCATCTCAGGCCCACGCCCAAAGAAAATTTCAGGTTGCCGAGCTCTCTGTCTTAATCGCTTCGTTGAAAGAATCACCTGCTGCCGAGGTTCCTGTCTTGATGCCTCAGACCGATCCACTCACCTGTCGTTGTGTGTGCTTGCCCTGTGCCAGTTCCTCCCCTAGTCACCTACAAATTTCGCCACAAAAAGTTGCCTGAGTCGGGAATCGTACCGAACCCTTAGGAAACGGTGCGCCGCCGTTCGGGTGCCCTACCACTGAGCAGCCCGCTTTCCGTATCTACCAACCAGTCGTGGAGACAGGGCTTTTCGGCTGCCTTATGGACGGTCCCGGTTTGCGGCGCAGGGGCGGCACAACGCAGCACGGGGCCAGGCCTCAGCCGGAGAGCTGGACGGTCTTCAGCGGCGTCTCCGCGCCAAGGAGCAAACTGTTCTGCGATAGCAGAACGAGGACCGCCTGCGCAGCTGGAGGCAGTGGCTGGGCGAAGCGTGGTCCACCGTGTGCGGGTGCGGTCTACCGTTGGCTGCGGGGTGACGACCCGGCCCCGGCAGACAGTTCGGGGCGGGGGTCTTTTCACAACGCACCTCCAGTTCATTGCGGAGCTCCAGCTGCTCCTGCTGCAGCTGCCGGATGCGCATATTCGCATGGGCCGCCTCGCCCTCTCCCATTTGCATCAGATTTTGGAGGATCTTGGCCCTGGCGTCCTTCGTGTTGTCCTTTCTCAAAAGCTCCTCCAGCTCCTGTGGACAGAACGCCGCGACTTGGGCAGCACGGCACCCCCACCCACCTACCCGCGCAATGGCGCCACATTGGTACGATTGAGATTGGTCCGAAAATGGTCGCGCGGTAAATGGACAGAGCAAACAAAGCAAAATGGTAAAAACCCTGGATGGTCGGGTTCGGTCCCGTCACCTTTGTCCTGGGTTCTGTGGCCTTTTTGGGGGCCTACTAGGGGGGCCTATGAGGGGGCCTACCGGGGGGCCTATCGGGGGGCCTCGGGCAGACCGTGCGCGCCCGACAGGGCTTCAGTCTTCTTTTCCCCTTTGGCTGTACCAAGCGTCATGGGGGAATGCGGTCTCCGCCTGTGGAGGTCAGTTGCACGGCGACGGCGCGTCCTGCTCGGCACTCCGACTGTTGCGCGGAATATTGCATGTGAACCGACGGGGCAGAGTTGCACTGAACTTGACGCCGCAGGATCCAACAGCCATGCGTTCTCTGAGGGCAACACACAACGACCAGGCAAACAAACCTTGGTCAACTTCGTCTGCTCCGCGCCCTCCACCAACGGCAACAGCGCCTGGATGTGCTCCTGCAGCTTCTGGTTCACCCGCTAAAATACCAAACGACATTGTACGCCCTTGATCTTGCCCCACTCACATGACAAAAGCAAACGCACACTTGCCAGCCTCCATGGCGCAAAATCCGCCTTGGGACAGGTGGGAATTTGAACACCACAAAACGTCAACCATGGCAATGTTTTAGCTCTTGACGGCCTGCTCAAAATGTCCTGTGAAAAAGACTGCCCAAGACACCCCACGTTCCAGGGTTCGTCCGTGGCACAGGCAACTGTCCCGCTTGACCGCATCCCCAGTTGCGACTGTGCTGTTGAAAGGCCCTTCGGTGTTTGCAACACTCTTTTGCAACCTGATGCCGCAGGTTTGCTGCTGAACACACACCTCAGTTTGGCTCAGCAAATACACAATCTCGTCGTTTGACTCCGCAAGATCATTGTACTGCGACTTCAACTTGTCAATGTACTCGCATACGTCACGCAGGATATGTTCATCCTCACGGTTGCCAACCACGAGCCAATCCACGTGCTCGCGGCACGCGGTCCAATCGAGGCGTTGCTTGACTTGGGCGTTGAGCTGATGAATATACAAAAAGAGGCAACATTCACCACATCAATCACCGCCACAACCAGTAAGGATGAGATTCCACCGTTCACACAGCTTGTGTAACCAGCTAACATTATTGCCTGATCAAAGGTGCAGGGTGGACATCCCCCCCCCGTGTGACATTCCGTCTAGTTGTTGCTCCTTTACGGGGCCCTGGACGGTCACCCGTTCTTCCCTTCGCATGTTGCGTCGGGTTGCTGCTTTCTGTCGGCCGCTGCGGCCGGTGCTCTTGCTGGTGCCGTTTCCGCGTTCGCGGAGCCCAGTGGTTGGTGTGTTGGGGCTGTGCTGAATGTGGCATGGTGTGCTGTTTGCGCGTCAGCGGCGCCCAATAATTGGCGTATTGGGGGTTGTGCTGGTTGTTGGCGGGGTCTCCCCCCCCCCCCCTCCCCCATGGGCGGCGGCAACAGCACCAAGCACATGTGATGAGAAAAAATCACAACTCGGTGCTACAAATTCAATTTTCGCCCAATATTTGGAGGATGTGCATTGTTTTTTTGGAGATGAATCACCCAGAATTTGAGCGACCAAAATCAACCGGCCACTTAATGACTGATGGATGGATCAAATGGTAAGAGGCCTGTTACACGGCAGCGCCAATTACCAACTTCGTGTGCAAGCAGCAGTGGTGTATGGCTAGTGTCGGGACACGGGGTCACAGGGGGTCACCCAAGGTGATTGGGGACCATCCAAGCACATTAGTACACTGCATGTTGGGCGTTGCAGACGAAAATGGCCAATCGGGGCACTGGATCAAAAACAAGTGCAAAATGACCTTTTCCTGAAACGTTGTGAATGATCATATGACATATGACAGGCGTCACCCGTTTTTCCCTTCGCGTGCTGTGTCACGTCGTGTATTAACCCCCCCCCCCCCCACCGGCAGTAGTGCGGATGCTTGCTTGTCATAGCAAAAGGTTCACCGGCGAGAGGCCAATAGGCGCCGCCACAGGCTAACAGAGCCAACCACCAAGGCCTTGCCCGAACCCCCCCCCCCCCCCGCGATAGGCGGACAAGTCTGGACAAAATCGTGCTTGCTTTGCTGTGTTCCTCAAGAAATTCAGCATCATCCAATTGGCTCAAATTCATGCCATGGGGGAAACTTGCGTAATTCATGGCTGAGCAAACAACCATCGTCGAATACACCGATGTGCATACCCCCTTCCCGCCTTTCCTCACACCTTCATTTGCTCCAATTCAGCCTCGCAATCCTTCTGCCTCTCTTGAGCATCTACGAGCTCTTTTTGCACGTCAATAAGTTTTTTCGACAAATCGTCGAATTCTTGGGCCAATTCATCCCGCTCTATTAATAGTCTTGTGTACTCCGAGCCCCCAAGTTGTTGGGCTCTAAGCACTTCTTCTAGCGCTGTCGCCCTCTGTTTATGCCGGTCAATCTCCTTCTGATATGTCAACACCATCTTCCGGAACGCTTTCTTTGCCCGGGTTCGAACACATGTCAAATCCTCCCCGACGGCAACCATGTGCCATTCGGCGCTTTGAAGCGCCAAATCTTCACTCGACGCGTTGAACCCTGCGAAGAAATCAAAGCATGAATCCATACGCACGAAAATGACCTCTACGGCCATCCATGGAACGTTGATGAACATTTGGTGAAGCGGAGCGAAGCTGCGGCAGCATGGGGGGATGGAATGATGGGGATAGAAAACCGGCAACAACATACCGGATTTTGTCAAGAATGGCGCGGAAACAGTGCAAAGATGCTAATGTGGCCGCCTTATAGTGATATTGCATCTCAAACCTATTTCCCCATTACACATTGCAATACTTTAACACCTGGCCCGCAATGGAATGATTTGTTGATGGGCAACGGAAAAAGATTTATGAACATTGGTCATGCACAAATGCTTTTGAAGATTCCTCTACCCCCCACGACACAAATTTGCTCACCGACCATCGTTCACTTTTGAGAGACCCGGTGGCCCGCTTGACCTTTGCACATGCTCATACATGTTCATACCACGATAATCAAAGGCACACAATCAAACAATGAAAATCTCACCCTTCCCTCAACGTACCTTCTGCCCGGTCAGCTCGAACGATAGGGGCGTCCACCACTTGCGATGCCGTCCGAGAGTCAGGCGACATGCTTGATTCACTTGAGAGGTCAACGCTATGCTCGTCATCATTCTTGTAACCAGCAAAAGGATCCAGCACCTTGCTTAGGGTGCGCCCTTTGGTGACCACAGATTCCACCGCTGTTGCGGATACGGGTTTCGCAGATGAAGTTGAAACACGGTGTTTCCTGCCACCAAAGAGAGGTGCTAGGTGGGTTAAATTTAATACCATGTCGGTGTCATTGGTCCCTGCGGTCCATAGCTAGATTATCACGAAATTTCCCTATCTTCCTGCGTCGACGAGTGCTCGTGGGACGAGGTCGTCATTTGACACGATCAAGCCGAAGGTGAATCATGAGCGAGTGCCTGGAGAGCAAATTGCCGTTGCTACTATCTTGTGCGTTCGATAACAACAACGACAAATTAAACCACAGCCACATCATCATCAAGACACATACCGTGTACTCTTGCTAGGGTGGTCCAAAAGGTGTTGTTCCCATGTAATGTCCCATCCATTGGGTTTTGAAAACGTTGGATCGGCCGTAGAACATTGCCAAATAGGGGCATCACCCTCTTTTAATTCAATGGAAAAATTTGCACTAGCCCCGAGTTGTTTCATGGACATAAGGACGTTCATACAATCACGATACAATCTTAGGCGGCCCGCGTTTGAGCTCCCGATATCATCATCGGCGATTGATAGACCTAGCGTGGAAGGCGAGAAAGTTCATCCCACGATGATATCGGCTTCAAAGCGTCGTTTGATCGCCTACCCCACACCGTAAATGCAGCGCGACCTAGTTACAAAGGCACAAAGCGTGCACTCGAAAGAGAAGGACACAACAGGGTGGAAGGTAAGTCGACACCTCGGATAGCGGGGTCAAAATTCTTCTCATTAGCAACCTCACCTTGATCATCCAAATTGATAGGGTGGCCATTCCGGGGTTGCGGCGCAAACGGCGTGAACGGTGGCCGAACGGCCGGTGGTGGACGCGGAATTTTTGTCCTCGGGATGCTCGGGAGAGTCGGCTTCGAGCTCTCCCTTGTGGCCGTACGAGATCCCCACATTTTTTGTTGGCCTCTTGAAATTTTGTCAATCAAGAATTTGCATGCTCAACCCGTCAACAGACGTCACAACTCGTCCAACCTCATGAAGAAGCCGACATTAGGACGGTTGAGTAATTGCCAAAGCACACCCTACAAAAAAGCCCAGAAGCAGCTAAGTTGCATCTCTTGAGTGAGCTTGGTTGAAAAACGTTCCCACGAAGGAGTCTGTGTCATATTCTATTACATCATCGTTCCCATCTAACGATTATCGGCCTCAAAACTCGGCCGTGGGAGCGAAGCGAAACTCGGCTGGTTCGCTTCGCGCCCACGGCCGGATTTCCGGGCCCATAACGGTTAAATGGTATGATTAGCTACAAGTGTTAGATGGGGAGGCAATTTTCAATAGAGTTACATCAAATCACGGTGTATGGAAGAGGTGCCAACCAAAGTAAATGAATGTTTCCGGAAATGTTTGCAAGGTGTAAAATAGCACACTTCCTCATCTTACATGCACAAATACCATCAACGATTGGTTGAGCTCTCAACTCAAGTGTTATGCCCACTTAGGGCGTGCTTTACCGTGCTATTGCGGACATGAGTTGAAGGCACGAATGTCTTTTTTCGGGCCTTGCCATGAGGTGCTTTCGGAGCCATGGAGCGGATCATTAGTAGGTCTCATGCTACATGATGGTAGGTCTCATGCTACTAATCTCGCAAGAAGTTGCTCTCGGAGAGTCTGTACCGCAACATGCCAAACAGGAAAAACGATGACTCATCCATGTAACAAGCAAAGCTAAAATCGAAGACAAAAGACGCCGGTGACATCCACAATTTGGGAGACGTTTCAGTTTCAGAGAATCAATTAAATGCAAAAGTACAACGTTAGTCACATCAATACCTATTCTCCCTTCACTTCGTCCAACTGGGAGACACGGCAAGTGGAGAAAATTGTAGTCATGAAAGACATGGACAACACGGGTTCAAGAAGTGGCATTACCGGGGCGGTCACGCTAGCTTTGAATGGTGAAATGGGGGAATGGGATCTTCAACTCGGGCTTTTAACTGATAGTAATCACAACCCCACCAGGGGTGACATCATACGAAATCGAGTACGGTTGCGCAAATACTAAGTGTTTAAATTTAAACGATAGCCCTCAATGATCCTAACAAGCATGTGCAATGTCGACTGCATTTTTTTTAATCATATGGATTGAACGATTTTGACTCTGTGTCGTGCTGTGCCATGTGCAGCATGGCCAATGTAGGGCAAATGTGCCTATGTTTTTGGCCATGGGATGTCGCCACCCCCATTCGAGTATCGTGAATACTATTGTATTATGTGTGGTACCACGAATTGGGGTTTGGCACGTGCCTTGACGGATGCCGAACATGCCGAGTATCAAGAGGTCGAAAAATTGTCAGATCCACAAGGCACCCGAAAGGCCAAAAAGCTATGTCAAGAGCATGGATTAGGGCGTGCCGTTTGGCTCGGGACTTGGGACACACAGAACTTTAGCGGGAAATTCAAGAAAAAAAATTTTGCCGGCCACACCCCATAGCATGCTCTTTTTCATAGTTGCCACCAACACCGCAACCAACACCTCTTCATAGCTTTCACCACATTCATTCCTCATTTGTTTGGCAAAGTGGTAGGAGGACAAGGCCCAACTACACCTCACCTTCCCGTTGGCCCTTCTCTTGGCCTATTGCCCCTGGGAGGTCTCCTCTTCTGTGTCGTTTCAAGAGGTCTGAATGAAGCAAAGCCTTGCCGCGCACTAATATAATTGTTCCCAGTTCCTTTAAGAGGTATGGAAAGGAACCTCACCTCACTGGCGAGGTACTGTGAGCTCAGCGTCTGTGCAAGCGTGACGATTTTGCCTTTTCGCCAAACAGAGGACTTGTAGTGTGCACCACTAGTGGGACAAAGTAGGGATGCCCTACTTATACTTGTCTGGGCACAAAGGTCTTTTGGAACCTCCATGGGTATCCCTGAGAAAAGGAAGCAAGTGCCCACACAAGCACATAGCGTCACTCCCAGCACAAGGGCGGTGGGGTTGTGCAATGAAACCCTGGGACTTCGATTTGCATTAATCGAACAGAATTATCAGCACTATTTTTGAGCAATTTTTGTGGGGTCAACCCACACTCGGGCGACTAATGAAATAATTCTGTACCCCATTGGTGCGTGCGATATTCCTAAAGTCAGCGCGTGCATACAATTTTAAACTTCCGAGTCAAAATCATCTGCATTGTTTGAACACCATTTTTCAGGTATTGAAATCATATGATTGTGCAAGGCAGCTTCCTGTCATTTTTTCATGTTGATCAGCTTAGTTCCCTTGCACTCCTCTGTTGCTTGGACCTTTCGCGTCGCTTCACTCAGTCTGCTGCTTGTTTGTCGTTTTGCACCTTCCTCAGATGCAGAACAATTTGAAGCATTCCCAGACTGGTCCTAATCCTTGTCCTGGACCATGAACAAGCCAGTGCAGAACAGCTCAGTGCGACTGTGAAGCTGCGAAACTGCGAGAGCAGACCCCATGCTTACAAAGCCTCCGCAAAGCAAGAAGCAAGGATGCTCAGTGCTCAGTAGGTCAAGAAGTGGCATATCAAGGCTTCCAAAACCACAACACTTTGCTGACCGGCCAAAGGAGGTCTCAGCTGCGCAACCAACTCCCATACCAAGTTGGCGAACGAACGTGGAGTGGGCTGAGCTTTGTACCCGCACTGGAAGAGGGAAACATTTGCCTTTTGACACACAGATAAAGAAGCGCTGCTTTTGTCTTGGAACAATTTTTCAGGTGCGCTCGTTGTTCGTTCATTAATGTGGTGTGGGTTTCTTTTCAATACTTTTTCATACAGTTTATAAAAATTTTGATGCAACTGTGCAAAAATTTCTTATACAACTTTAAAAACTACGGCTCATACCTTCTTTTTCTAGAGCCGTTTACACTTGCGCAACTCCTTTTCTGGAGTCCGCTTCTGTTGCGCTTGTCTGCGACTATGGGTTTTAGTCTAAAAATGACGATTTCTAACGTCGCTTCGTCAATTTTTAGCGATTTGACTTTTTAAATCGCTACACCTTTCGCTAAACCACAGGATTCACTCCCTGTTGGTTCCATTTTCTATTTTTTTCAGCTCCTGGAGATTGGTGTCCTCCATTGGGAGTATTGCTCCGCCTTGGCCCTTGGTGAGGACATTTAGTAAAACGCTGTTTATGCAGCGATAGCCGTATATTATTAGAGCATTATTATACCATTAGAGCGTTCGACTGTACCCTAGTGGGCAAGCATGTATGCTCTAGGGAGGGACTCCTGGGTTTAAACCCCACTACCCACAAATTTTTACCAAAAATTTTCGTTACACGCTGGCGACTTTTGAGGAATGCCCCGTCGAAAGGCCATCATTCACGGTACATTACACTGTTTTCCAAGGGCACCTATAGTGTGATAGGCTTCTATGAACCGATGGGAATGTTTTTGTTTGGTTTAATGCATTTTCTGAGGTAAATTTGGGATATTTGAGCCTTTTTCCTTGGTCCTACCAGCTTGATCAACTAGTACTCCAGGGGGGAGTAAGAAAAAGTCACTGCCATGTCTTTCTTGGAGGGCTTGATCCAGGCCAAGCCCCCCTTAAAACCCTTTTTATTGATGCTAAGACTAACTTAGGTATTTTTATCTCTCTTTTGAAGCTTAAAGTACACTTTCTCCAAGTAACTAGGGTTATAACCCTAGCACCCTATGAAGTACACCCCTGCCACTCAACTGAGCAGAGGTATCTTCCCTGATGGAGGTTATACCGAAATAAAATAGGCATTTCATGCCTAAGGCCTTGGAGGTTAAGCCTAGTGGTCCTCCACCCCAAGACCCCTATACTCAACTGTTTCTACCACTTATTGTGGTTCTACTTTTTAACTGTTTCTGAATGCAGTTGCTTGGCCAAGTCACATTCTGTGTCTGGCCTAACTCCTTTGCCCCATATTCCTAACCAGCTCCATTTCATCCAAAAGAGTGCACATGAAGTGCTTGATGCTAATTTGGAGGCTAGAGTCAGGCCAGTTTTCACTTAAAATCATTTGGTTTTTCCATTTGTGATTGAATCTTTGTATTTAGGCCTGCTTTGTCTATTTGCAGCCCTTCTGTGATACATTGGATTTCAAAACTATTCATTGATTCGATCCATATCCTGTTCTTGCTCTACTTACTGCTTTGGTTTGGGTTTTCAACATCAAAACCTGCAGGATTTCATCAAAATCATAAGGGCACTAATCAAAAACATCTTTCATACTGTACCCAAACAATGCTGGAAACCGATTCACTACTTTGGCCACATCCACTCCCAGCTCCTCAAGATATGCAACCGTCCCCTGCATGCTCTCCATACTGTACGAAAACACTGCTGGAAACCGATTCACTACTTCGATGCATAGCGGTCGTGGGACTGCTGTGTGTGTGGGGGTGTGGGGGCAGGCCCGGGCCGCGATGGAGGATGTTGAGGACCACGGCCACGGGGAAGGGGGAGGGGCTGCAGGCGATGTCCGCGCAAAGCCCCGCATCGGTGGACGCTTCAGGTGTGCCTTGTGCCTTGGGATGCCCCTTGTGGGGTTGGGGCAGGGCTGTGCACGCGCACCCGTTCGGTGGATGAGTAGTCACAGACCCGGAGGTCCGCTGCGGTTTGTACCACGTCCACCACCACGTTGGCCTTCGGGGCGTCTGGTTGAGTGTGGGCCGGTGCCTTGCGTCTTACCTCCGCTGCCGCCCCACTGAACTATGTCACTACCAGTGCCTTCGGAACGAGGAGTGCAGCAAGTGGCATTTCGCAGTTCCGTAACATTGCGTGTCATCCAATGGCGTTCTTCGCAGTGTGTCTTGCTTCACTTGTGTGCACCCACGGGGGCATTGTGTGATGGTGGGGGTATCCTGCGCACATGGCTCAGTGCCCGTTCTTGCATTCGACGGATTGGCATTTGCCAGACTGCCTTTTGTGATCCCGGGATTCAAAGCTCCTCTCGAAAAGGAGCTTCTAGGAATCAGCCTCTGCCTTCACGATTGGTTGTTCTCCCCCTCATGCCAGAAACACTCGGTTCCAAACACTTGGTTTTCGCAATCCACGGTAACATCGGCAGTTGTGTTCACAGAGAGCGCTCGAATCAAATTCCATGTTTTTTGAAGCCTCCTCTCATTGAAGCCGATTCTGCAGCTTAGGACCGTCAGTGTTGCATGTGCTCCTGAGTTGCCTCCAAATTGTAGGTATGAGCAGTGAAGAGGCTGTGGAGCACTATTGCGGTGTCAATCTTCCTACGCTTCTCGCAATGTATGGCATGGAGAAAATGAAGGGGACGGTTGCATATCTTGAGGGGCTGGGAGTGGATGTGACCAAAGTAGTGAATGGGCATCCAGCAGTGTTTGGGCTGAGTATGGATAATATGAAAGGGACGGTTGCATATCTTGAGGCATGGGCCGTGCCCATGCGGATGGAGGCCCCCATGGCCCCCACGACCCCGTGGCTGTGGCTTTGGCAGCGGAGGCACCAACAGCAACAGACTGGGCCAGTGCCCCCGCCGTGGCCCTGCCGCTTTGCGTTGGACGACCGGAGGACTTGGGGTGCGAGGGCACCGCCGGTCGTGTGACGCCATCGACAGTGATCGGCCGTAACGTGACGCCCACCGTGAGCGCTGAGGGCGAGGGGACGCTCATGTGCGAGACCAAAAGCAGCCCCAGAACAACCAGCACCGCTGTTGCGCCCACGGCCCGGCGCAGGGGCCCGGCCTCACGGCCGTGCATAGTTCGCACGGGGCACAGCGGCGCTCGCGCGGCGCCCGGCCACAACATGATCTGCTGCTGCCGTCCCACACCCCAACACATTGGAGACGACCTGAAGACAGACCCACCGGAGGAGGTATGTGCCTTTCAGGCCCCACAGGCACGAGGGCTGCAGGCACAAGGTACGAGGGGGTAGAGGCAACACCAAACCGCATGGCTCAGCAACACCCACAGCCCTTCGCAAAGGGGCCCTGGACCATGGAACTGGAGTGCCTCACGGTGTCACGGGGTGTCAAGAGCCTAAAAGGACATGGACCGGGACTGCCGTGTCACCACCCAATGTCCTTCATGCACCACAGACATTGTGGGGGCCACTCTGCAGTTGGGCCCAGAAATGCGGCACGTGGTGTTGCCTGAATAAGCGTGAAACATATCCCCCAGTCCGCAGTCCCCAGCCCCCCCCCCCCCCGTCAGCCCCACACGCCGCCGCCCAGTAAGGTCCGCCCAGGGGCACTGTGTAGGATGACACAAAGGCTCTTTGAGCAATGGAGAACTTCTGTGGGATGATCATGACAACACCAAAGGGCCACGATGGCTTTGGCAGCCCCATTCAACTGGGGATCAAGCAGCAGAAATGGGCCGTGGGCAATGCGTTCTCATAAGTTCGTGGGCTTTGTGTCCAATCATCCAACATTCGACTCCTCGGGACATGATACGCGAATGCAGTGTTCCGTGCGGTAGACCCTCCTACACACCCTTCCCCTGGCGTGCACAGCACAACAGGGGCATCAAAAAAAGAAGAAGTCGGAAATGACACCATGTACTGTTGCACCATTGTTATTTGCACACGGCCGTTGTTGATACAGGACCACGGGACCCAAAGTTGCATTGAACATTTGAATCCTGAAATGGACCTGCCAGGGAACGATGTACTCCACCCCTTCAGAGAGCCCACAGGTGAAGCAAACCATACACATCCCCATACCAAGCCACCGCAATCGCCATTCCACAGCAAATGCACCGATTACTAGGCTGGTGATAGGATGGAACCACCGCGCACAAAAGAAACACCATGGCACAGCACACTATCCAATATGGCACTCGTAAGGGTGCCGTTGTTTGCTGCGAACACCAGGTCCCAATTCCATTCACCTATGGCACACTCTCCCATTGCCCTAATGCGCTGTTGCCTCCCGGTTGGCTGTAAGTTGGAGAAAGGACTTCCGCCGGTGGCACAACGTTGTGGTCGTGAGACAGAAACAATCATTTATGATTTCAGAAGAGGACATAATTGCTCACATGCGTTCTTTCCACACATATGTCCAGGCTGTACATGAGTGCTGGTAGTGCCAAGCGACATGAGATCGTCAAAGGGAGGGGTTGCCGCCCTGCTGACCCATCAGAGATCAAGTTGCGGGTCCTGCCCTCTTATACTTTTGTTGCCATATCTCATGTTGAGCAGGGTGTTCAGCAAATGCTGCCTGCAGAGGCTGAAGCAGTGCCTGAGGCCGGTCCTGTCTACAACATGACTACTGCAAAGCGCCAGGCCTCCATTACTTCTTATTTCCGTAAGAACGCCCCTCCCCCCGTCCTACGACGGGCCAGATTCCGGTTCAAGGAGGAAAAGGGCGGAAACACAGGGTCATTGTGTTTGGACAAACCCGTGTTACCGCGCACCATAGACCACGGAACACATGTCGCACAGAAGCCGACCCTACCCCTCAAAACAATGACAAATATAAAGCATTTCTCTGCATGCGCACAACTCGGGTATCATTGTCCATGACCATTGTGCTCATATACAACGCACATATACCCCTCACCGTGTGTAGATGTACCCAACACTCGAGCAGGCACAAACTCATTGGTCATGTACCACTGGTATGTGACAGGCAATCTGGCGGCGAAAACAGAATTCTGGTAGAATGACTACAAAAGGGTGCCCAACAGGCCGGCATACACCCCAGAGCACAAGAGCTCATGGAATTACAGTTACACCAACACTTTGACATCCATGTTGTCCCTTCCTGCAGCCTGCACAAAGCTACAACCCACATTCTCAACTGCATTGGAACCGCAAAAACGATGGTTTCCAAAAAAAGGCCCAAAAGTGCGGAAACATGGGATTGTCGTGTTTGGAAAGGCCGGTGTTAGAACAGGAGGGGAGGGGGATGAATGTTGCACACAAAAAAGATGCAGGCTATTGCGATGTGCCCCATCTTTGGCCTATTACGTGTCGGGGTCCAAGGTGGTTCTTATCATTGGCGCACTCCGTGGAAAGCCCCAGTCGGTTCTCATCTTATTTTGGGGTGCTTCTTAGTTGGGGCCTGGTTCTTGTTGTTCGGATGGGGGGCTTTGGTACAGGTCCGACGAGGGTGTCTACAAGCAAGCGAATACCCGTGAATCACTTACACATTATCGTGAAGCAGAAATCCGTACGTCAACAGTGAAATGTGAAGGGACTTTTGGCCATGGGCAGGGGCAGTCACATCCGCAGGTCATGAACGTGCACGTGGGCTGGGCGGTCCAGCCCCATATTATCACACCTGCACAGCCTCCGACCGCCCGCGCCATCGAGGACACTTGGGACCCTCTCCAACACGTAACTTTGTGGCATACAGCTCAGAAGGGCTATTCAATCTTTTG
Source organism: Eutreptiella sp. 'Long Island Sound 2002' (assembly GCA_964036045.1). NCBI lineage: Eukaryota > Euglenozoa > Euglenophyceae > Eutreptiales > Eutreptiaceae > Eutreptiella > Eutreptiella sp. 'Long Island Sound 2002'. The sequence continues at coordinate 26,351,689 of OZ038391.1, forward strand.
CCCCTTCGTATGTGCAGCCTCGGGGGGGGGGGGAGTCTTGGGCTATGCCCACTGCGTTGCACTTCACACAAACCTTGGCTTCGTTCCATTCGCACCACATCGGGTTTCTGAGGCAAAAGCTCCCGTTCAGCCCCAATGCCCAAACACAATACCACACCGACAGGCAGTGAAACAGAGCACAGGCGCATCTCTCTTACACCCCAACCCCGTAGTTGCTCCATGTAGGCCGCATTCGCACGGACCCTGTGACTGGGGATCGCTACGTTATCTCCTTCTCCACAAATGCAGAAGCTTTGTCGCATGGGAGATGAACAGAAACAGAAACCTTAGGTTTCTGGTGGGTGATACCATCTCTCTCTGGTGCCTGCCTTTTCAAGTGGCATCGGGAAATTGGTTGTCCTTGGGTCTCCTTGAAGGCTCACTCAGCACCGGGGTTTGCAAACGTGGGCATTTCCTGTCAATCAAGTCTGAGGTTGGTACCTGGGGTAGATTCCTAATGAGGAAAGAAACGCTGCATTCCATGCTGACATGTGCATTGTTCGCCATTTCATTTGGTGTCCTATTCCACTTCTGAATGAGGTTCCCCTCATCCCCTATTCTGCACTGGATGCCCAGAAAAAACGCACGCACCAGATGCCCAGAAAAAAAGGCTACATTGTCGTATGATGGTGAGGGGGTTTTGACATATCACATCCCTTGTGTCTCCTGAACAATGCACAACGACCGTCTGCAGTGCGTTTGGCCGTCACGTGTCCTTTCAAGGGCATTCATGGCAGATCCCCACTGCACATGATCAACCGACAAACTGACAACTGCATGTCGGAGACTTTTGCTGATTCTTTGGCCTCAAGCGGTTGGCCTTACAGAACCTTTGCAATTTTTCAGATTAGGGAAGCCCTTCGGTGGCAGCAGGTCCAAGGAGCGATATCCAGGTCAAATGCAGAAACGTCTGAGTCTGGGATCTTCTCCAGAGCCCATTATCATGCTGTCGCACCATTGGACAGAGTTGTCTTCAATGAACGGGCTTTTGCTTTTTTTCCTTTTTACTCAGGACAGCCCCTGGACAGCCCTTCAACCAGAATGCAGAGGGGAGTGGGCAGCAAAGACCAAAAAACGACCCAACAACCAACCGGTGACTGTCCAGGAGCACTCACTGCTCACGCCCCACCAACTCACGACCACGCCGCCCCGGAGCTGCTTGTCCGTCGGGAGATGTTCTTGGCATTGCTCCTGAAGCCGAACCTGGCCGCAGGCACGCTGGCTGTTGACTATGGCAATGCTGTGCACAGCACCAGTGCTCTGCGGTGGCAACCAAAGGCTCGGCGGACGCCCTCCTGCTGGTGCCCCAGCGGTGGCTGCCTTGTCGTCTGGCCAAAAGTGGGGTTTCGGAGGACACCCTCCTTTTCCCAGCCCCCTTTTGCTCTGCTGCAGCCACCGCCATCTGCTGCTGCCTGCTCGCGGCACTCACCGTGCTGCAGTCTGCAGTCTGCTGCACAGTTTTTGTGTTCTGCCACGGGACGACATGAACACCCAGGCACAGCGGCTTGTCCGACACAAGTCGCCAATCAAAGCGGGGGCCAAGCATTCCTTCGGGCCTCATGACTCCTCCCTCCGTCCCTTCCCGTCCACGCCCCAGGGGGCATTGCTGCAGTTGTAGTGCCCGGGCATGAAGCCGATGCCGTAACGGAAGTCGGCGTCCAGCCGGTCCAGCGCCTCCATGTCCGTGCGGTCCAACTCCCAATCCCAAACGGCAAAGTTGTCGGCAATGCGCTCCGGGCGGGCGCTCTTCGGGATGCACACGTACCCCTTCTGCAGGCTCCACCGGATGAGCACCTGAAGACGGACAACACACGATCCGTGTGTGTGTGTGTGTGTGTTAGGGGGGGGGAGGGGGGCCGCGCATGGGGCACAGCAGATATTGTGCCCACGGATACACGATCAGCGGAAGCGGAGGAAATCAGGGGCCGTTCCCTCGCGGGCATCATGCGCTAACTAGGAACAGTGAGACACTTGGAATGGCGAGAGACCACTCAGAAGGGAAAACGGAGGTCGAGTGCAGAAAAAAGCGTAAGCCACGTGCTCTTCTTTTCGTAAGTCGCGTGAACGTTTTGTTTTTGGCGGAAGCCGTGTGTGGAAGGAAGCGACACAAACTGTTTTTTCCCCCACATGCGACTTACGCCAAAAATCAAAGTGCACGCGACCTAGAGCAAAGAAAAAAATAAGTGAATGACGCCTGACACCCACCGAGAGGCATTAGGACCACTGGACTCTGGGAGACCATTGGGAGTCTCGGCACACCGATGGGAAGAGGGGCGGGGAGACCAGCGGGACTTCGGGGGCCCACTTGAAATCCAAGGCATCCACCCCCCAGCCCCGGGGAGACCACTGAGACCCCCATTGGGCCTCGAGGAAGTGGTGTTGGAAAAAGCCCCTTCAAACCGTACCTCAGAACGATCGATGCACCGTGAGGGAGACTGCCAGGGACCCCCTGGGACGCAGGGAGACCACGAGGCCACGCTGAACCCCCGGGCACCACCCGGACGACAGCCGGACACCGCCAGAGACCATTGGGGGCCTGGGGAGACCACGGGGACGGGACGGAAGCAGTGGGAAGCCCAACCGACCGTCGAGGACGCACCACGGGGCAGCAAGGACTGGGAATGATCCACCCCGAATGGCCCCCGAGGCCAGGGATGCATCAAAAGGGAAGGCACCGCGGAGCCGGCCTTAGAAGCGGTTAGGCAGGCGGTCGGAGGCGGTTGCTGAAGCGGTTGGGGGCGGTTACTGTCGGTTGCAAATGCCATTGAAGCTGGCACTTGGCGTCAGGGGGACAGCGGCTGGGCATGGGCTGGACAAACTGGAGGGGAGGGGGGGGGTCCCCCCTCTTCCAATGCATCCCTGCCTGTAAGGTTTTCGTGCAACCTATATTCTCGCTTTTTTCAGTGCAAAATCCTGATATATGTACACCCACAGAAAACCACGATCCCAGCACTGTTTTGGACAGTGTTGGTATCAGTGGATCAGGAATTTCTGTAGTTTTACATTCATGGTGTTTTCACCATTTTCTGTACTATAAAACTGAGTTTGGGTCGGCGACGGCCAGTCCTGAGATCGCGCGCGCCGATCCAGAAATTGTCGATTTCTGACGATTTTTAAGATATTTCAATCAGTTTTATTGTTTAGATTAATTCTATATCAGTTTTAGACACAAGCGAATGTTACGGCACTATCGCGGTGCTGAGCCGTGCTAGTTTTTTTGGCCCAAGTAGGTCATGTTCGTGATTTTTTATAAAAACACAGGTTGCTCAGATCCTGAATGTAAGCACACCAAATGAAAGCCCATCAGTTGGGCTTTGCATGCATATGCTGATTTGGTTTCCAAACGCGTCGGTGCACCGGCACCACGCGTTGGGGGGAGACCCATGATCATGTTGTAAATATGCATTGTTTTGCTCATATTTCAATGTTATATGTCCCCTTTTGTTCATATCTTCTTAGGACATGAAAGGGACCGTTTCGAAATCACTCCCGTGATTTCGTCGAACACGTAGTATGTTCTGTCGCCTTTTGTGGTTGCATTTGGGGTGTATTTTTGGGTTATTTGAAGGAAAACTTGGATAAGTTTCAAGGAAAACAAGTTCAAAGTCATTCATTACCAAAAATGAAAAGAATTTCGAAACGCCCTCAACGACGACGACGACGACGACGACGACGACGTTGAAGACGACGACCACGACGACGCAAACATCGTCGACGAGATCTATGGAGCAATTGGTAAACCCCAAAATCATGTTCAAGAAGGTCCTTGGTGCCTACACCATTTGAGGACCATTTGACTACTTTCAGCCCTATTACAAAGACATTGACGACCAAGGAGACCTTCAGCATCGCGCTCGGAGTGCGTAACGCTGAAGAACAAGTTGCAGCGCGATTATCCCAATGGTGTCATCGCGTGATAGTTTTCATTTGATTACTCCAGTTGGGTGCCATGGACAAAGTGCCATGGACCTTTGGATGGTTCTCAAGATTGATTACTCCAGTTGGGTGCCATGGACAAAGTGCCATGGACCTTTGGATGGTTCTCAAGATTATATCATGATCATTGGTGAGTTCTCAACCTCCAGCAAGGACGACAGCGCTGCCCACATCCTGCAGATTACGAAGTGGTCAAGTTGGAAGTCAAAAATATGAAGATTTCAGAAAAAATAATTCATGGTATGGGCCAAGAAGATTGCTGACCTTAATTGTAATCATAATAACTATGGGCCATGAGAAATGGTCCTATTGGTTATTTCTGTATTATATTATATGATCAGTGGATGATTTTACAAACTGTGAATTTTTCTGCTTTGCTTTGTGTTGTCTTTGGTTTTAGGGTCAGGACATCTCAGAAGTGCATTTTTTTATTTTTTGTTTGTTCACTATCTTTTTTTCACTATTTTTCATTTTAAATTCTGTGCAGAAATTTTACTGTGATTGAGCCTGGGGGTCAGAGGACCCTATGTGTGAGGCACTTGTGAGTGCCATGAGTGGTGTGTGTGTAGACATGTACATTACATGCGGGTACCGGAACCCAGCGGTGCCTCCTAAAATCCCAGGTCCGGGATCAAAGTAAAAATCTGTGTTTTTTTTTATTGCTCCTCGGCTTATCTTCATAGATTCAGCCACAGAAGCACCCATTTTCTGTGGGTGTTTCTGAGCTTGGGAGGGGAGTGTTAACCCGTGGAGCAATTCAGTTGCGTGGTTAACACCCGACCCAAATGCTTTGCATTTTTCCCACCCAATTTTGTTGTTGCACTGCACCTTCTTTGTGCTTTTCAGCCTGAGATGTGTCTCAGGACTTGGGAGGGGAGTGTAAGGTTTTCGTGCAACCTATATTCTCGCTTTTTTCAGTGCAAAATCCTGATATATGTACACCCACAGAAAACCACGATCCCAGCACTGTTTTGGACAGTGTTGGTATCAGTGGATCAGGAATTTCTGTAGTTTTACATTCATGGTGTTTTCACCATTTTCTGTACTATAAAACTGAGTTTGGGTCGGCGACGGCCAGTCCTGAGATCGCGCGCGCCGATCCAGAAATTGTCGATTTCTGACGATTTTTAAGATATTTCAATCAGTTTTATTGTTTAGATTAATTCTATATCAGTTTTAGACACAAGCGAATGTTACGGCACTATCGCGGTGCTGAGCCGTGCTAGTTTTTTTGGCCCAAGTAGGTCATGTTCGTGATTTTTTTATAAAAACACAGGTTGCTCAGATCCTGAATGTAAGCACACCAAATGAAAGCCCATCAGTTGGGCTTTGCATGCATATGCTGATTTGGTTTCCAAACGCGTCGGTGCACCGGCACCACGCGTTGGGGGGAGACCCATGATCATGTTGTAAATATGCATTGTTTTGCTCATATTTCAATGTTATATGTCCCCTTTTGTTCATATCTTCTTAGGACATGAAAGGGACCGTTTCGAAATCACTCCCGTGATTTCGTCGAACACGTAGTATGTTTCCGTCGCCTTTTGTGGTTGCATTTGGGGTGTATTTTTGGGTTATTTGAAGGAAAACTTGGATAAGTTTCAAGGAAAACAAGTTCAAAGTCATTCATTACCAAAAATGAAAAGATGTTAACCCGTGGAGCAATTCAGTTGCGTGGTTAACACTGCCCGAGGCACCATCGCGGTGTTGTGCGGGTCTCCAAAGTGCCAAGTAGTCTCCTCGGTCTCCAGGTGGTCTCCCGGGGCGCCGGGGGGGGGTTGCGCTTGCGGGTTTGCGGTTGTGTTGTCACGGGGTCACTGTCTTCCAGCGCTTCCCGGTGGTCTTGCGCGGGGCCGACCGCCGTCGTATGGCGTCTGGTCAAGATCGCCCGGGGTGCCTTGTGATCTCTTGGCCTCCCAACCGGTCTTTCTAGAGCCCCTGGGAGTTTCAAGTGGTCCTCTCCGCTTTGCCTTTTTCGCCTTCCGTTCCCAGTCAGTGGTCTCCCGGGCTCAGGGCTGTCCTTGAGGAAGGAGATCTTTTTTCTGTCTCACTCAGGACGGCCTGAGGTCTTGGGTGGCAGGATTGCGGTTAACCGACAGCGGTTGGAGGTTAATCTACGGCGGTTGGACCTTCACCGACGGCGGTTGGGGGTTAACCGACTTAGCTGATGGCAGTTGGAGGTTAATCGATGGCAGTTGGAGGTCAACCGATGGCGGTTGGAGCATAACCGACGGCGGTTGGAGGTTTGACCGACGGTGGTTGGATTTTAAACGACGGCGGTTGGATCTTAAAAGGCGGCGGTCAGGCAGTTGGAGGTCAACCGGCGGCGGTCGGAGGTCAACGGATGGTGGTTGGAGGATAGCCGATGGCGGTTGGAGGTTAACTGACGGCAGTTGGAGGTTAAACAAGGGGGGTTGGATCTTGACCGACGGCGGTTGGATCTTGACCGACGGCGGTTGGAGGTTAACCGACAGCGGTTGGAGGTTAACCGACAGCGGTTGGAGTTTACCCGAAGGCTGTTGGAGTTTAACCGACGGTGGTTGGAGGTTAACCGACGGCGGTTGGAGGTTAACCCACGGCGGTTAACACTCCCTCCATCACCCCCTTGCCACCCTCCTACAAATCATTCCTAGCTCGCTTCGCTCACTCGAGACCCTTGGGGGACTCTCTGATGGAGTCCCTTGTGGGCTCCCTGGGGATACCTCATGACTTAGCAACGAGACGGCCCTCAGAGGGGGGGGGGGGTGAGACCCAATTAAGTGGAGAAGAATTGGTTTGTAGAAGAGGGGGGGGGGGGGGCAACTGGAAGCGGATCGGCAGACCGCCCCTCGGACCCCAACACCGAGGGACAACCTGCAAGGCCCGGGGGGGCTCTCCGCTCGGTGACCCACCTCCTCCGCCCTTGACAGGGGGTGGGCGGGCTGTCAACTGCGGGAAGGGGGTCGATACAGCCCTCATCATTTGTCATGTACTTTTGGTGAAAAAACATGGACCATTTTCAATGCTCCAACAAATCAATTTTCGGGGCCTTCGGTTCCAGAGTTCATAACAACTGATCAACGCTCCTGTCCATTTGAGCCCTTTGCCCCCCCCCGCCCCCCCCCCCCCTCCCCGAGTTTTGGGGGGGGGGGCTCTATTGTCCCCCCCCCCACCCCCAGCCCCGGAGTTGAACACGCGACGTGCCCAGCACCTGCGCAGCGCTTCGCCGCACGCGCTCGGCCACCGCCCCGACCGCCGGGTGCCGCAGCAGCACCCCCGGGGCCCCCGGGGGGTACGAGGCCCCGGAGTAGCTGTCGCCGGACCCGAGGGGCGAGTAGGCCATGCAGGCGATGCCCCGCTCGGCGCAGAACCCCCGCAGCCGGGCCTGGGCGAGGTACGGGTGCGCCTCGAACTGGTGCACGGCGAGCGGGCCCCCCCCGAGGGCGAGCACGGCGGCGAGCTGGGCCTCCGTGAAGTTGCACACGCCCAGGGCCCGGACGCGGCCGGCGGGGACGAGGGCCTGCATGGCCCGCCACGTGTCCAGGTACTCTTCGCGGATCACGAGGTCCGGGTGCGGGGACCCGTCGGGCAGCCGCAGGGGGAAGTCGAGGCGGCGCTGTGCGAAGGCGAAGGGCCAGTGCATGAGGTAGAGGTCGAGGTAGTCCACCCGCAGGTCCCGCAGGGACTGGGCAACGGCCTGCGGAGGGGGCGGAGGGGGGGGGGTGCGGTGCGGGGGCCTGGCTCTTCGCTCTGTGGTCAGCGGTTGGTAGGCCCGGGGGACTGCGCATGCGCGAGCCCAGGGGGGAGGGGCTGTGCGTTGCCCCCCCTCCCCCCCCCCAAAAAAAAGGGGGGGTGGCAACTTTGGTGACGGAAATGGGACGCCACTCACACTGAGGGTGCAAAACTTGCTTCAGTAGATTGCACCACTACAAAATACAAAACCAGAAATCAAATGAGTAACAACCCTCGGTCAGAGCGGGCGTTATGCACAACGGCGGCGGGGGATGATCACAACACAAAAATGTGGAGACATCCCCCCCCCCCCCCTGTGTGACATGCCGTCGGGTTGTTGTTTCTTTACGGGGCCCTGGACAGTCACCCGTTCTCCCCTTCGCATGTTGCGTCGGGTTGCTGCGTTCTGTCGGCCGCTGCGGCCGGTGCTCCTGCTGGTGTCGTTTCCGCGTTCGTGGAGCCCAGTATTTGGTGCGTTGCCCCTCCCCCCTCACCCGCAAAAACAAAGATCACTTGTGACTAGCCAACCGACCCACCGAAACTGACGGGGGGTGTTGTGTGTGTGGGGGGGGGGGGGCTGTGAAGCACCGAATACTTCGCTGCCATACGACCCCCGTGACACAGGCCACACGGTCATCGCTCTTCCAAAACCGGTGCTGAATGTCGCCCTGAGCTCGCCCCCGTTGGGCCATCGAAGGTTTCTTGGGCTGGCGTGGGCCAGCCCTCCCGGTCAGCGCACTGCCTCTTCACCGGCCCACGGTCACTCTCACTGCCACTGTCTCCACTCGTGTAGGCCCCCTCATTTGTCGGAACTGCGTGTGTGTGTGGGGGGGGGGGGGTCTGGGAACCGGAAATTTGTGCATCAGCAACGGCCCGACAAACGTTGTCCTTCAGTACATTCCACTTTTCCGGGACGTCAACATCGCATTTAGGGGGGGCAGGGGCTGGGGCTCAGAGGGGGAGGCCGCAAAACACATTCAAATCGCGGAGCCGGGGAGCGGGCCTAGAGAAGGGCCGATGCGTTCCCGCGCTGCAGTGGCTCAGGGGGCGTTTTCGCACAGCGCGGGCACAGCGCGCGCACAGCGCCAATTATTGCGGTGATTATCCAGGTAACAACCCTGAAAACCACGCACCTGCGGGATCATGCACAATCAATTCAAAACTCAAAAATTCAAACATCTGATGCTTGCCATGGGTCCCAGGGACATAAATTCTGCCCCCTATAGCCCCATCCACTGCAGCAGCCATTCAATGACGTCCTTTCAATCTTCTGAACTTACCGAACTCCCGGTGGTGGAGAACGGCCAACTTTTCGCAGCGCGCGCACAGCGCACGGTACGCCCCCTCAGGCCCATGAGAGTCTCCGCTTTGCTGACCATGAACAACGAGGCCCGGCGACATGGAGTACCTCGGGCCATCCGCTGCAGAGAGGGGGAGGGGGAGGGGGTTCCAGAGGGAGAAGAGGGGGGGGAGGGGGGCTTTGGACTTGGATTTGGAGGCCGATCTTAAGGCTCACAGGCCGCCTGAGATGGAGTGCGATGATGTCCCCGACGACTCTGCATATCGGCCGGCCATGCCATGTGATGCACCCCCCAGGGCCTCGAGAGGCGGGGGGGGGGGGGGCTCACAGAGGGAGGGCTTCAATGGCCACGTTGCAGCGTCCGCGTTGGGCTCTGGCCGCGCCTGCACCCACGACTTGCATCGCCCACTGTCCACGCTGGTCGCCTCCAGTGCTCTCAGGTCCACCGATGCGTTGTGGCCTGCTTCCCTCCCTGAGTGGCTTGGGTTGCAGTTCCCAGGCCCCTATCGGGTCAGGGGGGGGCATTCCGGTCAGGGGGTCACTCCTGATTTGGGCGTGCTCTGGCTGGCCTCCTCCTTTGCCTGGATTGATGCCACTCCCGTGCCGGCACGCCTTATGAAGGGAGTTTGGGCCATACCCCGGCTCTCATTATCTCGCATCGCAGTTCCTCACTTGGGATGTACCGATCTGTCGCATGCGGTTTCTGCACCAATTTGAAACCGTTGAATTGACCATTCCACTTTTGGGGACCATGACAACCCCCTCGGCCTGGCCAGGTCAGGGTTTGGTTTGGTCCTTAGGTTGAACAACCCCGTGGGTACAGGCTTCCGTTTAGGCGGTTACTCCAAACAACACACAGCGGGGGCAACTGCTTGCTGGGGAGGTATCTCGGTAACAACAAGGGCAACAACAACAACAACAACAACAGGCGGTGTTGGCGCTGCTGCTGCTGCTGCTGCTGCTGCTGTTGTTGTTGCTGTCGTTGTCGTCGCCATTGTTCTTGCTGTTGTTAGTACTGTTATTGTTATTGCTACTGTTGTTGTTGTTGCTGTTGTGGTCATCGTCCTGCATGGCACATGCAGTGCTCGTGTTCTCCATCAATCGTCCGGTGCACACCCCTGAGGCCTACGGGGGCTGTAGGCATGGGGCGTCTGGTGAGCGCGTCCTGCCCCCGTTCTCAGCCCCCCCCCCCCCCCCTCCCGGTGCTCCGTATGCAATGCCCTTGCTCCCAGACCTCCATTGCTCGGAGACGGACCACCTCCCCGTCGCAGGTCTGAAGCAGGATATAGTTGTGCCCTGCCTGCTATGGGAAACAGATGCGTGTGCACCAGGCCATTGCTTAGTGACCCCGGGGGGGGGGGGGTTAAGTTGGGCCCCGGCCAGGGCTCAGCCATCCACCCACCCACCCCCCCCCCCTGGGAGGGTCTATGCCCTGCACCCACATACAAGCAGAGCAGAACTGACCAGCAAAAGTTTGCCAGTAGTAGGAATGGAGTCTGGGACCTTTTAAAACTGTGTCAAGCACCACAACCAACTCAACTACCATCCAGTTCACGCACTTCTGCGCAACAAAGGGTTAAGAGGCTTGAAATGTTATAAAAAAAAAGTGAAAATTCAGGCCGATCTCAGAGCCCTACACAAACCCAAAACCCCCAAAAAGCGCACCCGCACCCCTTGGGGGGGGGGGGTGCCTGGTGGCCCAAAATGCTGAAATTTAGGGCCAACCCACCCACCCACCCATCCCAGCATGACTTTGGCCCTGCCCCCCCCCCCCCGTTGTTCTCGTTGTTGCTGTCCTTGTGGGTATTGTTGTTTGTGTTGGTGTTATCGTTGTTGTTGTCGTTGTTGTTGTTGCTACTATTGTTGCTGTTGTTCTCATTGCTGTTGTTGTTGAGGTAGTTGTAGCAGCTGTCTCACGTTCCCACGCCACACCGGAGCACACAGAAGCCACCTCCTCGACGCGGTTTTCCCCCTCCCACACATGGTGGGTGCCAAAGCACTTCGTGGCGATGAAGAGGTCCGTCCGCTTCACGACGCCCTCCGCGAAGAGCTCTTCGAGGGCCGCACCGATTTCGGCCTCGTTACCGTACGCAGGGGCACAGTCTATGAGCCGGTAGCCCGCGCGCACCGCGGCTTTGACGGCCGCCCCTATCTCGCCGGGCTTGGCCTTCCAAGTGCCGATGCCCAGAATCGGCATCCGGGCACCCGTGGACAATGTCACGTAGTGGGACCCGTGCATGGCGTGGCTGTGCGGGACACAGTGCAGAGCAGCAAAGCAAAGGCACAGCCAATCCTGAGAGTCACGAGGGCCTGAGATGGAGCTGTGTTCCTCAACGACGAAGCCATGCGGTTCACACTTGCCTTCGGTATTTGCCGGAACTCATCCCCCCCCCCCCCCCTGTCCTGCCCCACCCCAGGGAAGACGGTCCCCTGCCGGCCCCGGGGGAAGGACAGAGGGTGGGGCAGGACAAGGGGGGGGGGGGCTACATTGCAGGTAAACTTCACGATGCGGATGAACGATAGAGGGGCTCCAAGTTGTGCTGTGTGGACGTCGGGATGGTCTTGGACTGGAGGGACACCAGTGACCAGTGGGTAGTGCATGGTACAGGTAGAAACGGGATGCACACACAATGAATGTCCAATGTGGGATTTGCTTCATGAAATCTCAGTCAAGTAAAACGCCATTGGGATTTACTTTGTTGAGATTTCTTTACTTTACTTGTGTGATTTACAGATGAAGTCTCAGTCAAGTAAAACGCAATTGGGGTTTACTTTACAGATGCGCCCCATAATAAACATCTAAACGGCGCATGCCTTCGAAACGGGTTGTCCGAGAGGGGAATTGTTAAGAACTCATCACTGGCGACACTGGGAGATGTCCCGAAACGCTTACACCTCCATCCATTTATCTGCTTCCAATGTGCACCGCAGCAGCCCCCCCCCCCCCGCCCCCCTCCCTCACCACCACCAAATTCATTGGGGTATACTGATGCTGGACAACGTAAGGATTTTACGAGGTGATCAACCGCTTAGATCACACCCCTGGGCTGTGGCACATGAAAAAAGCTAAAGCGGGGGAGGGGTGGATCCCTGTTAGACAGGGCACAGGGTGCAGACCCATAGCTCATATACAACTTGGACAGCTTGGACTTGGGCACGCCAAATGGAAAAAGAATTCCGCAACACCATTTTTGGCAAAATTTTCTTTTCCCCATGGCCCACAAATGCACTGCCAAAGCAAGAAATTAGTCGGTCCATCACTGCACAGAACTGCTTCTCTGTCGAGTCAGCAAACAGGCCCTGTGCATCAGCTAAGGTTGTGATGATTTGCGTTTTCAAACAGAATGTCGTGATTTGAGTTTTCAAGCGAAACGAAAAATACACCCAATGCAGACCCCCAATGCAGGGAACAAAATGGTCATTGTCATTGTCATTTTGAAAACTACCCCCCCCCCCCCAATGTCAATGGCCCGGGCCGTGTTTCTTCTTTCGAGAGGGCCATTTGCAAAGGGGGCCATGTTTCTTCTTTCGAAGGGGGGGGGTCCATTGACACGCGCACGGGGGGCCATTGACGGTAATGCTCATCAAAACTCCAAAAAAAATTATTGGTGTACGCATTTTCTAGCTTGCGCCATCGGTGTAAACGTGGTGGGGACCAATGCTTGGTACCTCTTGCATCTTTGAGGTGGCTGTGGAGCTCATGCTGGCCACCTTTTGCAATTTTTTTTTATGCTTTTACACCATTTTTGTTGTGGTGCTCAACATTTGTTTCCCATGCCTTTCCTTCTTCACACATACAAGCACACAATAGCAAACACGAAGAAAACACGCAACTGCAACTTCAGAAAAAATGATGGTTGAAACTGATGACCCCAGGCCTGCTTCAAAAAGTTTCCGCACCATATACTTCATGTGCGCAACAATGATGTTCTCTAATAGACATGAATCCCATGCAACTGCAATAGGCTGACCGACGGAATGAATCACGGCACTTTGACCTGAGCAAAACATGCTGAAATCTGTGGCCCCAGGCCTGCTTAAGAAAATTTCAGCACTGTGAACCTGGCTGGATCATGCTGCGTTGCAAAGCTCCCAGGAGTTGATCACTATGGCTGTCAAACACTGCAGCAAAGCAGGGGCAGCTGGGTGGCACAATGCACTGCAGAAGAAATGAGCAGTAACAACATGGCTGGACCACTCTGCGTCTGAAAAGAGGTCCCCACTCAGCAGCCAGAACACACTGCTTGCCTCTACGCATGTACTTACTGGGGGATCAATGGTCCGCTCTGATAGACTGAATATCCCTGCCATAGACACTTTCAGCCATTAGTTCGAAAGGGGTGCAGTTGGTGCATCACACAGCCAGGCATGGGTGTGAAAGGCAACAAAAGAAAGCGGGGCTGGGGGGTAGGAGTGAGACATTTGCTCCAGCTGCCATCATGTAGTCCCTTCCTCAAACCCGAGACCTTCGTTCCCTTGAAACATGCAATTGTGCACATAGGCTCTGGCCAACATGGCCGAGTTGCAATGCAGGCAAGACCAGACAATCCCAGGCTGCTCCATACGGGACTTGGAACATCGAGAAATGAAAATCTACATTGAAAAAACAAACACATGACACCAAGGATGGTGCCCATCACATGCCATTGCACACTCAAGAAACTAGGCAAAAAAGGGCAATTTGTGTGCAATTTGGTGAAAAAAAACTCAGGGGGGGGGGCATGTTTCTTCTTTCAAGAGGGGGGAGCCATTAGCAAGGGGGGCCATGTTTCTTCTTTCGAGAGGGGAGGGCCATTGGCATGGGAGGTCCATTGGCATGGGGGGGGGGTACCATCCTTCCACACCCTGAGCTTGGAGTCATTTTGTACTTTTGGACCACCATCCTTCTTCTCAGAACTACACCCTAGCTTGAGCTGCATGCTTTGCAAAGCCAGCACCTTTGCTCCAACATCCTTGTTCCAATGTTTTCTTCCCATGCTTTGTGTTGTAGATCTTTGGTGATTGCCAGAATCTGCCTGGGGACCAATTTCCACTGGAATCCAGACTTCCAGACTCTGATGGACTCCTCGATTACGTGGCGTATGAACTCCGTCCCCAGCGTGTGGGGCCCTAAGCACTCCATATGGGCTCGCTGCATGGAGGGGGTACGCAAGGCCGCCGCCCATTGCTCCACTACAGTCGGCTCCCACAGCTGGTGGCGCACCGAGGCAGCCCGGTTCCCCACTTTCTGGTCGAGCCACTCCGCGAGCCATCGGCGAGCCGGCCCCCACTCATGGGACTGGGCCGAGCAGGCCCAAAGGTGGGGTGCCGTTTCGGGCTGCGCTCCACAGAGGAGGCACGTTGTGTCCAGCACCGTGTCTCGGTGGGAGGACCGGTGCGCCAAGACAGTCATCGTGGGGATGTTGTCCATGCGGTGCGCCGCTATATGGCGTTGCTGGTTTGGACTGAGGACATGTGTTAAAAACAAAACAAAACAAGTAATACATGGGAGCAAACGGAGCCTCCAGCCATGGGAAGGTGCACCCGTAGCCCCTGTAGCACACACCCGATGGGAAGGAGGATCGGATGAGGAGCCTGTTCCCTGGAGGCGGGTGGAGAAATGAGGGCACCGGAGAAGGGCACACTGCACTGCACACTGCAGCAGCGCAGCGCGTCGTGGGCGCCGGGAAGGCAGAAGGAAGGAAAGAGCGCAGGCAACGGGTGGCTGTGAACGGAGGTCTGAGGGATGCATTGCAGAACCAGAGCTGGCCTTCAGGAAAAACAAAGGAGGGTTCGTACCGCCAACAGAAACGAAGGTTCACAGGCACGCTCTCTGCTTCGTGGTCAAGACATGGGCAAGACGCAAAACCACAGAAAAAGCATTGAACAATCTCTGGCGGTTGGCGGCGCACGTGTCCACGGCACGGGCCTTCAGTGAATCGGTACCGACCAGTGAGCCCCTGTCAGGGCTTTCCTTAAGAACCCAAATTTTCCTTTTTTTTTGTGTCAACGACAGCCTCGAAGGACCACTAACCACCAACCGCCAACCGCGTTGGTCCATTGAATGACCCCCATGCCCCATCGGCCCCAGGCAGCACAACGCTGCGGTGCACCGGAGGTGGGAAGTGAGACACGTACACGGCGTCAGGCGACGCCATCATCGGTCGTTGGCGTAGACCTTGAAGCGTCGGTCATGGACCGACTGCGCACTGTCGCGGGGCGGCAACGCATGGGCACTCCTTCGGCCCGATCATTGAACAGTGGCGGTCGTGGTTTCCGAATGGATGGGGAAGGCAAACATACATTGCGGGTGGGGGGGGGACTGGCAGGGACTAGAAGGGAAAGGACCTCAGAGGTGGCCCCAGAAGCGGTTAGACAGGCGGTTGGAGGAGGTTGCCAAAGCGGTTGGGGGCGGTTACTGTCGGTTACAAATGCCATTGAAGCCGGCACTTGCCGTCAGGGGGATAATGGCTGGGCATAGGCTGGGCGGCCTGAGGGGGAGGGGGGGTAGGGGTGAGACCCAATTAAAAAAACACGCAAATGCAAACCAGAGGCAATGCACTCCACAGTCAGGCATAAATGCATCTTAAGCGCCCGGGAGGGGGGGTACCTCCCCCCCTTCCAATGCATCCCCGGGACTGGGCGCGGCTGCACGCGGTGGAGCAGGAGCAGCCACGAGCTCAGGCTGGAGGCGTTTGAGTGGGAGGCGCTCCTGGGGTCTGAGTCACGTGGACCCGAGGCCTGGGCATCAGAGCCTGAGTCGGATGGAGGCAAAGAGAGGTCCGGCGCCGAAATCATTGCCTGGGCCTCGGAGGAGCGCATGGCCGGGGGCGGGTGTGGAGACTGGGACGTCCCATTGGGCAGCCCCGGGGGTGAGTGAGTCATGGAGAGGGGACTGCTGGTGTTGTGGGGCCTTTGCCGTGCGGTGGGCGAAGGGCCGCGCGGGGGCGAGGGGTGGAGGGCGGCGCGGAGGAGACCGCCCCCCCTGCCCTGCGAGGCGGTCAGACGTGGGCCGGGGGGTCCGCACGCGGCGAGGCTGCGGGCCGCACGCGCGGGGGGGAGGGGGGGGCGGCACAGGCATCGGCGGCCGGCGTTCCCCTTGCGGCGACCCACACCGTCTCCGGGACGACGCGTGTGGGGCCCGCCGGTTCCTGCCGTGCGGCGTCCTCCCGCTCCCGAAAGAAGACCGCCTCGGCCCCCTCAATCATGTCCCGGTCGACTCCGGAGCGCGGCCGCGGAGGCCGCGGAGGGGGTCCGCTGGCGCCGCTGCGCACCGGCGGCCGGGGCCCCGTCGGGGGCGCGAGGATGTGCTCCCAGTCCTCCCGGGCCTTCAGCGTCGCCTTCACCCGCTCTTCCGCCTCCTTCTGGAGGCCCAGGGGGACGGCGGGCAGGGCCGGGGCCATGTCCGCCAGCTTCACCTCCAACTCCCGCAGGAAATCGGACATCATTGCGTGGCTATCCTGTGCACCGGCCGGGGCGTGGCGGTTCAGGTGCAGCTGGTTGACGGCCTTCTCCCGCAGGTCCGACAGCCGGCCGTACATCTTGGCCGCCTTCATGTGCTCAGTCTTCAGGGACTGGTACCCCAGCAGCTGCAGGACAGACATGAGGCGGCGCACAAACAACTCAACAACACAATGAAGACAAACAAAACGAAAACACAAACACAGCGCACATGCAACGCAAACAAGATGCAAATTGAAAAAGACCACAACCCGCACAACACAATCTTTTAGCACAGCAGCAAAAACAAACGACACTTATCACCAACCGTAACAAAACTAAAACCACCAGAGAAAGACTCCAATGGACAGACAAACATGGGAAGAATTACCCACTCTGTAAAACACAAAATGATATGAACAAACACAAGAGAAGGAAAGTCAAGTTTTCAGGCATCCATAGCTTAAGTGTGATAAAGAACTGGAAAAACTGCAGGTACGGGGTTAAGACAACGGCGGTGTTTTGTGTCTCCACCCTCCTCCCTGCAAAGCCAAAACTGCAGTCACTGCTGTCACTGATCTGTAATGTCTCCGGTCAGTCCATGTACAGCTCTACCTACTAAATATAAACAGACCTGAACCAGAATGCAAAAAAATATGTTTGGAGAACATTGGTTCTCCCAGCCCTCGTGAAACGCAACAACCGAGCACCTGAATTCAGCCTGCTAGGTCGAGTCGCTGCCATCTGTACTAAAGCCGTCCGAGCTGACCACACCACTAACTACAAAATACATGAATCTCAAAAACAGCACAACAAAATCATATCACTAAGATAGCACAAAGACACCCATAACCCCAACCCTAACCTGCAGGATGGAGATGAGGCACGTGTTGATGGCCGCGAGGATCGTCACCACCAGCGCCGAGTCGGGGACGGTGGCGGTGATGGCGGCGATCGTGGCGGAGCACACGATGGTCGGGATCATCAGGGCGTAGTACCGCCAGGAGTAGCGCTCGTACGCCAGGGTGTGCATCGTGCGCTTGCCGAGGAAGAAGCCCCCGAGGCGCTGCAGGACGGCCTGGTGGGAATCTTGTTGGAGCCCATCGTCCGCCCGCCGCTCGAGCTCGGAATCGGTGCGGGCGATGCGGTGCCGCAGCATGTCGACCTCCTCCCGACACTTCGAGAGCTCAGTCTCGAGCATCTTCTCCCGCGGTCCCGGGGCCGTGTGGTCCAGTTCCCGCATCTGAGCCGGGTCCGACATCGCCGTGAGAGGCGGTCAGGGGCTGCGATAACAGTGTGCCGGCGGCGTGCGGTTAGTCTGCCGTGTGCCGGGGCATGTGCACCTGCGGGCCGGATGGGATGGGTGATCGGGCGCAGCACGCGCCAGCGGAGGTCTGGCGTACAGCGGCAGGAGAGCCTTGCAGCGACGCGGTGTCCCCCATAGATTTCCAGAGTCAGGTTCACACTTTAGCCTAGTCTCGGGCTAGCCATATGTGACTCTTAGGAGTCCAGTTTTGCATTTCCCTTTTGGCAACTTATATACCTTGTCTCTGCTGGACAAACATGAACAGGCATTAGACGCTGGGCCACCTGTGTTTTTTTCCCTTGGACTCCAATTCTTCCCCCTTCGAGTTCTTTCAGCCCGTGTGATTTAGTACACAGTACACATAGCCGTTGACAGACTCAGAAACGTTTTTGAAAGGTGAAAAAAACACCCTGCGACTTTCCCATTGTGTGTATAAGGGCGTTTTGTGCGCACACGACCTGCTAATGGAGGTTCGGGTTCGGCGAAATGTGATCAAAACTGTGTAGGGTGACCGGATTTTATGTAGGATACAAATTCAGTGGTGGTGTCATTTTCAATGCCACAGAATATTGTCTTTGGGCGATGATGCATCACACCCAACTGCCTGCATATTGCATTGCGTGTGTATACAATCAGATTTTCCTTGTAATGCTTTCGCTATCCCGAGACGTGTTCCTCAGCATCGTGGACCTGGCTGCAGGTACGGGTGTTGCACTCGATTGCGTGCGTCGCCACTGGTTCAAACAATTGCATGGTCGACGTGGACACTTCGTGTTGAGGTTGGATTCAGAGGCAACGGCAACAACAATCGGGGGTGTGACCACGTGTCCGTTGTTACGACCTGATTTCCTTCATCCGTGCAAGATCCTGTATGTTCACCTCATTGGTGCTGCCGATACATGGAGACACCGCTTTTCGCAAGGCTGTTACCTTCTCGCAAGCACATTCGATCAACTTCTATGTGGCAATCCAAATCTGCAGACCCTGCACATCGAGTTTGTCAACCTCTGGTGTGGATACCACTTGTTCATTGCCATTGCTAATCTCTTGGGTTTGTCCTCCTCCTCATCTGTTTCATCTCTGCATAGCCTAGTTCTCGTACATCCCGATTGCAGCTGTTTCCACGATGACAACGATGATGGTGATGATAGTGATGACGACAATGATGGTATGATGGTATTGTCAATAGACTGTAGACTTCATTGGCTGAGCAGCACCTTTGCACGCCTACTACCTTCAATGCGCAATGTTTCAATCCGTTTTTCTGATCCCTCGTACATTTTGTATTACTGCGAGCGTTTTGCATTTGCATTTCACCGACCACAGCGCAATTGTGATGTGCGCCTGTTTTGCGATAACATTCTGTCTCATGCTGATCAATTGTTGTGGGCATGCTACCACAATAAGTTGTACTCTCTGTACCCACTACTCAGTAACCTCGACTTCGAGAATGTTGTGCGAGGAGGGCTTTGTGTGGCTGCATACTATGGCCACGATGCCATTGTCTGTGACTTTCTAGGCCTTTTTTGGCCGACTTGTCATGGCCAACCTAGGATCGGTTGCTATGGCATGTGATGGAGTATGCAGGCATGAAGGGAACCACCACTGTAAGGCGGTTAACATTGACACGTTGTCACAGCCCTGCTATCTTCCTTCCCCTGTGCCTTCGGTCGGCAGCCCTGCATGCAAATTTACCCGCTTTGGATGAAATTCTGGCGATGGACTTCGTGGATTGCGACACAGCCCTGACTACAGCCTAGCTATGGCATGCTATGCAGGTCATACAATGGTCATACAAAAACTGATTGAGGCTAGTGCAAATGTCAACATTGAGTCGTCGATGTTGCCGTTGCGCTTGGCGGTGATGGCTACCGCTATATATCATGACAACTTTGCTCTGCTCCTGCAACATGGTGCTAGATGTCCATCAAAGGATGGTTCTTGGAAGCCCGATTTTGATCGCCCTCTCTGACCCGACCAATAGGCCTAGTATCTATAAAAGCATATATATCCGCATTTCTCTCTATTGTGCAGAGGGGGGTGGGAGGAGAGACATTGCAGCAGATGGATGAATGTGAATGTGTACCACTCTTGCTTGCTTGAGATCGGCAGCAAGACAGACAGTGGTGGGCACCTACCTACATACCTAGGGTTGGTCACTGCTTTGCTTGGGAATCCGCCAATCTTCAGCTCACTACTTGTTCTCCGTAGCCACACTACAATGTGTATGTGTACCACCGAGGTCCCTGCACAACCTCACTATCGCTGATAGGGACGCAGTATTATGTAATATGTAAACAAGCAGATTCAAATTGAATTTGCAAGGAAATCTAAGTTGGTAATGTAATGCCTTAGCAAGGTTGTGCTTTAAGGAGGCTTTGAGAAAAAAGGTACCAATGCGCACATTACTCTCTAGGGGTATCAAATTAGCCGGAGTGTCCAAATAGTGTAGATTTTGAACCAAATAATGGTCCAAATATGCCAATTTTGTTGCATTTGTGCAAACGTTGGTTACATTCGGTCCCGATGATACAAACCAGTGCAAAGTGTTCTGACACGGATTTATGAGGGCCTTTTTGGCAGTGCAAACTGTCCCCATGCCCATTTATGAGGGCGTTTTTGGCAGCGCAAAGTGTCCCCATGTCCATTTAGGAGAGCATTTTTAGCAGTGCAAAGTGTCCCCACGCCCATTTATCGGAGCCTTTTTGGCAGTGCAAAGTGTCCCCATGTGGGGTGCACCGCAAGAAGGTGTACGCAAGAACCCCGCTATGGGATACAGATGCGTGTGCACGACCGGCGCTGTTCAGCACAAAGCAGAAGTGCAAAGCAAAAGTCAAAGAGGAAAGCTCTTCAGTGACATGTCATAGGCGCCTTTCGCTGCAGTGAACAAAGTACGTGGAGTACAAGCATTCTCTGCACCTAGTGTCCTACGACTATCAAGCTGGCATCGACAAAGATTCAACGTGTCTCAGCAGTAGCCCCCCTCCCCCGGTGGACTCCCCAGTCCACCCGTGGTTCAGAAGATAAGGAGGAATACAAACCCTGCAGAGCAGGCAGGTCGGTAGACCAGTCTGCACAAAATGGTGTGCAGGCACCAGAGTGGGTTAGGTGCCAGGAGGCGTAAGCAGACCGGTTCCAGAAGGCGGACCGGGACAGCCACGAGAGCAGGTCACCCACTGTATCGAAGAACGACTGAGGCAGGCGGGGAGACAGAAAAACGACCCATCGAAGGGAGCTCGGCACATCCCACTCAGTTTTAGCCAAAATCCGGTGTATTGCTGAGGACATAGACGCACGCACTGCCACTGGCGGGTACCCAGATAGCACAGCAAGTTGCATCCAAGCCGCACAGGACAACAGGAACGCGCCCCAGGACCGCATAAAAGGGAGGGTGTTGGAGAGCGCTGAGAGGAAGACATTGGTGGTGCGAGGCATGGACACGGCCCAGTAACTTTGCAAGGGCGCACCGAATTTGAAAGACCACTTATCATCGAGGGCATTGGGGTGGGCGTGGCTAAGCGTTCCCTCCGGTGACACAAAGATGGTGACACCCATGCAGCGGACGCGGTTAGTCATGCAGGAGCCCTGGCACAACGCGTCTGGGTTTTTATCCCTACAGGGACACAGCACACGCAGGTTCCATATGTCCTCCATAGCCATGCAGACAGGGTACATTGTGCTCTGGGGGGATGGGCCTTTGGCAGCAACCATGAGGTTGTCTCTGAATTGGCGTAAGGCTACCACATTCTTGTCTGGGAGGGTCCACTGTAGTATACCTGAGTCGGTCACACACAGATCACCCAGTTGGCGGAGTCTCGCTACTAATTTCTTACACATCCAAACGCAATGGAGGTCGGCAGACTGAGCAGAGAAGGATCCTCCCATTGGGATCGCACCTCCCCTACGCCATGGTTCACCGGACGCGAGGACCACGTTATCATGCAGCAGTGAAAATTCAACAAGGTCAAGCAAATCCTCCATGGACACAAAATGGAATGTGCCGTTTTTCGCTGGGCCGGCTCTATCTAAGCGGCTGTTGTCCTTGTGAATTGACCAACCCAGCGTGGTGGCCCGCCATCGTCGGCGCGCCTTCAACCAAGCGGAGGCTTCACGGAGATGCTGAACAACAAGGGCAGGGGGTACATGGTTAAATTGATCTTTGCAGTCTGCCTCACCTATGCAGGCAGGTTCCCAGGTTGCCAGCTGTCTAACCCAGGCACCCATATCATTGAGATTCAACACTAGGAAGGCAGCAGGGAGTTCATCGACAAGCGTGCGAATGAAGCAGGTGAAGGCTCGTGCAGCGATGCGGAGGCGGGACCGTGCAACAATCGGGGAGGATGCAGCAGCTATGGGGCGCCACAAGATTTCAATGCGGGCCCTAGACTTGGCTTTCCCTATGAGGTATAACAGCGCCAGGCGAGCCTTAGCATTGACAGGCCATTTCTTGACCGACGCCTGTGACTGGAGGCACTTCAGGATGTTAAGGTGAGCATCGGATTCCTGCGTGTAACCTTGTTTTACCATAAACTCCTGGAGAGCATCCCAGGCCCAAGCCCGACAGAAACCCCACAACAGCCCTGGGCCTTTATCAACAATGCGGACCACTGCGTGTTGGGAGACCCCCCCCCCTTCTAGCGCCCTTTTGGCATGTCTACCGAAGCCTTAGCATCTTGTGTCCGGAAAAGTGGTTTGGGGTCAATCAACACATGTTTACGCCCCTTTTGGTGGCTGATTTTCACTCTTGCTCGACATGGCTCATTTTCCTAGATGTTCCACCCCCCCCCTTGCTGGAAGGGGGGTTCTAGCACCCTTTTTGCACCCTTTATGCACTCCCCTTTCTGCGCTAGAACCCCCTTTTTGCACCCTTTTTGCACACCCTTTGTGCACCGGAACCCCCTTTCTACACCCATTTGGTCGGGGGTTTCTACGCCAAGGCATTTTGCACGGAGGGCACCAAATGCATCCACAAGGGTCAAATTTGATTCCTCAAGCGTACATGCACTACCTTTTTCTTCTGTCCCTTGTGGCCTCGCCAAGGGCAAGCCTCTGCTAGGCCGCTCGGTGCAGGGCAGTCCTTAACGGGGGAAAAAAAAAGTGTTCCGGAACTAGTTTTCCCGGAAAAGCCCGCAGGCACTCCATGTGCTCAACCATGTTGGTGGTTGGCGGTTGGCGGCGGTTGGCGGTTGGCAGTTGGCAACTGGCGGTTGGTGGCGGTTGGTGGTGGTTGGCGGCGGTTGGTGGTTGGTGATTGGTGGTTGGTGGTTGTTGGCAGTGGTTGGCAGTTGGCGGGTGGTCGCCGCTGGCGGTTGGCGGCGGTTGGTGGCTAGCGGTTGGTGGTTGGCGGTTAGTGGCGGTTGGCGGTTGATGGGAGTTGGCGGTTGGCGGTTGGTGGTCCCTTGGGGCGGTCCTTAAGGGCGGTCCTTAGCCAAAAAAAATCTGGTCCCTTAAGGACCGCCCTGGCTCGGTGTCGCGACCCCACATCAAGTGTCTCCATGTTCAAAACATGGGTGAGACCACGTCGTGAAATGCTTGGGCGGCAAAGACACCACCCACGCATGTTGTTTTTGATATTAAGTTTAAAATGCTTATGCCTTTGTTCCGTAGGTTAGCTGCTGAGCACATAAAGGTTACAATATTTTTGGAGCACGGCTCCACAATTGGCCACTGTCCAGTGGGCCCATGGGGTTGACTTCCAACCCAATTTGAGCCTTGCCTCACCGATTTTGTGGCAGTGACCCTTGGCCTCTTGCGCCTAACCATGGGTCAATGGTGTGTGTTGTCTCCATAAGTCGTATAGGCTACGCATATTGCGCAGCAACACTTCAATCAGTGTCCATAAAAAGACACCTCCGAAAATGGTGTTCGGAAAATGATTCTTGAGGCCATGAACAATTCGAACATGGTACTTGGTGTCAGTCAGGAACAACATGGAGGTGCTGATATCAAATTGACCAGCTTTGGTGGTCCTTTGGAAAAGCCTATCCGCAGGTGCCACATGCTTTACATCCGCTAACAGCGCAGACCAAAAATCGGCAAAATCACTGCCGATTCGCCGCACTCCAACAACACCCACTGTCAAGGTGGCAAAAGTTTGTGTTAGGCGCTTCCTGAAGGCATTGGTTAGTCTACAACCTGCATGTGCGTAGTCCCCAATGCGAATATACACACTTTGAAGAAATGCCCCCCACTAAATTTGGTTCACCTTGTCCTCTACCGGAACCAACCCAGAGGCATCACAGCAGCCTGACCAACATTTCCCCCTACCTTCGTCACCATCATTAGTTTCCCATCCCCGGTTAGTTTGCATTAAATTTTTTTTGGAAAGTTGTTCACGCGGAATGTACAACTTTCTTAAGGATGGATGATTTGGGTATTTCGGCCCCCATCCTCATCTAATAATAGTGCATAGGGGGATTAAAGGGGTAATAAAAGGGGACATAAAGGGGTATTGCAGGAGCATTAACACATTATGTTTGGATACCCAAGTCTCCTACACTTGCTCGTAGGATGGTGCATGATGAAATTGCCACTATTGAGTGACCTGCACCTGAACCAGATGAACTTGTTGGAATTGGAGTGCGTTGCGCAGATCACGTGTAGTGATTAGATTCTATTGCCTTTGGTAGTGCACCTCGAAGAGAGGCTAACAGTTATCCAACCAGTCAGTTAGTCACGTAAGTAGTCGGTGAGATAGTCAGTCGGCCAAGCAAGCAGGTAGACAGAAACACACAGTTTCCGCTTTTTTTCAGTGGCAAGCTTGGCTTCATGTAATGGGGAGAACACATTCTGTCAGAACAAGCCACAATTGACTGATATTGGAGCCGGCCGCCGACCCACAAGTTGGCGGTTTGAATCCCGCTTGGCCGACTGCCCGCCAGCAAAGTTGCCGACCGGGAATAGAACCGCCGACCTGCCCATAAGCGGTCGGTTGCATTACCATTTGAACGGTGCTTGTTCTTGCGGTAACTATTCTCCCCACTGCTTGAAGCCTTCTGATCAAAAACTTTTGACCCCCCACCCAAAAAAAAGTGTTATCTAGTTGCAGGGGATAGAGGCCTCAGAATCAAAAAATCCATCGGGGGATTGCCTTATTGAACAAAATAATGATTTTACAACGGGTTGGACATTAAATATCATGCCTTGGCGTATGCTACTCGAATTTCCCCCCCAAAGGGTCCCCCCCAAAGGGGGGTATACGATGCCCGCGCCTACGCTGGATCTAACAACCTCTCTTCGAGGTGATTTAGAAAACACAAAAAGTGGTATAATCTTGAGTTGGAGTGCCAAAACATGTGGGTATATGTGGTGAAAAACACAAAAAAAACACAAAAGAAACCACCGAAAAACGCCCAAAAGCAAAGGAAAACGGTAGCAAAAAATGGTGTTTTTCGCCATATGACGGGTGGCGTGACGGGTAATTGTGACATGCCTGCCCAGTCCCACTACACTACAAGCTGTTGTCTGTTGCCCCAGGGAACAGAGCCCAGGGCTGCTGATTACTCATGCTGCAACTGCGATGATGTGCGGAAGGCAGAGACCAGGCCTGCCCTTCAGGGGAAAAAAAAGAAAAGGAAAGAGCTCGTAACGCCAACAGCAACGAACGTTCATGGGGACACTCTCTGCTCCATGATCATGGGACCCTCTTTGCTTCTAAGGTTGGCAGTTGGCGGTTGGTGGCGGTTGGTGGCGGTTGGTGGCGGTTGGTGGTTGGTGGTCGTTGCGGGCTGTCCTTGACAAAAATGCCCGGGTTCTTAAGGACAGCCTTGGTAGAGACGTTGGGTGGCAATGCGTGGCTGCGCCCCGGCCGCTGGGCTGAGCTCATGGATGTGCCTGCCTTTGTTTGCTTGACCTGAGGGCACGGGGGCGGACGGGGAGGGGGAAAGGCGCATGCGTCCAAAGGGGCAGCAGCCCTCAAGGGCAGCGCAGGGCGTGCGCAGGGGAGCGAAGGCGCATCAGAGAGACCCTTCGAAGGGGCCGGGCTGCAGCGCAGCGGACGGCGCAGGAGACGGAGACCACGTGATATGTGAGACAGACCGAGCGGCACTTCGGAGGCGCGCGGAGGCGAGGGCATGCGGCGGAGGAAACAGGACCCGGTCCCGCGGCGCTTTTGGAAGGGGACGTGCCGGCGGATGACGGGCCACAGACGGCGGTGCCCTCAGACCACTGCTCAACGACCCCCCGATTTGGGGGAGGGGCACTTCATGTAGGACCCCGTCCCCCCTTCAGAGGTACGCAGGCGTTGTTTCCGTCAAATTTTGGGGCGTTGGTGTTGGGGGGGGGGGGGTAAGTTCGCGGCTGACCCTTTGATGAAGCAGCGGGTCTGACCTCAATAGACTAGTGCCCCCCCCCCCCCCCCAAACAACCCCCAATGCAACCCTCCATCCGGATCTCGTAACGTCTGCCCGGCGCGCCCCGCATCCAAATCAATGTTCCGGCCATCGATCCCAATGCCTTAACGCCCAAACATGACTCCCTCCTCGAGCCCGGGAGCCTTGAGCACAAATGACACACCAAAGCACAAATGCGGGTGAACAGAAAAGCTTTCATTGATTGTCAGTCAACGACCGTAGCCCCTGCCTGCGATTGTGTTACAAAGAAATGACAGGGGGCGGATTGTAACGTGGGGGTTCAGAGAGGTAAAGAAGGAGTAGAGAATCAGAATCCGCTGGGTCAGAAAATCCCATACAGACACATGCCTCGAAACGGTTGGAGGTGGGAAACTTAATATGACCACATCACCCCTGCCAGACACCCAAATAGCCTCAGCCCCCCCCCCCCCCCTGTGTGACAGTCCGTCTGGTTGTTGCTCCTTTACGGGGGCCCTGGACAGTCACCCGTTCTTCCCTCCGCATGTTGCGTCGGGTCGCTGCGTTCTGTCGGCCGCTGCGGCCGGTGCTCTTGCTGGTGTCGTTTCCGCGTTCGCGGAGCCCAGTGGTTGGTGTGCCGGGGCTGTGCTGGATGTGGTGGGATGTGCCGTTTGCGTGTCAGCAGCGCCCAATAGTTGGCGTATTGGGGGTTGTGCTGGTTGTTGCGGGGGTCGTTTGACTGCTTTTGCTGTCCACACACCTCTGTCCACAGGCCGTCCATAGCCTGCCTCGCTGTGTGTCTGTGAGGCCCAGGTGCCCTGTTCCTCCACGCGCTGTCCGGGCCGTCCACCATATGTGCCCCCCCCCCCAAACCCACATCAGAACAATAAAAAAAATTTTCCGGAGGAAAAAAAAACTTACAAAAGGGGCCCACAATCGGAGGCCCGTTAGAGGGACACAGACTTGTTTTTGGGCCTCCGAGCCCCCGACCCCCCAGTGTGCCCTGCGTGCCCTCCCCCACTGTTTCAGTGCGGCAATGTGACTGGCGCGCGGGGCCGCAGGAGCATGTCCCTCTGTGCCGTCGCGGCGCTCACACTCATGCCTTTCGCCTCACGGATGGGGCATGTGTGCAGGTGGTGTTGGCGTGGGGAAATGGACGGGTTCGGGGTTGGGTAAAATGAAGTCGGGGGGCGGCGCTCACACGAGGATCGCGGACGGCCTCAGAACATCGACACAAAGCCGCCGTACCAATAAATGACTTCTCGGCGCGTCGGGTTGACGCAGAGGTAACAGAAGTTGTGGTTCGGTGCATGTCGGGCGAAGAGGTCGACGTTGGCCTCAAACCCGGAGATTTGATAGACGATGGACGTGGTCTCGACCTCGTCGGTGTGGGGGTTCTTGACCACGCCGATCATCTCCTTGTAGAAGTCTTTGCAGGCGTCCCGGTAGATCGTGAAATCGTCCTCGTACTGGCACATCCCCCCGCCGCTCACCAGGCGCCACATGACGTGCCAGATGAACTCGTTGCGCTCGTCGTCCGTGAACAGGTCGTAGTTCTCCGACTCGTCACCGCACATGAAGACCTCCCGCAGCTTGTCGGACACCGTCACGCCGCCGTCCAGGAAGATGTCCATGCACTTCTGGATGTAGTTGTTGTCCTCCCGCACGAGGTCCCGCTCGTAGACCTTGTCGAACATGTCCAGCGCCACGGCGGTGCAGCTGAGCTCCTGGCACTTGATGTCCGACACTTTGCCTGAGAGGTACATCGGGCTCCCCCTCTTGTCCACCATCATGATGCAGCCCTGCACTTCCTTGTGGTTGAAGAAGCACTGCATGAACTCCTCCGCGTTCATCCGGACGAACGGCTCGTCGAACCGAAAGCGGGTCATCTGCATGCGGGTCATGTCCCACTTCACCAACTTTTGCTTCATTTCGTAGGTGTCCAGGGACGGAAACGGCGTATTGGAGACCTCAAACTGAAAGTTGCATTTGTCTGCTACCGACGTCATCGTGTGAGTGCCAAAGGCTGAAAGAAGAGGGCGACGCGGGTGTCCCGAAAACAAACGGGCCCATGTCTGGCTGCATGGCAAAGCTCTTTTCATGCCGTTCTGAAAGGCAACGGAGGCTACCCCCCCCCCCCCCTGTGACATTCCGTCGCGTGGCTGTTTCTTTACGGGCCCCTGGACAGTCACCCGTTCTTCCCTTCGCATGTTGCGGCGGGTCGCTGTGTTGTGTCGGCCGCTGTGGCCGGTGCTCTTGCTGGTGTCGTTTCCGCGTCCGCGGAGCCCAGTGGTTCATGTGCCGGGGCTGTGCTGGATGTGGTGGGATGTGCCGTTTGCGTGTCAGCGGCGCCCAGTAGTTCCCCCCCTGTGTGACATTCCGTCTGGTTGTTGTTCCTTTACGGGGCCCTGGACAGTCACCCGTTCTTTCCTTCGCATGTTGCGTTGGGTTGCTGCTTTCTGTCGGCCGCTGCGGCCGGTGCTCTTGCTGGTGTCGTTTCCGCATTCGCGGAGCCCAGTATTTGGTGTATTGGGGCTGTGCTGAATGTGGCATGGTGTGCCGTTTGCGTGTCAGTGGCGCCCAATAGTTGGCGTATTGAGGATGTGCTGGTTGTTGCCGGGGTCGTTTGACTGTTTTTGCTGTCCACGCGCCTCTGTCCACAGGCCGTCTATAGCCTGCCTCGCTGTGGTTCTGTGTGCGTGAGGCCCAGGTGCCCTGTTCCTCCACGCGTTGTCCGGGCCGTCCCCCATATGTCCTTTTCCCCCTCACGGCTGGTCTGCCCCTGATGGGCTCCCGCTCCTGCTGCGCAAACAGCCCATTTGGGCTGCGGGAGACACCCCCCACCTGATTCCGGTTGAGCAGGGGTTGCCCTGGCACCCGGTAGCGACGGGGCTGGCTGGCCAGGCCATCCCCTTTGTTGTCGCTGCCTCCCATGCGCACACTCTCCCATCCGCTCCATTCTGGTTCCCTGTTCCCGCTGTTCTGGTTGCCTCTCTTGCCTCGCTGTGCCCCTCCTCCTTGTCTGCTGTGCTCGCCCTTGTCCCTCCTGGTGCGGCTCTCGCATTCTGTGTGTCTGTGTTGCTCCCCCCCCTGTCTGTTGGCGCTCCTGAGTGCCCCTTTCGCGCACCCACTCCTGCCCCACCCGCCTGCCCCCCTGTACGAGGATTTCACATCTCCGTATGATGTAGACTGTCCCGTGCATGGTTGGCTGGTCACGGCCCTGTTGCCACCCCCGTGGCGGGCACCTCCTGGCGAGCGGGGCGCAGCCCCCGCCCTTGTGGAGTATGTGAGCACCTTGTAGAGGGAGGGGGGGAGGTGTTTGCTGATGGCTTGCTCGGCGTGCGCCGCGTTTGGTGGTTGCTGCAGTGCTCGTACCTCATAGTTCCCTTGTGTATTGTTGTGTGTCCTGTTGGGGCTCGTCTCACTGCCATGTGTGGGGCCCAGTAGTCCCCCCCCCCCCCCTGCGAGAGCAACACTACCGCCCCCCCCTGCGCAGGCACGGCCGCGGTCCCAAAAGTCCAGGCAAAACAGCGGTTCAACGCCCACCCCGTGCCTAGACAAGCCTGTGCTTGCGCACGACACACATCTCAGCAAAGCGCGGTACGTGACGGCCGTGCCGGGAATAGCCATGCCAGCCGTGGCCGGACATCACATCCAAACAAATTGCGTGGGGCTGCAATGTGTGGTACACTAATGTTGTGATGAACAGAATGCACAATCACAGACATGAATGCGCCCCCCTTCCCCTCTACGAGTGCGTCACAAACGCCAAACTCAATCTTCGGCTTTTTTTTTTGGCGGGGGAGGGGTTCGGAAGTGAAAGCGAGAGAGCATAGCCTTGATCCAAACAAACCTCCAAAAAACCCTTCCATTCCCAAATCATACCCCAGCGGGACACCGTTTCGCTGGGTAACTGTTGCAAGCCACGCAATCCCGTGCCCTCCTGCGGCGTCGATCCGGCATCTTGATGAAGGGGAGCAATGCGGCAAACGCAAATGCCACACGGAGCGGAATATCGCGCGCGCACACATATGTCGCAGTCTGCTTGTCGCTGTGCGCGCGATACTTCCGCCCTCGATTGCAAATGGAATCGGAACACATATGTGAGTTGGGTCGCCGACACCGCACACCCGTCACGAGGGTGGAATGGAACCACATGCCCGGTCGACAAGGGAAGGGGGGACACCCATGCGCAGTGTGCTTAGACATTGCCACAAAGCCCATAGAGATCCGACATAAACCCGAGCCATCAGGGCTGGGGCCCAGACAGCAGACACACTCACCAGCTCTTCCTCGGCAACAGTGTAAAGTCGATCCAAATTGGTCACGCCAGCAGATTCATGAGCTTGACCCTTGGATCTGACTTCATCCAAATCAGCCTCCCCCTTTCCTTTCATCACGGCAATGCAATGAAATGCAACTGCAATTGCACAATGCACAATAATCTGCCGACAGCTCGGCTTGCTACGGCTGCGTATGTACGCAAACATTATCGAAGGCGAGCATCGGGTGCACTGACTTCACTGTCTCGGGGTTTGGCTTGCGAATGGTGAGCTGATGCACCATAGTTCCGGATCTGCGTGCCTCTCCACGAGGCGCACGTGTGTGTATGGGGGGTGGTGGCGCAGACGAGGCACATGGGGGGTTGGGGCGCACGAGGCGCGCAGGGTGGTTTGGCACAGGGGGTATGTGGGCTCCTGCACTGGAAGATAGCCATCCCCCACGCTGCTCGCACGTGCGGCAAAGCGGAAAGCTTACGCGGAATCTGGGGAAACATGCAATAAATTGTTTTGTTACCGCTGGTCCCACCACTTTTGCTGTTGCTATGCCCTGGGGCGCCCCCTAAATGCACAGCAACGTTTGTCCAAACTGGAAGGCCACCGACAGAAATAATGGGTTCAGTGCTGTGCACTGCATGGGGACGAACCTCGACCGCCCATACCACCGTTTGTGCCAAAGGGCCACGGATGTGCAGTGTTGAAGTTGTGAGTTGCGGTAGTGCGTGAACTCGAAATGTGAACTTCTATTGCCTTTGGCCAGGCACCTTGAAGAGAGACAAGTAACTGTTGGCGGGAGGCATCCTCCGGGGGCGGGGAGGGGGAGGGGGGCGTCGGGGCTTTCGGGGGGCCCATGGCCCGGGCCACATGGGCCTGGCGGCCACTACGCGGGTCCCTGTGGATGCTCAAGGACGAGTATTGTCACCACGACCCCCCCAAACCCATCCCAGGGACGACAGAAGGGGTTCGGAAAAGGCGAGGGGGGCGGCACGGTCGAATATTGACACCCGACCGTGTTCAGGAACGCGTGGGGGTCCGGAGGGGGGGGGGGGATGGGGAATGAAGCAATGGATACTCAGCTACCATATGACCTCCGTGTCACAGGCTATAGGTCACAGCTCCTACCAGTGCTGAATGTTGCCTTGAGTGGATGGGGGGGGGGGATGGGGGGGGGGGTTCTGAGAGGCCGCCTGAACATCAATGGCCACGTTGCAACGTCCGCATTGGGCTCTGGCCATGCCTGCTCCCCCGCGGCAGTCATCGCCCACTGTCCGCTTTGTTCGCTTCCGGCGCATTCAGGTCCACTGATGAGTTCTGGCCTGTTCCCGTCCCTCAATGGTTTGGGTTGCGACCGTTGGGACTCTACCGGGTCAGGCGTGCATTCGGGTCAAAGGTCACTCCTGTTCTCGGTGCTCTCTGGCTGGCCCCACTCGGCCTCCCAGGTCAGGCGTTCTGCGGTCCTTCGGTTGAAAACCCCGCCCCTGGGGCTGGGGTGGGTACCCCAACATACGTACCTCAAAATGACCCTCATGACGCGCTGATCATTTGGAACATACACAAATGGGGTAAATGTTTTTCAAAATTGTTCTTTCATCCATCAGCTCAGGGCTCCCAGCAGCCGAGGTCCGACCCGGAGGTCACGTCAGGGGCCAAAAAATTTTGTTCATGTCTTCCACCCATTTTTGAATTCTCGACAAACATCCGAGCATTCTGAGTATAAACACGCAGGGTAGAGAGGCTTTTTACCCCCTCTGAAAGGCCGAAAATTTTTTTTTTGCGCCTGTGCCAGCAGTTTTACCCAAAATCTCAAATTGCAGAAAGGCAGGTACAAGAACTTTTGGGGGGCTGGAGGGGGAGGGCGGGGTGTCTGGATTCGAAGCGGCCGCCCCCCTCAGGACAAAGCCGCTAAAGAGCCTGAACAACAGCATTCTCACGACTTGTGAGGGGGGCCATGGCTCGGGCTACATGGGCCTAGCGGCCACCACATGGATCCCCATGGGTGCTCGAGTACCTGTATTGTCACCAAATGACCGCCCAAACCCATCCCACGGGTGACAGACGGGTTGCGAAAAAAATCGAATTTTCGAAGTTGGGCGATGAGGCGCACCAGCAATGCGTCATGGTCTGCACCAGCAGTGATGAGCAGCAAACGTGGATGCTGCTGGCATTCCAAAGAGAGCTGGGAATGTGAAAAATGTAAGTCCTGTACAAAAAATCGCCACACTCTGTATTTTTTTGTTGCTCTCAGCGTGTGTACTTGTTTTAAAAAAAATTACAAAAAAATTCTAATTTGAAGTGCCGGTTTGCCTGCCCCTGTGGGTTTCATTGTGCACATCCCAAAGATACATTTTTTCTCAACTTCTCTTGCAGCTGCGTGCAGAAAGCTTCGTCAAATTTTGTTGTACACACGCCGACAGAAAAAAAAATTAGACGACTTACAACGTACACGGGTGTGGAATCGATTCATGCGAGCAGCAACGCCACATACTATATCACAAAAAGCAGTGTCGCAGTGCAGTGGTGATGCCATGTGGGTCTGTAAGACAAACCCAGTGATGTGCACTTGGGCGGCATGTATAAGACTGTGCCCACGGCACTGCGCTCAAGTGCGTGTGCGTGTGCACACAGCCATGCACTGACGCATGCATGCGAACCAACAAACCCTCTGTGGCCTTCGTCCGAATCAACATTACAGATGACCGAAATCCCCAAAGGCGAGCGGGATCAACAAATGCATACGAAACTTGACACAGATGTGGTCAACGATGAACGCAACAAATTCAGGAAAAAATGAGCATCCAATACCACCGCACGCACGCGCATGAGATGAACGCACAACGACATGGCTGATGGCACATCGTCCCACAGGGCGAACCCAGTCGCACAAACACAGACACAAAGGGATACGCAAACATACATAAGTCTACAAGAGGAAACAGCACCCGCAAACTGCAGTTCAACGCGAAGCACAAATGCAACCACAACCGCCTACACTCGTCCAGCGAGAATGCTGCGTCACCTGAAGAGGACACAAAAAGAGTCGGGACAAGGGGCGTCGCTGGGTCGGGGGGTTGGGGGCTGTGTAGTGCCCCACATCATTGAGATGTTGGTGCGGGCAGAGCCTTCCACAAATGCTCACACTGACACCCACAAGCCGACGCTGCCCCGTGTGCGCCACGGGACTTCCTGGCGGAAGGTAACCCCCAGACAAACAGTGCATTGAAACTCGGCCGTAAACAGACACCCACGCGTCCCTGCTCTGAAAGGCCTATAACCTCCGCAACAAACGCAAAGACAAACAGATACCTCCCCCCCCACACGCACACACACACACACACACACACACACACACACCCACACCCACACACGCACACGCACACGCACACGCACACGCACGCGCACGCGCACGCACACACACACACACACACACACACACACACACACACACACACACACACACACACACGCACTCACAAGCGCACAAGCGCGGGCACACAATCTCTCACACATATTTTGAAGCGGAGGCACAGCAGTTTCCCGTCGCCCGTCACAATCGTATTTACAATCGCATCCACAAGCACAGCCTTCCCGCTGACATGACGTCAAATCTGCTGCGGTGCTTCCCCCTGCAGTTCTTTAAACGCGTCACCTTCCACCAGCCTACTGTCTTGCGCTGCCTGCTGCCGCCGGCTTGCGGCCCGCCGCTGAAGCTGCCAACGCCGGAGGAGGCAGCCCACCGCAAACACCACCACAACCACCAGCAGCACCAGCGTCACGTTGTGGGTGCGCCACAGCAGCTGCGGCTCGGATTGCTCAGCGACAAGGCAGCTGTCCTCATAGAACCACGTCTCCCACGCACTGGACGTGTAATCTCGGCCCAGGAAGCCTCGGAGCAGCTGCGCCGCAGGCTGCGAGCCCCCGGGCTCGAGGATCGCGCGACGATACCGAAGGGCCGGTGTGGGGTCCAGCAGGTCCGTCTGATTGAAGGCGCCGAACATCTCCTTGGCGATCACCTTCGACCACAGGTACGTGTAGTACGTGGCGCTGTAGCCGTTGAGGTGCCCGAACGCACACGGGAAGTGGGAGCCCTCTGGGAACGGGGCCAAGTTGGCCCTTCGCCAGAGGGTGCGGAAGGTGCCCCAGATATCAACGCTTGAGGCGTTGGAGTTGTAGTACGCGAGGGACATCTTGGCGTACATCATCTGATTGGATGTTTGGAGGCCGCGGCCGAAGCCCTCAGCGCAGCGCAGGCGCTCCACAAGCTCGTGCGGGATGACCTCTCCGGTCTTGTGGTGCCGGGCAAAGGTCCTGCAACAGCGGGGTATCGTGGGGCGAAAGGCCGCGCAGCTGACACGCTGCAATTCTGCATACAGGCGTCGGAGTTAGCCGCAGCCGACTTAGCCAACTGGCCGCAGAGGTAAAGAAAAATGGGGAAAATGGGGGGAATGGGGGAAAATGAGGGAAAACGGAGAAAAATGGGGGAAAATGGGGGGAAATGGGGGGAAATGTGAGAAAGTGCCAAAAGCACCCAGTGGGAAATGTAGAAAAAATGTGTGAAAGTCGTAGGAAATTGGCGAAAAATCGGAGAAAAATGAGACAATTTGAGACAAATTTCCCATTTTTCCCAGTCCCATTTTCCCCATTTTTCGACAGCCGTGCCACCTTTCCCTCAGGTGCCTTTGATGATTTTTGCCGAACTGGCCCACTGGAAAAATGGAAAATTTCTGACCAGCTGACAATGGCCGATTTTTCGGTTCGCGCCGAGGCTTGTGCATATGAAAATTCAAAATTCCCCAAAAAAATTCCAAAAGAAAAACCAAAAAAAATCCAAAAATATGCAAAATTCCAAAACTGCGATAAAATCGATACCGACGCTGAAAAATGGACGGCACTTGGTCATTGCTTGGGCCAATATTGGGCTAACGTTCCCATTCCTCGGGTAATGCAAGTATCGGATCCGGCTACGTTCACCATCGCAGGCCGAATCCACGTGCAACTGCCAAAGGCCAGAATGTTCCGACGCCGGCATCGGGGAGATGTAGTCAGGAAATGGGCTGCTGGTAGACCCACGTCTACCGAGAAACCTTCGGTATACAACATGACAGACCGACCAAAACGCACAAAATCCGGCGACTTCATTGCGCAGCAGAAATGGTGAGCCTTCACCAGACGACCTCTCAAAAAACTTCGTCTTCCTGAAATGCGTCGTGATTCAAGCTGCGAACCTAACGAATGAAGTAGACTACTGGACGGGCCGAGTTATTTTTTGACTTAATTTTGATTAAAACTGTCCTGCGTGGGGCTGGTTATAGGAGTAGTTTAGGGGAACTAGGTGACAAGATCGTGCCCACCGCCCCCGCCCCCCTCTGCTGCTGGTGCATGAAGGTGTACTGCGTGGGAGGGCGGAATTCCACACCTGAAGTAGATGCGTCGGGCACCAACATTCCGAACGGCAAGCGGGCACAGCACATGTGTTGAGGTACCAGAGGGAAGCGGTTGTAAAGGAGGAGATGCGGGAACTCCAAATGGCAGGCGGGCACAGGGTATGCGATCAAGTATCAGAATATTCCCCCGGAAACCAATCTTCAGGGAGCCCCCCCCGGAAGAGGTGCCATCGTCCCAAGGCCATGAGCGCTCTTGGGGGAGGCCTCGGTGGCGAGTGCAGCGGAGGTGTTGTTCCTTTATGTCCCTCACGCTGATCACGCCAATTGCGCTGGCGGGCTCTCCACATCGCATTCACAAACGCACGCTGCACCGCAGGATTGACCTGTTGGCGTTGTTTCTACAAACGAGTGAGTGTGTTCCTCCGGGCATCGCGTACTGGGCGCGTTCTTGACCCCAGCGTCCTGGTGCTGCCAGTTCCAGGCTTTTTTAAGGCAACCTCAGCTGCCTAGATCAGACAGAGGGTATCCAGCAATTTCTTTTTTTCGTTTTTTTTTGTTGCTCAGACTTACGGGTGCCTCGTAAGCGCTCGGTCAGACGGACGGGATCGGTGTGGCAGATAGAGTATCGCATATATTATCCCATGCGGAGGATGCCATCAAGGACGGTGGGATGTGCACTTGCGACACTCTCCCTGTCACCAGCGGATGCAGCGGGATGCGACTGCCACGCCCTGTCGGCGACCCACAAAATTCAATTCAGTGAGACACAGGGAGAAGAAGTGAAGGCTGGCAAGATCAGAGGGTACCCAGCAATTTCTGTTTTTGATGCCCTGCAGTGTGTGAAAGAGGCGTCTTTGAACGCGTAAGAGAACCGAATGCTTCCGCGAAAAACCCTGCTGCATCATGTCCCGTTCTCCACTGACGGGTATAGTATACTTGACTTCTAGGGCAACCAACCGCAGTCGGAGGGGAGGGGCAACGACGGCGGTTGAAGCGCAGCCGATGGCGGCGAGAGGGGCTCCCGACAGCGGTTGGAGGTCGACGGTTTTTTTTTTTTAGAAAAACAAAGAAAGAACCGTGTCCAGCAAAACCCCGTGGCCCCGACGTTCTGGGCAGCGGCTTACCTGAGCACACGGGCATCGTGAGGCCACTC
Source organism: Eutreptiella sp. 'Long Island Sound 2002' (assembly GCA_964036045.1). NCBI lineage: Eukaryota > Euglenozoa > Euglenophyceae > Eutreptiales > Eutreptiaceae > Eutreptiella > Eutreptiella sp. 'Long Island Sound 2002'. The sequence continues at coordinate 26,388,523 of OZ038391.1, forward strand.
CTCCAGCATCTGCGACGGGGCCTCCACAAAATCTCGCTCGGTGCTGATGCCCCCCACTCCCGCCCACTGCCCATGCCCCGCGAACAGCGAGTGCAGCAGATGCCCAAACTCATGGAAAATGGTCCGCACGTCGTCGTACTCCAAGAGCCCGGCGCCCGTTGCGGGGTCGGGGACGTTGCAGACCAGCGCAGACTCCGGGAGCTGCCGGCCGTGGACCCCCGTCCGGATGCCGAAGTGGGCGGCGTGGCTGAACTTGCCCCTGCGGGGGTGCATGTCGAGGTAGAAGCGCCCCACCAACGCCCCATCGCCCCCCCGCATCTCGTGGCAGGCCACCGACGTGTGCCACAGCGCCGCGTCGACCCCCGGACACGAGTGGAACGTCACATTGAACAGCGCTGTGGCCACCGCGAACACGCCGTCGATGACGGCGGAGTAGCTCAGGTACGGCCGCAGCTGCCCTGCGTCGAAGGCGTAGCGCGCCCTGTTCACGGCCTCCGTCCAGTACTTGAGCTCCCAGTCGTGCACGGCGGTGGCGTGCGGGACATGGGCCCGTTTGGTCTGCAGCACCGCCTCGTACTCCTCTTTGTTGCGGCCCCAGACCACGTCGAGGATGTGGTCTGTGAAGGCCCGGACGCGGTCGGCGTTGCCGATCATCGTCTTGTTGGTGATGAAGTCGGCGTACGTGTTGAACCCCAACAGCCGGGCAAAGCCATGCCGGAGGGTGATCATGCGATTCAATACAGGCTGCAAAGGCGTGGCAGCAGCGAGTTTTGGCCTGAGCCCCAGCCCCAGCACCAGCATCAGCATCAGTACCAGCACCAGCAGCACCACCAGCGCCGGCTCTAGCACCAGCACCAGCAGAAGCACCAGCACCCGCAGAAGCACCAGCACCAGCACCAGCACCAGCATCAGCACCAGCACCAGCACCAGCAGCAGCACCAGCACCAGCACCCGCAGAAGCACCAGCACCAGCACCAGCACCAGCAGCAGCACCAGCACCCGCAGACACACACCCCACCACAGAACAAGCACCAGGCATACAACAGTCAAGCTACGCCCATTCTTGAGTGGGAGGTTCTGCCTGTGCTCATTCTTGCACACCTCCACGGAAACCCTCGCTCAGTAGGTCTACACCCAGCGAGTCCGCACTATCTTGGGGCCCGAAAGGGGAGGCGGCGGGGAGGGTGGGCGTTACTCCACAGCTGAGCCTTGTGACCTGAGGTGGGGTGTTCCCACCGGAGTGCACATGTGTGTGATCTACACGCCCCCATTACAAAGCACCAGCGCAGGGGGAGGACCCAAAGCGGCTACGTGCCGCCTGCCGTCTCGGCCTGTCGTCTGGGGGTCCCCACGTTGGGGCAGAGGTGGCCCAAAGGTGTCGGCCAAGTGGTACTATCATTGCCCGGAGGGCCTCCAGGGGCCATGACGTCAGGTTTGGAAACAAGCGGCATGATCCGGACCTCGTGCCACTCAGTTCAATGCATCTCAAGTGCTGCACAATCACGAATTGCTGTGCCCTGCCGCTCTCGCAGTGCAAACCAGACCTGCACCGAATGTTGCCTTGAGCTCACCGCACTGACACGGCGATCAAATGTTTCCTGAGCCGTCTGGGCTGTCCCCCCTCCCACGGCGTTGGTGAGACCCCTCCCACGGCGTTGGTGAGACCCCTCCCACGGCGTTGGTGAGACCCCTCCCACGGCGTTGGTGAGACCCCTCCCACGGCGTTGGTGAGACCCCTCCCACGGCGTTGGTGAGACCCCTCCCACGGCGTTGGTGAGACCCCTCCCACGGCGTTGGTGAGACCCCTCCCACGGCGTTGGTGAGACCCCTCCCACGGCGTTGGTGAGACCCCTCCCACGGCGTTGGTGAGACCCCTCCCACGGCGTTGGTGAGACCCCTCCCACGGCGTTGGTGAGACCCCTCCCATTCCAAGGTCATGGGGGAGCTCCAAGGCCATGAAGCAACGCATACTTAGCCACTGAAAGGCCCCCGTGACACAGGCCATATGGTCATCGCTCTTTCATTGTCCAGGAGTACTGCCGTCCAATTCGGTTGCACGTTTTGACACCGCACCGACTTGTTCACACCTCCGGCGGGTTGAGCTGAAGGATAGGGTAAGCCCAAACAAGGCCCAACCCCCAAACCCCCACAGCTGTGGGTCATAGGGGGCGCTCCAAGGGGGGGGGGCGGGGTTGGCCCGGGGGTTGGCTCCGCTGCGATCCCCGTGGCACACCTCGTTTTCCGGATAGGCTCGGTCATGGTACGCCTGCTGCATTCTCTGCCGCAGGGCATCGCTGTGGGCGTACTGCATGATGGGGTTGCGGTCGGGGTATTGCGTGGTGATGTTCACGTTGCCGTCCACGTCGGCACCCGCCCTCATGCGCGCCTGATAGTCTTCGGGCAGGCCGTCGAGCTCGCCGAGTGCCGCGGTGATGTAGCGCTCGCCTTCGTTGATATTGCGATCAAATGCCTGACAGGACAGCGGTCCAACACCTGACATCGGCGGTTGAAATACAGCCCCTTCGTTCTTCCGCGCCCGTTGCCGCCACACAGGGGCCGTTTCTGCACAGCGTGCGCACAGCGCCACACAGTAATTCAACTTTCCCGTGACCGCCCTGAAATCCACCCACCTCTAGGGAAGCGCATGTGTACACGGCAAAAGCAGCACTGAATCATGCCCCCCTGAAAGTGTATCGCGATATACCGAGCTCAGGGTGCCCGTTTCACAAAGTATGTGCAGGCACGGGGAGGCACATGATGATGCCATGATGCGCACCGCAGTACCCCATCCCCCCCCCCTTTGGCCAAACAACAGCGATGCCTGCGGAGCCGCAGCAACACCAGGGAGACCTGGCCCGAAACAGCCTTCTGTCTGCACAGCGCACGGTGCGCCCCCATAGACCCCCATGACCCCATCCCTACGACAAGCCAAACGCGCCCAAGTGCGAGCGGTTGAAAGGCGGATGGCTCAGTGCACTCAGGTCATCATTCCTCATCACGTAAGGCCAGAAGCGCGGTACAAAGCAGCCAAAAGCAGTTGAAAAAAGGGTGATTTCGGACCGCTGGCCGCGCCCCACAACAGCCCCCTGGGCCCAAAACGCGGGGGGTATTCGGGTACAAAGCATGACGAGAGGTCATGGAAGGCGGCTGGTCGGCATCCAGGCCCGTGCGGAGGCGCATGGCACCCACAAGGGCGGTCCCGGATCCCTCAAAGACGCCGACAGATGGCACAGACGCAGCACACCCCCTCTGGACCCCCCATCAGAAAGCCCCCAATGCCCTAGGGGAAGTTCTTGCACTGCGTGCGCACTGCGTGCATACTGCGCACGCAGAGGCTGGGATACTCACCCAAGTAATACGGTTGGTGGTGACCGTATTATTTCCTCGGAATCCGTTTCAGAAAATGAACAACCCAAAAATATTCGACTACTTATGGAAGCACTTTTCCTTTATAGGAAACCAAGGGCACAGGATCAACCACCAAAAGGTAGCCAGGGTGCGAGTATTTGCCGACATCCAAAACTTCGCACTGCGTGCGCACTGGGTGCATGGCATTCCCCTACACACGCTATGCGGGAGTAGCCCCAGGGGTCCAGCCCAACCATCCGGACCCTCCGCCCCGGCACAGAAACGTGTGGGAAACAGGCTTCGAGAGCAGACGCACACATCAGCGACACACGAAAAGCCTCATTTTGTGATACCGCTGGCGCGTTCTGGTCTGTATGCGCGGCAGCACAGCACACACAATGTCCTTCGGCGGCCTACAAAGACAAGAGTGCCCCCCTCTCCCTCTCATTTTGCCCCTCCGCCCCCTCCCCCTCCTCCGGAGGCAGAGTGGCAGAGCAGTGTCGGATAGGGACCGAACATCAGAGCGGGGGCCGGGGACGGGTCGGCACAACCTGCGTGACGTTGTGTATCTCCGCCTGCATCAGCGTCAGCTTGGCCCGGGTGGCCTCATCGGCGTCGACCCCGTGAAGCCGGAAGTCCCGCAGCAGTGTCGCTGCATAGTACCGGGTCACGGCGTCCTCGGCGGAGGTGTCCATTGCCTGCAGCCTCTCGTAGACCGCGCGATTCACGGACAGCTCGTCCGCCATGCGCGAGGCTTCAGTGGCTGCCGCCTCGGCGGCGGCGCGGTACTCCGGCATCGGGTGCACCGCCGCCAGCAGCTGCCCCTGCCGGGCCACGTTGCCACGCCACCGGACGATGCAGTCGTACAACGCGAGGGTGAGGGTGGCGTTGCGGGCGTCGGGCAGAGATAAGTCCGTCAAGGCGCCCAGACAGCCCCGGGCCTCACGGAGCATCGCGGACTGGGCGGCGGTGAACTCGCCGGGCGTGGGCATGCCCATGAAGAAGGGGCTGTGGCTGAGGTCCAGGGGTACAACGAGGGGGACCAGGAGGAGAAGCAGCAGCCAGCGGTGCCACATGGTGGTCTGTGCGCGGGACAAGGGCGGGCGGAAGACATGGACCGGAGTCACGTGAGGCGAGTGGCCGCCCGATTCTGCATGCGAACCAACAAACGCCCTGTGGCCTTCGTCCTCATTAAAAATACAGACGACCGAAATCGCCAAAGGCGAGCGGAAGCAACAACTGCAAACTACACTTGGCACAGATGTGGTCACGGACGAACGCAACAAATCACGCAAGACAGTGACGTACACAGACGCCCGCGCTGTAGTTCTGAGGGGGCTCCCCGGATTTTACAAAACGCGGATCAGCCCCAGGCCCTCATTGTCAAGGGGCCGATGCGTGCGTACGAGCGGCATGGCACTTGTGCAACACCGCCCCCCCGCTTGTCCTTCGTGAGGCAACTTCCGTTGTCCCTCATGGGACACCCCCTCCCCCCCTGTCTCACGCACGACAAACGTACAGACGACACCCACGCCGAATGTACCCCGCCCCCCGCTTGCGATAGCTACGGAAAAGTCCCAAATCCATACGGTCCCTACGCCTACTGTAGCTTAGACAAGGCCATAGCTTACACGCACCACATACACGGCGAGCTGGTGCAAAAAAGGGGAATATAATGCACAAATATCCCCAAATTCAGAGCTATGTGGGTTCAAGTGGGTAAGCACGCACAACAAATGTGTCCATGACCCTATGTAACTGGCAAATTTGTGACCAAACACAGTCTTATGAGGCTGCACTACATTTGTACCGAATCAAACTGGGGACCAAATTAATACAGTCCCTACGCCCGCTGTAGCTTGGACAAGGGCGTAGCTATTACAAGGGGGGGAGGGTACTCCGGATGACGCTGTGCCTGACGCACGCTGCGGGAAGCATGCAAAGAATGGAACACATGCGCTCAAAGATGAAGCGTTCATGTGCAGCTGAATGACAGGAGCCAGCTGCACCCCAAACACCCTCCGAAAATGCAAGTAGCAAATCATGCACTTTGCAATCTGCATACTGCCCAGGGGGGAAAACGTGCTCTTCAAATACAAAATCAAACCCCTACCTTCTTAATGCACTGCATTGTGTAGCGTATCAAAATCAGGTCCCACATTACCACAGGAAACCAGCATGCGTCCTTCATGTTTGCAGCCAAGCCCACCCCCTTACCTCAACAGAAAACCACCAGCTATCACAACGTACACGAGCGTATACGGGTATACGCGCGTATATGCAGAGGCGTATACTAACACCATGTCGATATAGGTAGTTTATGTATACCCGTATACGTTGCCTATGCGGAAGGCATGGCGATATAGGGTGTGTACAAACAATCAGTGCACCCAATGGGCCCAAATTGACAAAGCGCCCCAAACCCCCAAAAAGTACGAAAATGTGCAACACATGCCATGCAACGGGGGAATATTTGCCCGGCGCATGCGCGGCGCGCTACCTTTGTATTAAGTATCCTACCTCTAGCCCCAAGTTTATCCTCACCTCACCTCACCTAGGGAAGTCCTCCAAGTAGACCGTTCTAGACCGTAAGCTTTCTGTGCAAAGCACGTTGCATAAGTCGAAATATGAGAATTCGACAACACAAAATGTCACTCCCACCACTTCCAACCACCACCCTTGCATAAATTGGGTGCAAAGGATGGGCCAGATTCTTAAACAGGGCGGGAAGGTACTCCAGATTGTTTGGTGAGGGAGGGCAAAACCAGGTACGGGTGGGGAATGGTTAAAAAAAGATGCCCGGCGCGCGCCCGGCGCGCTAATACTCCCCCAACTGAGAAACCCCGAGCTTGTCATGCAAAGGTTGTCTGCATGCCCTCCGCCTCAAGAAACACCACCCCCCACTTGTCCTTCATGAGACATCCCCCATTGTCCTTTATGCGACGTCCACGACCAATGTACCTCAGATGACGCTGTGCCTCAAACGCGCTGCGGGGAACAAGGAAAGAATGGAACACATTCGCTCAAAACTCCAAAGAGAGTTCGGGATCCAATTCATTCGAGCAGCAATGCGACATACTATATCAGAAAAAGCAGTGTCGCGGTGCAGCGGTGGTGCCATGTGGGTCTGTAAGACAAACCCAGTGATGGGCACTTGGTCGGCATGTATAAGACAGTGCCCACAGCACTACGCTCAAGTGTGTGTGCACGCACACAGCCACGCACTGACGCATGCATGCGAACCAACAAACCCTCTTTGTCCGAATCAACATTACGGATGACCGAAATCCCCAAAGGCGAGCGGAAGTAACAAGTGCAAAAGATATGATCGACCATAAACACAACAAATCATGCAAGGCAGAGATGGTCTGTAGCCCCGCAAGCATCTGAAAGGCCTACAACCTCTGCCACAAAGACAAAGGCAAACAGATACAAACACACACACGTTGAGAACCGCGAGACAAGAACAAAGCAAGAAAAGGGGTTGAAAGAAAACTCCTCAGGAACAGCAGAGCTGTCCTAGACGTCTTTCGGTCTGTTGGTAGAGAATGAGCAAATGCAGTTCTGGACAGTGGACCTCACCTTCTCCCGCGTTCAGCTCTGCATCGCACAACAGACCACAAAAACCGCCTGCGGAGGAGCTCGTGCACTACCGTTGCCATAGCCTAGATTTATCGTGTGCTGGGTGCCACCATCCCGCCACACACACACACACACACACACAGACACACAGACACACACACACACACACACACACACACACACACACGCACGAGCACGGGCACACAATCCAATGGATAACTTGAAACGAAAGCGCAGCAGTTTCCCGTCGCCCATCACAATCGTATTCACAATCGTTTTCACAATCGCAGCCCCCCTGAACCGAACCCGAGGACAGGACTGTCCCATCGTCAGCACGGCGCGCAGTGCAAACGGCGACGGTTTGCGAGTGCACACGGGCACGGGGGTTCTGCGGTTACGCTCTCCCCTGCACGAGCACAGGCAAGTCCGGGGCCGGTGCATAGACGATGCCGTTCTCACGCGCGACATGTACGTGGGCACGACCCCGAACGCGAACGCACTCCGCTCAAACAAGCGGCCGTTAGACAGAGATCCCATGCGTTGGACGGGGCCGTGCCTGCGCACGGCCTCGTACGGTAGGCCCTGCGGGTGTGGGAATGGTCTGACCGGGACGGCCTACACAACCACAGCGCAACAGCCTCCGTCTTTCGAAAAGGGCACTATGTGTGGGTGTGCGTGTGGGTGTGTGCCGTGGTGCGCTGCGTGGCATTTGTGTCGGGGCGTGGGCTTGGGGGCAGTCCGCAGCGAACACCAGTTTGCAGCTTTTGCCCCGTACTTGTCAGCCCCCTGCCCGGCAGTGCGTCAATGCCAGAGCCACATCCGTGACGGTGAAGCATTGGAGGGCGCTCCACTGCCAACACGGACCCAGGCCCCAGCGCCCCGCGTGGGGGAGAGGGGGGATCATACAATCCACACTTTGGTGGACACATGGCGAAGGCAATGCCTGAGCTGGTCAGAGTCACGGTGATCATTGGGTTGTCGTTGGGCCATAGGTCACTCTTGGGTCACGCATGACCTGCACTGAAGCACGCGATACGGGGGGGGCACTGCGAGACGTGCACACGGCCGGCCCTATCGCCTTTGGTAGTCCACAGCCCTAAAACGCTCGCTCACACGCTTGGCACTTCGGTCCGTCTTGGAACCGCTGAGCATAGCCCTTGCGGTATCTTGACGCCCCCAGCTCCGCCCAAAGCGCCGGTACCTCGCGACGTTCGGAGTGCGGAAGACCACATGCGCAAGGCAGCCTCGCCTCATTGCGGCCGCAAAACCGTCGCTGCACCCGCCCGCGTAGGCCCTGTTGTAGCGATGTGGCTCCGGCCGGGGTATGGGAAAGGGCCGGTGTTGCGGTAGAATTGGTGTCGGACGGCACACCCGGACCCAGCGGTATCAAGGCCCGCCCCAACACGCGTGCACGCGAGGGACACGGCGCCATGTGCACCGCCTGTGCGCGCTCTGGGGCCTGTGCTGCTCATGCACTCCTACGTCGGTCTCCATCAGCCGCGTCCAATGCTGCGTGTCAACACGTGCCGACTCAAGCAAAGACTGCCTGAAGGCTGCCCGATGCCACGCAGGTCCCTGGGCCCGCCTCCATATGCTACGCGCCACCAGCACCGATCCCGCCTCCCGTGCCCCTGCGTCGGTTTGGCATTGTCTGCATTCCTTTCGGCTGATGGGGGGGGGGGGGGCTGACCAGTCTTACGTTGCCCACGTACCGGTCTCAAGGAGGGGTCCTGGTCACGGTCATGGCCCATTTTGTCCAACATTCAATCAACAAGCGCTTGCTGATAGGGAGTGCGGCTGATCAGAGCCCTAGCTAGTGTCGCAGGGGGCTGCGTCCGGAATACTCGCGCCGCATTGGGGAGGGACAACCCAGCTGGCATGTTCCCCACCCTCTCAGTACGCTTTTTGGCAAGGCCAAACTTGTCAACGAGCAAAGAGGACGCAACGGAGGGCAGGCACACAGTGGGAGGGGTAATATACATCTTTCAAGGTCAAGGCCCGGACATTACACACGCACACGCACACGCACACGAGCACACGCACACAAACAAAGAACCAAACACGACACATCACTTTGGACTCACCACTGGGTACCAGAATAGCCCGACGTGTTTGTGAAGACGGGTGCTGTCCGTTTCACTTGACTGGGCCAGTGCTGACAACATCACACGGAGTCTAACCGCAAACTGTCACAGAGGGTCCGCACTTGTGTGGCTGCAGGTCCATAAGGCACGCAAGCCATACGTTTCATAACCTTCTGGAGGAATCCTGTCAATACACAACGCGTGTTGTTCTGAGGAAAATCATGTCACCACGTAACTCATAACATTCGCAAGGACTACGTCAATAAGCAACATGACCCCTGGGGCTCCCAACTGTACAACAACCTGTTCACAGAGGTGCAGTGATGTGATGGGCTGTGCTCGGGGGCTGCGACAATCACGACAACGTAGGTCACACAGATACACAGCAGAACGTTCCATACAACCAACACAAACAATGATCAGACTCACAAACACACAACAACACAAGCTTCTCTGTGTTTCAAACAGGGAAATCTGATGATGGCACTGGGCCACCGACTGGACCTGTTGCGGTGGCTGTCTGTAGGGCTGGTAGACAATAATGGAGCACGGGCATGAGCACGCACGCAGCCGCATCCCATCACTGAGAGAGCAGTGTCAGCATGTGTCAGCAAATGACTTCGCTACAACGCCAACATCAGAATTACATGGTGCGGAACCCGGGGTAGTATTGATGCGGGACCTGGTGAACGCCCGGAACCTCACTCCCCTGACCTCTGGTCTGCCGCGCAGCCGCATCCCCCGGACATCACGCACGCGCATGCAAACACGCACCGATGCACGTACAAACAAAGAACCAAACATTACACATCGTCCCATGAACATGGAATCCAATCGTATGCCAACAGACACAGCAACGTATCGAAACATCAACATAACTGTAATATAACTACACACAGAAATTGGGGTTTCAGGTCCAAGTCACAATGGAAACCAGAACCGCCTCATACACAACGTGTACACATAGCCACCGGCCATGACGGCACACACATGCCCATATGCACCTCCAAGTAACGCTCTACCGTGCGGGACAGCAGCCGAGTTCGCGGCAGAGGGCGGAGACTTTGGACTTACCACTGGGTACCAGAATAGCCCGACGTGTTTGTGAAGACGGGTGCTGTCCGTTTCACTTGACTGGGCCAGTGCTGACAACATCACACGGAGTCTAACCGCAAACTGTCACAGAGGGTCCGCACTTGTGTGGCTGCAGGTGCATAAGGCACGCAAGCCATACGTTTCATAACCTTCTGGAGGAATCCCGTCAATACACAATGCGTGTTGTTCTGAGGAAAATCATGTCACCACGTAACTCATAACATTCGCAAGGACTAGGTCAATAAGCAACATGACCCCTGGGGCTCCCAACTGTACAACACCTGTTCACAGCGGTGCAGTGATGTCATGGCGTGTGACCGGGGGCTATGACAATCAGGACAACGTAGGTCACACAGATACACAGCAGAACATCCCATACAACCAACACAAACAAGACCAACAATCAGACTCACCAATACACAGCAGCACACGCTTCCCCTGTTGATGAGGGCCCTCATCAGTGTATGGTGCAGGGCTAGAGCTCGCCTCCGTGAAGCACTGCGGCCTCCCGTCGCGGACCAGCTCCTTCACACGCTCTACAGCCCCTCGCCAAACCTCCTTCCGGGTCTTGCGCCAAACTTGCTTCTCCATCCTGCGCCAACCCCAAGGCTCGGGATTTTCGGTCCGCAAAAGCCGTTTCATGGCCGGGAGGATCGCTGACAGCTTTGAGTCCGTCCCCACCTGGTCCCAGTGCGAATCTGCAAACTGGCGGCCACAATTGCGAGCCTCAGCAGCCAGGCGACGCAGAACTGCCTCCCTCTGTTCCCTCTTCTGAGCTGCCCGTTTCACTTTCTCGGCGGCCTTGGCTGCCTTCTTCTGAGCTGCCTTCTTCTGAGCTGCCCGAGCCTGACGCTTGTTCGGGGTGTCTGGGTCGGGTGGCAGTGGGAAATCCCTCACAAGGAGAGAAGGAAGGTCATGGGGTACGGTATCAGACCCAATAGAGAGGTACCGCAGGGCGCTGCTGAAGGCCCTCAAGGCAGCCCAACCCTCTGTAGACACCCCCGTGACGCACCCTATCGTGAGGAACTTGAGCCGTCGGCAGTTGTTTGCGAGTAGGCGGACCAGTTCATCATCGAGGACGAGGTATTCCTCTTGAGCGTCAATGGCCAAATATCTATGTTGGGTGTCGATCGCCAGGGATTGCAGTGTGGCCGCCACCGGCCCGGAGAGCAGCGCCTTTAAGCCGGCTGCGGTCACCTGCTGAGAAGAGGAAGCGGTCACCTCAATGTGTTGCAATGCGCTGCAGGCCCAGGCCCTGAGGGCCGCGTCAGTCCACGAGCCGCCGACCCAAAAGCACTCGATGCCTGGGCAGTAGGGCAGGACGTGCTGTGCCATTGCCAACGGGGAGGCGGAGAACTGGAGGTCAACAATCCGCAGGGGCCTCGGGTGGCTACCACTGGCCATGCCACGGCCCCATGCGGCGATTTCCATGTCGCCCAAATCGTCGCAGTAGGTCTGCATGTGCTCCAGGGCCACAAGCTCACGGCCCATCACCTCCCATGTGGTTTCTGAGAACTTGAGATCGAACCAGAACACGCGGGTCAAGCTGTGCGCAAACGGGCACAGGGAGACCACTTGGTGGTTGTAGAAGCTCAAATTGGCAACCTTGATGCCAGTGTTGTGGCGGAACACGGCTGCAACGTCCACCAAGTCAGAGGGATCTGGATCGTCGTCTGATGTGTAGCTGAGGCCCCCTTGGGCATCCAGATGCTGCAGCGTTTGCAGCTTCGGGGATCCCAAGGCGTGCCAGTCATCCGGAGTCATATCGGAACATTGGACCCCAGTGCACTGCCACCCCATGTCACAGAGCATGCCACCAATCAACCCAGGAAAGGAACCGAAAAGCCATCCTGTGGATGAGCCATCGAACCCTTCCTCTGTCACGTCGATATGGGTGATACGGGGGCACAGTGCCCTAAACTGATCAGCAGTTGGCATGGTCAGGAGTTGGTTGGTAAAGAGCCGAATGAATTGCAGCGACATCCCCTGAGCCAAGAGCGCTTTGGACAGCAACTCACCTGCGGCCGTGTGGTGAACAGGGACGTCGGGGCATGTCAGGAATTCCAGGACCAGGCACTGCAGCATGTGAGGGCGAGGAAGGGCGCAAAGGGCCTGGAAGACCTCAAGATCTCTGGCAGCATCCTCGGTTACCCTAAGGGTGTGGAGCGCATCCTCGGTTACCCTAAGGGTGTGGAGCGCGGTACAGTGGGCTAGGGCTGCGGCCAAAGCTGCTTGCGGTTCAATGGGGGCCCGCAGATCCAAGACCTCAAGGCGAGGCAGGCGGGCACAAACAAATTGAAGTTGGCTTGCCGTCACCGCTGGGACGCGAACGGTGCAGTCCCAAGGGGCATCCGGCGTAAAAGGGGAGCCCGACAGGCACACGGCTGTTATACTACCCAGGCTGGCCTCACGCCACAGCCTGGAGACGTAGCCCATGGCCAGGCGTTCCTGGAGCGTGAGGTGCTGGAGGATGCTCATGTGAATGTCCTCAGGGAACGGGGTACAGAGCATCGGCCCTGTGGGCGCAGGGATCGTGCTCATCAATGCAATAGCAGCTGAGAGAGCATTCGTGTGTCTGTGGGGTTTGCCTTTGCATGAACTAAACAGCATTTGCGTTGGTCCCAACATCGGCGTTGACCATATATTTGTATCAGCTATCTCATTACTCTGCACCCCACATGCGATGGTACCCATTGCACAGGACCCAACTGGCCCACAACTGCACCCACAAATCAAGATGGGCCAGCTGCCCATGGGACACTACCTGCCCATTGGAGAATGCCATGTTATCCTCTTGTTCCCATTTGTGCCATAGTTCCCGCTGCACATCTGGCAGCAACCTTGACAATGTGATGTGCATCAAAATGCTAAATAGCCAATGTCATCTCGGGGTGATTAAGGCAAAGATGCATGAAAGTGGCAACAGATCCCTTGCTGTATCGCGGTCAGTCCATTGATAAAATGGCCTCATCCATTGCTCACATGCTGCGATAGCACTTTGGGATCCCTACGGGTATAGCAGTTCCCGCTGCATCTTCTGGTTTCAGATTTAGCTCGCCCCACCTCCGTGTCATGTCCACTACCACACTGAGTTGTGGGACAATCGTAGCACTGGACTGCTGTGATTCCTGATTTTGAGAACTATCTCGAGTACCGTCTGGCAATAGAGCTTTGCCAGCTTACCCAGGTCTGAACAAAAATATTGCCTTCCTTTGCTTGGATTAATGCTGCTCCTGTCCTGTGTTGGCACACCTTATGAAGGGAATTTTGGCCATATCCCGGCTCTCATTATCTCGCATTGTGATTGTTCACTAGGGATGTATCTATCTGTCACATGCGATTTTTGCACCAATTGGAAACCATTGGATTTACCATTCCATTTTCGGGGATCATGACAGCAAGCAATATTCAATGAGAGGGGCGAACAGGTCCGCTGTTGGCAGTTCTGGCGAACAGAACCAAACTGCAAACTCACAACTTGGGGCAAATGAAACTGACACATCAGTTTGCACACACGATTGTGCACTTGCAATCCCATTGTGTGCTGCTATATACACTCGCAATGCCTTATTGACATTCATTGATTACCACAGTGCAGCCCTCACCTCCCTTCAACCTAGTAAATCAGCGCCCCCATTTGAGCCACCACAACACTCCATGCGAAGAGGAACCACTACTGCTCATGTCTGTATTGCTCCCTCTCTCACACGATGCATAAATTGCGGCCGTTTTGAGCTACTTGGATGCGGGTTTTGAGCCACATTGTCCCCCAAAAGAGTGTTTACTCGCCTGTTGCTTGACGTTGCTGCTTGCTCCTTGTTGTTGCTTGCTGCTGCTCAAGTACGGTGCTCACCTTGGACCATAAAAAAAAGTGTAAAACCTCCAATGGGAGACCCAGCTCGGTGAAAATAGGGGGTAAAACCTCCACTCTGAAAGACCCCCCTCCGTAATGAAGACTTGTGACTAGGACCCAGCTGGTTCCTTATGTTTGTCCTGGACCTAGTTGATAATGGACCACCGCAAAATGGACCACCTCAAAATGGACCACCGCATGGCACCACGGCATGGGAGACGCCTCATTGAACACCCATTTGCGATCATTTAATAGCCCGATTGCCGTGGAAGAAGAACGGTCCTCATTGCATGACACACTGGTTATCGTCTTGAACTTTTACGATGATCGTCCTGAAGACAGGTTTAAAAATGGCTCATTTTCACCTCAAAATGGGCCACACCACGTCTTGGAAGACACCCCATTGAACACCCACTTGCAATCCTTTAATGGTCCAATCATTCTGGAAGATGAACGGCCCTCATTAGAATGGAAGATGAACAGCCGTCATTAGAAACCCCTGCATGTTACACACACTGCCTTCACCTCAAAATGGACCACTGCATGCGGTGGTCCATTTTGAGGTGAAAATGAGCCATCATCCAACCCAGTCCATGAGAACCATAATGACCTAGCTCGGTCCTAGTCACAAATCTTGATTTATGCTCAGGGTCATACGTGGCAAAATGATCACTCTCGTGCAATACTTGCACAGCAAGTGAAAAAGAGGACGTTGTGTCCACATCCACAACATCCGCACACCACTTGGGGTGGGATACTTGTTTCTTGGGAGCCCTTTTACGAATTTGTTTGCTACTGTCTGCATCAGCCCAGAGCCTCTCGTGCGACAAGTATATACTGTTCATGGGCACTCGCAGCGATCGTACGTATTCTCACCCTCACACATGTACACGCTTTCGACCGTGGAGCCAGAAGTGGCGCACCAGAGACCCCACCCCCATCTCTATACCCACTACCTTATGAGCGTGCAAGTTGTATGCTTGTAGCACAGCAGGTTGTGTTGTTTGTGCTGAACACTCGTGAAGATTGGCTAGAATAGGCTGGGCGGGGACATGCAGCCCCACACACCGACCAACATTGCGCCCAAACTGCTCAATGGCTTGAAAGCCGGTCTTGCAAGGCCTGCACAAGATTTCTTTAGCACGTGAGTGAAAAATCAGTTGAGAACGTTATCCGTAATCATTGTCTCTCAAGGCAAGGCGCCGTCAGGTGCACCTGTGGCACCCTGTGCGTTAAGAAATGATTTTGGAGCAATGCACGATCAGTGCTTCATGCACGTGTTGTGCCATATGCATGCGTCTTTTGTAGAAGCTCCTAGCTTGCCCCGACATAGTCACCTGCCTATGCATCCCCTCGCTCTGTCTGTGAAATTGCGTTTTGAAGCTGCAGCCAACACTTGGGGTGTATTGCATCTGTGGTCGCTGTAGTGAGGAGCGAAGTGGTGTACGTCAGTGAACCCCCTTGGACATCGATGAGCTGCAGTCCTGGCCCATCGATGCGTGCATCAGTGCGGGCATTTTTAAACATAAAAAGGACAGGAAGGCGAAGGCAACAGAACAATAGTAACCAAAGGAGAAAAGTAAGAGTTGAGGCCGCAGTTGAGTGTAACCCAAGGCAAGAAGGGTTGTCCGACAGCGCTTCCCACACACAGCCCATACGTGCTGTGAAGTTGGCATGGCATGGTATTGTCGATGTCGAAAATTCTTCGGATCCCCAGGAGGGGTCATCATAGGACGAAAGTAGAAGGACAGGCACCGGGAGTAGTACCCATAGCAGTCAGAGCAATGACCCATCCAAGTAGTGATAATCATACCTCGAGTGCTCCTGACTCCAGCGCCACCAATGACTGTGTGCTCACTCTGGCCCAGTAGACACTGATTGCGTGAGCACGTGCCTCCGGTAGATTGGCGGGGCTGTGGTGTCAGGACGCTACGCCTCATGTGCACCCCCCCCCCCACCCCGCCGCTAAGCGCTAAGCGGGAGGAAGCGGCCCACGTGCGTATAGGTGTGTGTGTTGGTCAGGGCTGTACTTAATGCCAACAAAACATCATTCATTCGGCGAGTATCTGCAGTCAATCATCGGCCAACCGGCGTAGGTTGGCAATCGGCTGCCGTCGGCAAGTGCCAACCGCCGTCGGTTGAGTGTTAACCGCCGTCGCCACCGATAATCTGAGGCCCTCCTTAGTGCAAGAAGTAGAAGAAGTAGAAGAAGAAGAAGGAGAAGAAGGAGAAGAAGTATTTCGTTCCTAAAAGGCAGCACTGGTATTGGTGTGTGGTGGGCACACAGGCATGAGGTTAGGAGACGGACACTTGCGTGGCCGCACGGTGCGGCAATCCATGGTTTGATTGCTGTGCACGGTCCCATTGAGTGCTGTAAGTCGTCGCTTGACTGCAGTGAGTCGTCGTTTGAGTGCTGTGCGCCGGATAGGAATCATGCAACCTTACTGTGGAGCAGCTGTTGGAAGGGTCTGCAGCGGATGCCGCATGGCTCAGACCCCTGTATAAGAGACCTGGCAGGTCTATCGGCGGCCAGAGATCTGGATGGAGGGTTGCATTGGGGGTTGGGGGGGGGGGGGCACTAGTCTATTGAGATCAAACCCGCTGGTTCATCAAAGAGTCAACCGCGCACTTTACCCCCCCCCCCGTGTGACATTCCGTCGGGTAGTTGCTCCTTTACGGGGCCCTGGACAGTCACCCGTTCTTCCCTTCGCATGTTGCGTCGGGTCGCTGCGTTCTGTCGGCCGCTGCGGCCGGTGCTCCTGCCGGTGTCGTTTCCGCGTTCGCGGAGCCCAGTCGTTGGTGTGCCGGGGCTGTGCTGAATGTGGCGGGATGTGCCGTTTGCGTGTCAGCGGCGCCCGGTAGTTGGCGTATTGGGGGTTGTGCTGGTTGTTGCGGGGGTCGTTTGACTGTTTTTGCCGTCCACACACCTCTGTCCACCCCCCCTCCCCCAACACCAACGCCCCAAAATTTGATGGAAACAACGCCCGCCGTGTGCTCTGACACGGGGGGTGAAGTCATAACGTTCAAAGTAGGACATGACCCCAAAAGGTGCGGAAACAACACCGACTGTTGCTCTGATGAGGGCGTGGCTCTCGCAAAAGGGGGTGGGGGGTAGGGAGCAGGTTAAGCAACCAAACGGCCGCGTAAGAGGGGGGGGGGGGTTCCCCCTTTGGCAAGCACGGCCCGAGTTCCAGAAAACGACGGTAACACGGAGTCACGGTGACCCGACAAGGCCGGACTTACGTGTGGACAAGAAGGGGGTGCGTGTTGGCGCATTCGGAGGCTTTGCTTCGCCCCACCGCCCCCCAATCGGGGGTTCCATCGAGGGTTCATGTGGTCCAGTTCAGATGTGCAAGCCCTTCACCCTCAGCCCCTTATCGACGAAGAGATGATTCCCTACGCCCTTCACCAAACCGTCCTACACCAGCTCCACGAGCCCCCACTCGGTCCGCTCACGGTTGTCCTTCTACTCCTCCGACAGCTCCGTCACTGATGGGGCTGACCTGAAATGACGATGTATCCCCCTTCCCCCATCCCCCCCTCATCACACAAATGATGCGAAAGAGCGTTGATGGACCGCTGCAGCTGCCCGACTGCAACAATTCGGAATGCATTGACATGCTCAGTGCAGGGGCAACGCATTGCAATGCTGAACTTTCGTTCATCTGCATCGAAGTATGCCCAATGCCCCCCAAAAAGTGAACCCTAAAAAGGAACCTCAAGTGCGTTACCCGTACACGAAGGTGGGCATCACCCATTCTTGCATTCGGTGCCCTGTGCCCACTTTCCAACAACGTTTGGTGTTACTATATTGTTCATGTCCACTGGGCTGACGTCGCAAAGCGCGCCACGCCGCATGCACTGCGTGCACCGTGTGGGCGGCACCTTGACGGAGGAGACCTGTGGGTCCGTTCTGGCCCAGAAGGGTACAGAAATTCAGCGCATCTACGCTGAGCAGCAGGGCTGGAGATAAGAAAAGGAGTCCCTCCACACACATACCCACCCGAGCTACAACGCATTCATTCAATGCTATAAAACCAGGCAGACAAAAACGATCCCGTGAGGGAGGGACGGGGGGGCATAGCGATGGGGCAAATTTGGTGCTTGCTGGGACTTCTGGTGTGACGCACCCCGTTGCGTTTAGTGCAAATGTGCAAAGGAAAACAACGGATGAGGATGAGCGACGGAACAGGCTCCAGGGATGCATTGAAAGGGGGGGAGTTACCCCCCCTCCCTCCCGCCTCCAGGGCACGCAGCCTATGCCCAGCCACTGTCTCCCTGACGGCAGGTTCCAGCTTCCATGGTATTTGTAACCGACAGCAACCGCCCCCCAACCGCTTTGGCAACCTCCTCCAACCGCCTGCCTAACCGCATCTACACTGGGCGGCAGGGCTGGAGAAAACAGCTCCTGCGGGTCCATTCGCTTGCTGGGTGCTGACAGCGCACGACGCTGTGGGACCGTCCCGAGCGATGGACAGTCGCGCTGCGCGTACCGTTCGCATCAGATCCCAAGGGCTTGTGCACCGACCTTCTTCTTTCTGCCAATGTCCACAGCGAACGATTCAGCGGATATGCCCCGGGCAAGTGCGCGGGAGGCGACGTCCCGGTCTGGCAGGGCGGCATCGGCGGTCTGATGTGGCAAGGGGCTGGCACCCGTTGGGACGTCGGTGCGGGGCGAGGCGGTCGCAATGGGCGACACACTGCCACGGGGCGGACTGCCTTCATGGCCCAGCGGTTGGAATTCTGGGAATTCCAGCGGATTGGTCTTCGAGTGCGTGCGGCAGGAGCAGCCAATGGCCAGGCCCGCGGCCAGCGCCACGAGGGCGGCAGCTGCGATGACGATCGGGATGACGGTGTGCAGAGGGAGGGATGGGGCGGGTGCTGGTATGGCGGGTAAAGTGCGGGTTGGGGTCGGGGTTAAGGGAGGGCTGGAGGCATTGGGTGCGGGGGCATGCGGGGAGGGCTCGGCGGGTGGAGCATCAGGGAGGAGGGGCTGATGACGGGGGGTAGGGCTGGGGATGGGCTTGCGGAGTGCAGGCTCGGGGGGGAAGGGGTGAGGGAAAGGGAAGCGCTCGCAGAAGGGGACTTCGGTGGGCTGGGGGATGGGGAAAGAGCCGAGGAGGGGTGTGCGGTAGGGACCGCGGTGGAAGAACAGGTGGCGGTGGTGGATACGGTGGGGGAAGGACTTCTGGTGGGACTTGGGGATGCCGTTGGGGATGGAGTTGTGGAGGGCGTCGCGGTGTGGCGGGGGGTCTGGGTGGGGGTATAGCTGCTCGAAGGTGAGTGGCTGGTCGGATGCGATGGAGAGGGGGAGGCTGTGGAGCGTGAAGACGCTGTTGGCGGTTGCGTTGGGGAGGGCGTGGGAGTGGAGGCGGGGGTACAACTTGACAGAGCGGTCCGTGACATTGACGAAGAGGGGGAGGGGACGCTAGTGACCGTCGAGGTGATGCCGGAAGTTGGGCTGGAGGTTGGGGTCAGAGTCTGAACCGGGCTCCCAGTCGGGGACCAGGTCGCGCTCCAAATTGGGGTCGGGCTCCGGGTGCGGGTCGGGGTCAGCGTCCGACTCTGGGGAGGCGTCGGGGTGGCGGCCGCGGTCCGGATCAGGGTCGCCGGGGCTGGCCGCGTCCCCGACGGCGTGGGGGTCGGCGACTCCGAGAACTGCGCGCGCGCGTAGGGCCCCGTCCGCAGCGCCAAGTGGTACGCCACCAGCGACTCGGAGGGGGCGGACACCAGCAGCCGGCCCAGCACGTACGGCCCGTCCGCGGAGCGCGCGAGGTCGCCCCCCCCTCCGCACTCCAGGAGCAGCTCCTGGGCCCCCGCGCCGAGCGCGGCGTCCAGGGCGGCGCACCGCGCGATCTCCTCCTGGCCGCTGCCGTCGAAGACGTCGCCGATGACGATGAAGTTGTCCGGCCGGCCCACGTACACCGGGAGGCGGATGACGAGCGTGCGGTTCGCGACCCAATCCGTGTGGCTGTGACACCTCGCTTTGAGGCCCCCCACCAAATGGAAAGGCACGTTCCAAACGGTATGCAGCAGCCTGGGCAAGGCCCGGCTGCCCCCTACAAACCTTCACCACCGCATTTCTGGACCAAAACCCCAGTCCCACGACCACCCGCTGGTCAAACGGTGAACCATTGCGAGTCGCTGCGCAAGGGGGGTGGCAGATTTCGTTTGTACAGGGCTTGCGTTTAGTAACATGACTGTTTCGCAAAGTATCCGGAGCAGCCGCAGTGTGCGGTGGTCAGAGACGGGGAACGTTGTGCGTGCAGTTTGCGTTGGGCATTGCGGCCCGTTGCAATCCTACCACCGCCTCCCGCGCAACAGTCATCCCACGCGGTGAAGAACGGGGGGGGGGCGTAGCGCAGGTGGTGCTCGTCTGGGGACACGATGTCGCGGTGGGTGTCGGCGTCGTCCCAGGCCCCGGGCACCCGCTGCTGCAGCGCGAACGTCCCGGAGGGACAGGGCGCCATCGACGGCGGACCGGAAGATGGGGTGACCCGCGAACGAAATGTTGACGGCGCCGTCCCGCAGCCCGTCGGGGGGGCGGCGGCGCGGGGCTGCACTGAATGAGGACTTGGTACGCGCAGCCGCCGGGCCGGTACCGATTGCCCTGTCGCACGTACGTGCACTGGCGGCCGCCCACGTCGACGCCGGGCGAGCCAGAGTTTGCGGTGGCAACGCCCCCACCGCCGGCCAACGCAAGCGCGGAGGTGCTCCACCCGTGCGCCGCAAGCGCATTGCGGCGGGGGTGTGGACCGCGAGCCTCCGGCCGAGGGGCATTGCGATGAACTCGGACTGGCAGAGCAGGTCCGGGCCATCGACCACAACGTCCGCCGAAGTGGAATACACAACACCTCCGTATCGGAGGGTGTGCGAGCGGCCCGGGCACGCCGGCGTGTCGCGCTGGTCGGCCACTGGCAGGTCGATGGGCACGACGGCCTGGGCCACGAAGTGGTTGGCGGTGTAGAGGGAGGCTGTGACCTGGAGGGCACGGCGGGGGACGGGATCGGAGCGGCAGGGGAGGGAGAGGAGTGAGGGGGCAGAGGGCTGGTAGGGGGACGGGTGAGCACGGGGGGGGGGGGGTGAAGGGCATCAATGAGCTCCGGCCGCGCCTGCCCCACGGCTTTCGTCGCCCTCCGTCCGCAATGCGCGCTTCCGGCGCCGTCAGGTCCACCGATGAGTTTCCGGCCTCTTCGTCCCTGGTCGGCTGGGGTTGCGAGCTACAGGACTCTACAGGGTGCTGCGTGCATCCAGGTCAGCGGTCACTCCTTTGCCAGGGTGCTAATCAGCTGGCCCCACTTGGCCCCCGAGCTCAGGCTTTGGTGTGAGAGGGGGGAAGGGGGAGCGGGGCGGTGGGGAAAGGGGATTGATGGGTCGTCTCCACAAACTGTGCCATCCCTCTACAGCCTGTGCCATGGACCTGGTACGATGTAATCGTCGGGTCCAGGGCCATGCGCACCTCCACGTCGAGACCGCCGTACAGCGGAGACTCAGGCGCCCGAGGGTGGTACAGCACTGGGGCGGTGACCGCATCGAACCGACTGGTCGTGCACGCGACCTCCCACACCAGCGGAAGGCTGCGCGGGTTCCACTCGCCGGCCGGGGTCCGCCACCGGGACGAGGCCCCACGCCGGCCCGCAGACGGCCGCCCCCGGCACAACGCCCCGGTAATCGCGTGTCCCGGGGGGCCCACTGCAGTGGGACGGCCGAGACGTTGGTGGCGTTGTGCACCAGCGTCACCTGCAGCCGGTCCACGGGCACGCCCCGCATCGCCGCGTGCAGCCGCACGGACGCCGCCAGCCGGACCGCGACCGCCTCGCCGACGCGGTACCGGGGGCCACTCCACCGCGGGGACCGTGTCCAGGTACGACCCGTTGACCCAGACCGTCACGGTGTACGGGAACGGGCACTGCGGCTCCACCGACGGGGGCTGCAGCCCCACCAGCCCCACCGCCACGTACACCGCCAGCGGCCCCGGCCGCGGCTGCGGCCGCCACGAGCCCCCGGCGACGCCGAACGCACACGTCTCACTCTCGGTCCCGATCAGCACGAGCGTCGAGGCGCAGGGGCTCGAACAGCACCTGCTCGGCCATGGACCCGTTGTACTGTCCCTGGAACTCGAGGGTCAGCCCCAGGGCCGGGGTCGTCGCGGGGCCCGGGGCCTCCAGGGGCCGCATGCGCCGCTGCCGCCCGCTGGTCGCGGCGGCGGGCGCGAGCCGCATCAGGGCCGGGCCCGACCGGACCGCCTGGAAGTGCTCCCAGATGCCCCGGTACGTGGGCCAGTGCCCCGGCAGCGCGCCGCGCGCGCACCAATCCCGCCCCGCGCCCCCGTTCCACAGCGCCCGCAGGCCTGCCAGCACCTCCCGGCCGTCCTCCCCCGTCCGGCACGCGACGTCCTGCACGTGGTCGGGGCGCAGGGACTGGCGGTCGAGGTCCACGATGCCATCGTCCTGCCCCCGGATCAGGATGTTCCCCTCAAGAGGGCCGGTTGGGGTGGAGGTTGCCCCGGACGTTGGCGTAGAACGTCTCCGGGTCCGCCCGCAGGCCCAGGCCCCGCACGCCCGTGGGGGACAGCTCGAGGGCCGCCGCCGGCGCGGCGCCGTCGGCGACCGCGGCGTACGCGAGCGCGACCGGCTTCAGGAAGGAGGCGACCACGGAAACGAGGCTCAGACCCACCAGTTTGGCCACGGAAGTGAAGTCCCAGGCCCCGAGCCGCTCCGCGATCAGCTCCCTGAGCACGCGCGCCCGCAGCGCGTCCGACGGCAGCGCGTCCACCAGCGTCGACCCGTGGAGCGGCGCCCCGAAGGTCTCGGGCGCGTAGGGGGTGTGGGCTGGGTAAGTGCAGCCGTGGGGGTTGTCGCAGTCGGGGTGGGCGGGGTCGCAGCCCGGGTGGCGGTAGCACGCGGAGTCCACGTCCATGACCATGACGGCCACCTCCGCTGTGGTGCTTAGGAGGCCTAAGAAGAGGGATGGCAGCGACACAGAAGAGGGGGAAGGGACAGGGGGAGGGTAGGGGGGAGGCGGCGGAGGGGGGGGGGGGCGGCTTGAGGGGCTGGGGTACCAAGCAACACCTCGCGGCACCAACATCCGGGAGGAACGGGCAGGGACAGGGACGAGGGCAGGGGCGGGTACCTTCCTGAGCCATCGTCGCAATGCCGGCGTTGTCTGGGCGGCCGAGGGGATCCGTGGGGGAGACCTGGCGGGCAATCCGGAAGCGATGTGCGTACTCCTCCACGAAAATCCAGGGGCTGTCGACCCGGTACGGGGTGACGGCGTCGTCGGGGGCGGGGGGGGGGGGCGGGGCCGGGAAGACAGGCGCCGGGCGGATCCGCACCGTCAGGGTAACGAGCGGGGCGCACGCGACCGCATCGCAGACGGTGAGGCGCACGCGCATGGGCCCGGCGCGGCGGTCGTTCCAGTCGGGGTAGGGGTACAGGAGGACAGTGGGCAGGTCGGCGTCCAGCAGGACCCCGGCCCACTGGGGCTCGATGTGCACGCGGAGGTCCCGGACGGGGGTGTCGACGTCGTCCACGAGCAGGCGGCAGCGCTGTGGCCGCCCTCGTCGGCCTGGCACGAGGAGTTGAAGGCGCGCGGGGGGTGCGGCACGGGCTGCACCTCGACGATGGCCAACAGCAGCGCGGGCTCCGCCGAGGGCGGCAGACCACCTCCAGCGGCACGTAGTCCGTCCCGACCCAGTCCGGGCCGGGGCGGTACACCAGCCGCTGCACTGTGCCGTGGAGGGGCGCGGGTGAGGCCGTGGCGTTGCAGCCCCGGGGGGTCAGCGACGTTGCGCCGGACCTCCGTCGCCGGGTCCGCGAGCACGCGGACGCCGGCCGCGCACCGCACCACGAACCGCCCGTCGGTGATGTCGAACGCCGCGGTGCCGCGCTCCACGGAGCCCGGCCCCGGCGCGTACCACGTGCCGTTGACGATGGTGCCGGTCGCCGCGGCGAGCGGCCCCCCGGACCGCCACCGGGTCGCCGTCGGGGTCCGTGCCGGGGTCCCGGCGCAGCGCCCACAGCAGGTCCACAGGGGGCTCCCCCTCGAACAGCACCAGCGAGTGGGAGGGGCAGGCCGGAGGCTCGGGGACGCGGTCCACGACGACGGTGACCCACGCCCCGGCGCTCAGGCCCGCGGTGTCCGTCACCTGCAAAGTGGAGGTGGTCGGTGCCGCACTCACTGGACAGCCACTCGAGGTCGGCGTGGTACTCCCAGTACGGGGCGGTCGCGCGCGCGGTCCGGGTGACCCGGCCGGGGTAGCTCACGACGGCGCCTCACACGGGGAGGGACCGGAGGCCCAGCGTCAGGTCGTCCCCGAATTTGTCCGCGGCGGTGACCCGCAGGACGCTGACAACGTCCTCTTTGACGTAGAAGGTCTGGTTATGGACCACGGGACGGTCCCGATGCGAGGGTACACATGGAACGTCACGGTCTTGTCGCAGCAAGTCCGGGATTGCTTCGACGAGCCGCGGAGCCGGAAACGGGCCGTGGGGCACCGCGTCGTGGGGCATCGCAGGGAGCCACTGCGACGGCAGCAGAAATCCGAGGGGGCCGTGTAGGAGTAACTGCCACGCCATGCGCGGGACACGCCGCCGTAAAACTCAACGTGCGGCATGTTGGACACGCCGGCCTGTTCGGAAAAACTGTGGCTGGTGCCGGCCTCCACGTCATACGTGCAGTCCGACGCATAGCAATGCCCCGTCGACACCCAATACGTCGACCCGAGGGTACACTCCTCGCACCAGCCATCGTAGCACTCACAAGTCCACAACCACCCGCCAAGACACCAGGTGCACTTGGAGGGGCGGCGCCTTTGCACTTTGAGGCAAGGACTGCTCGCAGCGCCCGTAGGACGAGCATGTGGCGTCACAAGGGGGGGACGCCCACAACGACGATGAAGAAGAGCAGTGCGCGGGGCATGGCTGTTTAGGGAACCGAAAGCAATGGTTGGTCTGATTGACCGAATGTGCCCGCCATAGACATTCTCAGCCTTCAGCACCGCAGTTATTGGGGAAGGGGGGCGGGCGAAGGGGGGCAAACTGGAAATCAAACAGGAGACGGAGGTGGGGTGAAGGGGCATCAAAAGCAGGTTTTGAACCATCAACAGCAGGCTTGGTCTCACCGTCTTTCGTTGTTGTTGCCCTTTTTGAGCAGGGGTCAAAGGAAGCCAGCATTTGTGTTCAACAGTGAGTCACGCCCTCCGTTCCCTCGGCTCCACTTTCTGCACCGCCCTTGTCCCCACCATCATTCCCATCCTCGCCCTCCTCTTTGTCTCACCTTTCGCGTTCCAATCTACTTTAAAAGCTGAAGCAACACACTGCCTTGCACACTGCTTCATCTCCTGCAATACAACCCACCCATGCTTGGGCCCTGCCTTCTCCTGTCTCATGCCTCCTTGCCCTGGACACATACCCTTTCTTCCCAGCCTCCTTGGGGGCGTTTTTGCACAGCGCGGGCACAGCGCCAATTATTACGTGGTTTATCCCGGGAACACCCCTGAAACCACCCCCCTACAGAAGCGGCATGATCCATTCAAAACGGCATCGGGGGTGCAGAATTCAGGTCCCTGGGACCTGTGGCTACTGGTGGTGGAAAACAGCCGACTTTTCGCACACCGCGCATACAGCGCACGGTGCGCCCCCCTTAACAGCACCCACATCTGCCAATAACCCCCATGTACTTGCACATCCTTCCTCTGCATTGCTGCATTGGAGTGGCCTTCTCTTCCCGGCAGCATGTGGCCTGCCGCCCGATTGATTGATTTTCAACAAAATAACAAAACAAAACGATGTAAGACACAATCACAGCAAAGCAAAGCAAGAGCAAGTAATTCATGTTCATCTCGAAGTAGTTCACATAGTCAAATATGCAGGTGGACGGAACAACCCTCCTGCACCACCATAAACAGGGGAATCCAGGAGTCGGGCAGTTTCACACCCCCTTTTGCCTCCTCATTTATCACGAATTCCACAAGTTGAAAGGAGTGACATGGCAACATAGCCCCACCCAACTGGAGGCCACATCCAACAATTAGTCTAGACCGTTGGCTGCACTTCAAATGCCATATCAGGGTCCCGCAAAACCGGGATTATTGGAACAGGATGAATGGAAGTAGAAAACACAAAGTGCCAAAACTATCATCTTGCGTTTAAACATTCTCTGCTTTATAAATCAGGGGGCAGGCGTGGGGAGGGGGGGGGGTAAATTTCAAACCAAAGCTCCCATAAATTGCCTACCCCTACATTTTGGTGATGATTTGGCATGAGACGTTATCAGGTGGATCAAATGAGATTAGAAATTTGGCCGTTCCTTCACCACTGGCGGAGGCCGCAATTAAGGGACTCAGGCTTAGCACCAGATGCATGCAACAAACCGGCGCCCAAACGCCCTTACTCACACATTGAGCGTGACCCGATGCCCAGGAACGTTGCAGCTAAGCTTCTGTCAAACGCACAACCACAGCAACCAAGCACCCCCACGGCTTGTTCCCGGTTGTGCTGTGGCAGTACCCCTCACATACACCCATTCACCCCTTACAGCTTGACCAACTCCTCCGCTCGCCCGCCACTCGGGAGGGATCCCTTGGAGAATGGCCCTGTAGTGTGATCGCGCAATGCGCACCGATGGTGGAGGAGAAATCCACGCTTCATGGAGATTACTAGCGGTGATGGGGGCCTCCGTTGTTTCAGTGCCATTGTTCCTGCTTGTGCTCCTTGGACTGGTGCTGGTTTTATTGGCGGGCGTCCGACCGGAACATATTGTAACAATTGAAGCCATGGTCGGGCTCTTTATGGCATATCAGTGCACATCATGTTCAGTGGACTCGGACCAAATGCTGGGTTTATTGCCTGGACATATATTTGTCCTCTACTTTGGTTGTTGGTTGCGATGTTCAACCAAGGGTGTCTGTGGGTGCAGCTCACCGGATTAAACCGTACCTGGGGTTCGGCGTACCTGTCGGCTCGGCGTACTTATCGGCTCGGCGTACTTTCGGCCGGCCGAAAGTACGGTTTAATCCGTCACCCCCCCCTTGTTTTGGCCGAAAAAATGGCCGATCGGCCGGCCGAAGGTACGGCCGTACCTTCGGCCGGCCGGCTCGGCCAGCCGAAAGTCCGGCCGTACCTTCGGCCGGCCAATCGGCCGGCCGAAAGTACGGCCGTACCTCTTGCCGGCCGAGTCGGCCGGCCGAAAGTACGGCCGTACCTCCGGCCGGCCGAGTCGGCCGGCCGAAGGTACGGTTTAATCCGTCACCCCCCCTTGTAGTAATACCCCCATATACTAACAACCCCCCCCCTGTATATTAATAACAGGACGCCTGCAGAGGCCACAGACCGCCTTTTGTGTGCACCGCCTTCTGTGTGTACCGCCTTGCCTGTGGCCCCTTTAATAACATGACTCCTGCGGTGGCTACAGACCGCCTTTTGTGTGTCCCGCCTTCTGTGTGTACCGCCTTCTGTGTGTACCGCCTTGCCTGTGGCCCCTTTAATAACATGACTCCTGCGGTGGCCACAGACCGCCTTTTGTGTGTCCCGCCTTCTGTGTGTGCACCGCCTTCTGTGTGTACCGCCTTGCCTGTGGCCCCTTAAATAACATGACTCCTGCGGTGGCTATAGACCGCCTTTTGTGTGTTCCGCCTTTTGTGTGTACCGCCTTCTGTGTGTACCGCCTTGCCTGTGGCCCCTTTAATAACATGACTCCTGCGGTGGCCACAGACTGCCTTTTGTGTGTTCCGCCTTGTGTGTGCACCGCCTTTTGTGTGTACCGCCTTGCCTGTGGCCCCCTTAAATAACATGACTCCTGCGGTGGCTATAGACTGCCTTTTGTGCGCACCGCCTTTTGTGTGTACCGCCCGAACGGGGGGTGGGGGAATTTGTAGTATGCCAAAAAGGGGGGGGGGGGGTGACGGAGTCTTGTTAGTAATAATAGGGGGGGGGGGTGTTAGTATTTGGGGGTAGTAGTACAAGGGGGGGTGACGGATTAAACCGTACCTTCGGCCGGCCGAGTCGGCGGGCCGAAGGTACGGCCGGACTTTCGGCCGGCCGATCGGCCGGCCGAAAGTACGCCGAGCCGATAGGTACGCCGAACCCAGGTACGGTTAAATCCGGCGGGCCTGTGGGTGCTGCTGCTGCTCCAGTGGTGGTGGTGGTGCTGGTGGTGCTGGCGCCGGCGGCAGCAGATGTTTTGCCCGTGTTATTGAACAATATCACTGTGACGGGGGAATAGGGAGGACGGACTCGAGGCTGATTTGGAGGAGAACACAATTTAAAAAAATGTGGACTGTGAACTCTGGAAAGACCAGAGGCGCGCCAGCAACGCGTCGTGGTCCGCACCAGCACTGATGAGCAGAAAACGTGGACGTTGCTGATGTACCAAAGAGAGTTCGGCATCGAGTCATCCGAGTAGCAATGCGACATACTACATCACAAAACACAGTGTCGCAGTGCAGCGGTGGTGCCATGTGGGTCTGTAAGACAAACCCAGTGATGTGCACTTGGGCGGCATGTATAAGACTGTGCCCACGGCACCGCGCTCAAGTGCGTGTGTATGTGCACACAGAGGGTGCCTCAGCGCACCGCGCGCTGAGGCAGACGCGTCACTTACCGGTGAAATGCACACCTTTTTCAGACAGGTACCGCCGTTCTAAGTCAACCGGGCTACAGTCGCACCGCGCGCGAGGCACCCTCACAGCCACGCACTGACGCATGCATGCGAATCAACAAACCCCCTGTGGCCTTCGTCCGAATCAACATTACAGATGACCGAAAGCTCCAAAGGCGAGCATCCGTAACAACTGCACAATACACTTGACACAGATGTGGTCAACGATGAACACAGCAAATCACGCACGACAGTGACCTACGCAGACACCCACAAGCGTCTGAAAGGCGTACAACCTCCGCAACAGACGCAAAGGCAAACAGAGACAAACACACACACACACACACACACACACAGGAGCGCACAAGCGCGGGCATAGAATTCAACGGATAATTGAAACGGAAGTGCAGCAGTTTCCCGTCGCCCGTCACAATCGTATTTGCAATCGTCCTCACAATCGCAGCCCCCCTGAACCGAACCTGAGGACAGGACTGTCCCATCGTCAGCACGGCGCGCAGTGCAGACGGCGACGGTTTACGAGTGCACACTGGCACGGGGGTTCTGCGGTTACGCTCTCCCCTGCACGAGCACGGGCAAGTCCGGGGCCGGTGCATAAACGATGCCGTTCTCACGCACGACACGTACGCGGGCACGAACCTGAACGCGAACACACTCCGCTCAAACAAGCGGCCGTTAGACAGAGATCCCGTGCGTTGGACGGGGCCGTGCCTGCGCATGGCCTCGTACTGTAGGCCCTGCGGGTGTGGGAATGGTCTGACCGGGACGGCCTGCACAACCACAGCGCAACAGCCTCCGTCTTTGGAAAAGGGCACTGCGTGTGTGCCTGCGTGTGGGCGTGTGCCGTGGTGCGCTGTGTGGCATTTGTGTCGGGGCGTGGGCGTGGGGGCAGTCCGCAGCGAACACCAGTTCGCAGCTTTTGCCCCGTACTTGTCAACCCCCTGCCCGGCAGTGCGTCAATGCCAGAGCCACATCCGTGACGGTGAAGCATTGGAGGGTGCGCTCCACCGCCAACACGGACCCAGGCCCAAGCGCCCGGGTCGGGGGAGAGGGGGGTGTCATACAACCCACACTTTGGTGGACACATGGAGAACGCAATGCCTGAGGCAGTTAGAGTCACGGTGATCATTGGGTTGTTGTTGGGCCATAGGTCATCAAGTCCCAACGCGTAGCACTCTTGGGTCACGCACGACCTGCACTGAGGCACGCGATACGGGGGGGCAGTGCGAGACGTGCGCACGGCGGGCCCTTTCGACTCTGGTAGTCCACAGCCCTAAAACGCTCGCTCAGACGCTTGGCACTTTGGTCCGTCTTGGAACCGCTGAGCATAGCCCTTGCGGTATCCTGACGCCCTGGGCTCCGCCCAAAGTGCCGGTACCTCGCGACGTTCGGAGTGCGGAAGACCACATGCGCAAGGCAGCCTCGCCTCATTGCGGCCGCAAAACCGTCGCTCCGTCCGCCCGCGTAGGCCCTGTTGTAGCGATGTGGCTCCGGCCGGGGTATGGGAAAGGGCTGGTGTTGCGGTAGAATTGGTGTCGGACGGCACACCCGGACCCAGCGGTATCAAGGCCCGCCCCAACACGCGTGCGTCCGAGGGACGCGGCGCCGTGTGCACCGCCTGTGCGCGCTCTGGGGCCTGTGCTGCTCATTCACTCCTACGTCGGTCTCCATCAGCCGCGTCCAGTGCTCCATCGTGCCCTGGTCAGCGTTCTTGTCACGTCGAAACACCGATGAACACACCCCCTGCCCGCGTGTGATGCCATCCACGCGTGTCAACACGTGCCGACTCAAGCAAAGGCTGCCTGAAGGCTGCCCGATGCCACGCAGGTCCCTGGGCCCTTCTCCATATGCTACGCGCCACCAGCACCGACCCCGCCTCCCGCACCACTGCGTCGGTGTGGCATTGTTTGCATTCCTTTCAGCTGATGGGGGGGGGGGTGCTGACCAGTCTTATGTTGCCCACGTACCGGTCTCAAGGAGGGGTCCTGGTCACGGTCATGGCCCATTCTGTCCAACATTCAATCAACAAGCGCTTGCTGATAGGGAGTGCGGCTGATCAGAGCCCTAGCCAGTGTCGCAGGGGGCTGCGTCCGGAATACTCGCGCCGCATTGGGGCGGGAGAACTCAGCTGGCATGTTCCCCACCCTCTGAGTACGCTTTTTGGCAAGGCCAAACTTGTCAACGAGCAAAGAGGACGCAACGGAGGGCAGGCATATGGTGGGAGGGGTAATATACATCTTTCAAGGTCACGGGCCGGACATTACACACGCACACGAGCACACGAGCACACACACACAAACACACACACGCACACAAACCCAGAACGAAACACGGCACATCACTTTGGACTTACCACTGGGTACCAGAATAGGCTGACGTGTTTGTGAAGACGGGTGCTGTCCGTTTCACTTGAGTGGGCCAGTGCTGACAACATCACACGGAGTCCAATCGCACACCGTCACAGCGGGTCCGCACTTGTGTGGCCGCAGGTCCATAAGGCACGCAAGCCATACGTTTCATAACCTTCTGGAGGAATCCCGTCAATAAACAACGCGTGTTGTTCTGAGGAAAATCATGTCACCACGTAACTCATAACATTCGCAGGGACTACGTCAATTAGCGAAATGACCCCTGCGACTCGCAACTGTACAACAACCTGTTCACAGCGGTGCAGTGATCACATGGCGTGTGACCGGGGGCTGCGACAATCACGACAACGTAGGTCACACAGATACACAGCAGAACATCCCATACAACCAACACAAACAAGACCAACAATCAGACTCACCAATACACAGCAGCATACACTTCCCCTGTTGATGAGGGCCCTCATCAGTGTATGGTGCAGGGCTAGAGCTCGCCTCCGTGAAGCACTCCCGTCGCGGACCAGTTCCTTCACACGCTCTACAGCCCCTCGCCAGACCTCCTTCCGGGCCTTGCGCCAAACTTGCTTCTCGGTCCTACGCCAACCCTCCATCTGGGCCCAAGGCTCGGGGTTTTCGGTCCGCAACAGCCGGTTCATGGCTGGGAGGATCGCTGACAGCTTTGAGTCCGTCCCCACCTGGTCCCAATGCGACTCTGCAAACTGGCGGCCACAATTGCGAGGATCGGCAGGCAGCTGACGCAGAGCTGCCCGTTTCGCTTTCGCGGCGGCCTTGGCTGCCTTTTTAGCTGCCTTCTTCTGAGCTGCCCGAGCCTGACGCTTGTTCGGGGTGTCTGGGTCGGGAGGTAGCGGGAAATCCCTCACAAGGAGAGAAGGAAGGTCATGGGGTACGGTATCAGACCCAATAGAGAGATACTGCAAGGCGCCGTTGAAGGCCGTCAAGGCAGCCCAGCCCTCTGTAGACACCCCCGTGACGCACCCTATCGTGAGGAACTTGAGCCGTCGGCAGTTGTCTGCGAGCAACCGGACCACTTCATCATCGAGGACGAGGTATTCCTCTTGAGCATCAACGTGCCGATATGTATATCGATTATCTTCGATGGCCAGGGATTGCAGCGTGGCCGCCACCGGCCCGGAGAGCAGCGCCTTTAAGCCGGCTGCGGTCACCTGCTGAGAAGAGCAATCGGGTACCCCAATGTCTCGCAGTGCGCTGCAGGCCCAGGCCCTGAGGGCTGCGTCAGTCCACGAGCCGCTGACCAGAAAGCACTCGATGGCTGGGCAGTAGGGCAGGACGTGCTGTGCCATTGCCAACGGGGAGGCGGCGGAGAACAGGAAGTCAACAATCCGCAGTGGCCTCGGGTGGCTACCACTGGCCATGCCACGGCCCCATGCAGCGATTTGCGTGTCGCCCAGATCCTCGCACCGCTCGCTCTGCATGTGCTCCAGGGCCACAAGCTCACGGCCCATCACCTCCCATGTGGTTTCTGAGAACTTGAGATCGAACCAGAACACGCGGGTCAAGCTGTGCGCAAACGGGCACAGGGAGACCACTTGGTGGTTGTAGCATTTCAGGCTGGCAAACGTGATGCCAGTGTTGTGGCGGAACACAGCTGCAACGTCCACCAAGTCAGAGGGATCTGGATCGTCGTCTGATGTGTAGCTGAGGCCCTCTTCAACATCCAGATGCTGCAGCGTTTGCAGCTTCGGGGATCCCAAGGCGTGCCAGTCATCCGGAGTCATGTCGGAACATTGGACCCCAGTGCACTGCCACCCCATGTCACAGAGCATGCCACCA
Organism: Eutreptiella sp. 'Long Island Sound 2002'; assembly: GCA_964036045.1. NCBI lineage: Eukaryota > Euglenozoa > Euglenophyceae > Eutreptiales > Eutreptiaceae > Eutreptiella > Eutreptiella sp. 'Long Island Sound 2002'. The sequence goes on from OZ038391.1 coordinate 26,421,279, forward strand.
AGCAACCCAGGAAAGGGGCCGAAAAGCCATCCTGTGGATGAGCCAGCCACCCTATTCCGTTCCACGTTGATGCGGGTGATACGGGGGCACAGCGTCCTCAACTGATCAGGGGTTGGCATGGTCAGGGGTTGGTTGCCAAAGAGCCGAATGAATTGTAGCGACCCCCCCTGAGCCAAGAGCCCTTTGAACACCAACTCACCTGCGGTCGCTTGGTAAACAGGGGTCGCCAATGCTGTGCATGCGAGAATTTCTAGGTCCAAGCGCTGCAGCATGTGAGGGCGAGGAAGGGCGCAAAGGGCTTGGAAGATCCCAGGATCTCGAGCAGCATCCTCGGTCACCTTGAGGGTGTGGAGCGCGGTACAGTGGGCTAGGGCTGCGGCCAGAGCTGCTTGTGGTTCAATGGGGGCCCGCAGATCCAAGACCTCAAGGCGAGGCAGGCGGGCACAAACAAATTGAAGCTGGCTTGCCGTCACCGCTGGGACGCGAACGGTGCAGTCCCAAGGGGCATCCGGCGTAAAAGGGTCGTCCGATAGGCACACAGCGGTTATACTACCGAGGCTGGCCTCACGCCACAGCCTGGAGACGTAGCCCATGGCCAGGCGTTCCTGGAGCGTGAGGTGCTGGAGGATGCTCATGTGAATGTCCTCGGGGAACGGGGTACAGAGCATTGGCCCTGTGGGCGCAGGGATCGTGCTCATCAATGCAATAGCAGCTGAGAGAGCATTCGTGTGTCTGTGGGGTTTGCCTTTGCGTGAACTAAACAGCATTTGCGCTGGTCCCAACATCGGCGTTGACCATATATTTGTATCAGCTATCTCATTACTCTGCACCCCACATGCGATGGTACCCATTGCAAAGGACCCAACTGGCCGACAACGACATCCACAAATCAAGATGGGCCAGCTGCCCATGGGGCGCTACCTGCCCATTGGAGAACGCCATGGTATCCCCTTCCTCCCATTTGTGTTATATTTCGTGCTGCACATCTGGCAGCAGCCTTGACAATGTGATGTGCATCAAAATGGCAATTAGCCCCTGGAATCTTGGGGTGGCCGAGGCAAAGATGCATGAAAGTGGCAACATAACCCTTGCTGTCTTGGCGTCAGTCCGTTGATAAAATGGCCTCATCCACTGCCACTGAAGAACTTTACTGTTGTTGCCTTGTTGCTTGGGGGGGAGGGGTGCAGATCCCACAGTATGTTGGACTCTTTCATGCACCGGCTAGCTGGTATTCTCCCACAGGTGTGGAATGCCAACCTCCCCCCCATTCTGTGGTGCCGACATAGTACCGTACGAATCGTAAAGATTCGCGGAATCCTAATTTTTGCGTTGGGTGTTTTGAATTAATTGAAAAATTGAAAGAAATGCAACTTTTGCAATACGTGTGCGATATGTACAATTGCCGGTTCCGTACGGCACCCCATAGCGGCCGAACCGATGGGACGCCGAGTCCACAGTGCACCTAGTACTCTGTGTGGCCACCAATTATTTGGGACTCGGCCAATGCAACATAGTTTCACATGGTGTCATTAGCACTAGACACAAATCAGACCCAAGAAAAGAGTCTCGGCACGGCCATGGCCAACATCCAGTGTGCTGGCACTGGGAACAAAATGAGGCTCCAGAAAAGAGTGATAGGGCCATGGCCAACGTTAGTGCCACCATTATAGGCCACCAAGGCACTCGGATGGGGCCAATATAATAGCATGCAATACAACATATTATCACATGGTGTCATTGGCACTAGACACAAAATCAGGCCCAAGAAAAGAGCACGGCCATGGCCAACATCCACTGTGCCGGCACTGGGAACAAAATCAGGCTCAAGATGTCCCCCTATGGGAGCAGCTGCTTACTGAATTAGAACGGCCTGGCCGAACTCTCCACTGGGTTAAGGTGCCGTCGCACGTAACCATTGAGGACAACAATAAGGCCGACCAGCTAGCGGAAAAGGGAAGGCGGATGCACCTGCGTTTCCCACGCTTGGGCACCCCCAACGCATAGACACTGCACCGAAGCACTCCCTCGGCACCTCGGCCCAGAATAACAGCACCGGACTCCCCTACGCTCCCACCCCAGCGTTTCAACTTGTCAAGACTGGATTCACCTGTTTCAATTTTTTCTGCAGAAGCCCGGACAATGCTCACGGCCATGAATCTCACTATTATGCCGGACTTTGTGTCGGACACCCACATTGATCTCAGTGCAGGACAGCGAGCACAACAGTGACTGCCACAGGCCACGCAGTGCCTCCCCCTTCTCCACAGGGTGTAGCAGCGAGTGACCCTCCGCCCTCCCTCTTGGAGAACATTCGATAGCCACCTGGAGTGGTGCATGTGAGACAACATTTGGCACTGATCTGGTCTGCGCTGCGGTGCAGCAAGGCAAAATGTTGAACTGAGTGTGGTGATGACCATGCGCCTGTGACACGGGAGCGTATGCCAGCCCAGTATCCGTTGCCTCATGGCCTTTGCGGTCAAACTTTTCAACCGGTGGTGGCCCACCCTGCTGTGTGTTTCCCTTTTCCAGCCCTCTATTGAAACTAAATAGCCTCTGACTTGGGAAGGCCGAAGGAGTGCCAGCATTTGCACCTAAGGAAGGAGAGCAGTGGTCCGATGTAGTCCGTTATTGGCGGACGATACTCAACATGGTATAGGTACAGCAAACAAAGTGATAACACGGAGACCGCCTCTGGCGGCGCCCACTGTACATACACCATGCACCCACGTTAACCCGTGCACTGAACATTGATAGTGGAGCAACCCAACCAAGAAGGGGACACTTTGTGAATTTGAATCATGAGAACACTTGGACTAACGGCTGAAAGTGTCTATGGCGGGGACATTGAGTCAATCAGTACCGACCATTGATCCCCCAAAGGCAAGGAGGCCTCCGCCAAGCAAAGCCTGAAAGGCCCAGAGGCTAAGGCACAACCTTCCATGGCCACTTCCACAGAGGAGGACACCCGTCCCAAGGTCCTCATCCGTGGACAGTGGCGCAAGGTGCGGGATGGCTACCCGAGAGATGCATCTGCCCAACTAGACCGTGACCAGCTTTTCATCAATGAGCTGGCTAAGCAGCTAGTACCGGAGTTGCGCGCCGCTTGTCAGCTTAACCCCACTATTGGTGTGAAGCCCAAGTCCAGCGCCACAAAAGCTGACTTGATCTACAAGCATGCATTCGGCAACTGCTTGTAGTGGGTGCATGTTTTGTGGGCTATATTTTCCTCCGCTTGTTTGGTGTACCAATGGTGGAGCGTATAAGCATGCTATTATATTGGCCCCATCCCAGTGCCTTGGTGGCCTATAATGGTGGCACTAACGTTGGCCATGGCCCTGCCAGGACATTAGGGATTGGCCCGGAAGACCTAACCTAGCCCCTTAGTTTCCATTGTCTGGCAGCTCCAGCTGCTCCCACACACATTGTGAATCTGTGCAGATTGCTATCTCCCCTGTGGTGAAAATATGTAGGGCTATGAGAGCCGCAAAGAGTTCAGCAGAGTTATTGGTTTGGTGTAGATGGTCAGGGACGTAGGCCGCAATGGCCACTTCGTTTTCGAAAAAAATTCCATACCCAGCCAGTTGTCCTACTTGGTCCTCAACGGCGGACGAACCGTCGGTGAAAACCAGGGTGACCCCCCTGATCCGCAAGTGTCGCAAGGACCAGGGCGGTCCTTAACGCAAAAAAAAAGTTGTTCGAGAACCTAGTATTTTCAAAAGAGCCCGCAGACAGTACATGTCTTCACCCCGGTGTTCCCAATTGTTCAACCATGAGTCCCTAGCCCCAAATTTGTGCAAGCACACAACCATATGATCCTAGCCCCACATGTGTTGCATGATAGCATCCGAATCCTACCTCACACCCTACATAATTCAACATGAACAAGAGCAATGTTTTTTTTCAATCAAATGTAGTGACGCAGCGTTCGACCACCCGAATGTTCCATCGCCGGTGGCACAGCTGATAAGAAACCCCCTACAGCTGGTACAACCTCCGGAAGTGCACCCTTACACACTCCATAAGCCCACCCTTCCCCCCGCTAACACTCAAACCATGCTTCCTACAAATGGCCTTAAACTCAACTCAACGTGGCTACATAACCCCTGCCGCCTGGGGGATCCCCTCCGCTTCAGAGCGGGGGGGCAAAATCAGAAGTGGCCCACTTGTGGGCAAGGTGGCTACATAACCCCTGCTGCTTGGGGTATCCCCATTGCTTCAGAGCGGGGGACAAAATCAGAAGTGGCCCACTTGTGGGCAAGGTGGCTACATAACCCCTGCCGCCTGGGGGGTCCCCTCCGCTTCAGAGCGGGGGGGGAAAATCAGAAGTGGCCCACTTGTGGGCAAGGTGGCTACATAACCCCTGCCGCCTAGGGGATCCCCACCGCTTCAAAGCGGGGAGCAAAATCAGAAGTGGCCCACTTGTGGGCAAGGTGGCTACATAACCCCTGCTGCTTGGGGGATCCCCATTGCTTCAGAGCGGGGGGGCAAAATCAGAAGTGGCCCACTTGTGGGCAAGGTGGCTACATACCCCCTGCCGCCTGGGGGATCCCCACCGCTTCAAAGCGGGGAGCAAAATCAGAAGTGGCCCACTTGTGGGCAAGGTGGCTACATACCCCCTGCCGCTTTGGGGATCCCCACCGCTTCAGAGCGGGGGACAAAATCAGAAGTGGCCCACTTGTGGGCAAGGTGGCTACATAATTGGTCGTAGTGCGCTGCAGGCCCAGGCCCTCAGGGCTGCGTCAGTCCACGAGCCGCTAACCTGAAAGCACTCGATGGCTGGGCAGTACGGCAGGACGTGCTGTGCCATTGCCAACGGGGAGGCGGAGAACTGGAGGTCAACAATCCGCAGGGGCCTCGGGTGGCTACCACTGGCCATACCATGGCTCTATGCGGCGATGTGCGTGTCGCCCAGATCGTCGCAGTAGGTGTGCACGTGCTCCAGGGCCACAAGCTCACGGCCCATCACCTCCCACGTGGTTTGTGAGAACTGGACGAAGAAGCAGAACACGCGGGTCAAGCTGTGCGCAAACGGGCACAGGGAGACCACTTGGTGGTTGTAGAAGCTCAGATTGGCAACCTTGATGCCAGTGTTGTGGCGGAACACAGCTGCAACGTCCACCAAGTCAGAGGGATCTGGATCGTCGTCTGATGTGTAGCTGAGGCCCCCTTGGGCATCCAGATGCTGCAGCGTTTGCAGCTGGGGGGACCCCAAGGCGTCCCAGTCATCCGGAGCCATGGCGTCATGTTCGACCCCAGTGCACTGCCACCCCGTGTCACAGAGCATGCGACCAAGCAACCCAGGAAAGGGGCCGAAAAGCCGGCCTGTGGATGAGCCACCACAACCTTTCTCTGTCACGTTGATATGGGTGATGTAGAGGCACATTGCCCGAAACTGATCAGCAGTTGGCATGGGCAGGGGTTGGTTGGTAAAGAGCCGAATGAACTGCAGCGACCTCTCCTGAGCCAAGAGTGCTTTGGACAGCAACTCACCTGCGGTCGCCTGGTGAACAGGGACGGCGGGGTGTGCGGAGTTCCAGGTCCAAGCGATGCAGCATGTGAGGGCGAGGAAGGGCGCAAAGGGCCTGGAAGACCTCAAGATCTCTGGCAGCATCCTCGGTTACCTTGAGGGTGTGGAGCGCGGTACAGTGGGCTAGGGCTGCGGCCAAAGCTGCCTGCGGTTCAATGGGGGCCCGCAGATCCAAGACCTCAAGGCGAGGCAGGCGGGCACAAACAAATTGAAGTTGGCTTGCCGTCACCGCTGGGACGCGAACGGTGCAGTCCCAAGGGGCATCCGGCGTAAAAGGGGAGCCCGACAGGCACACGGCTGTTATGCTACCGAGGCTAGCCTCACGCCACAGCCTGGAGACGTAGCCCATGGCCAGGCGTTCCTGGAGCGTGAGGTGCTGGAGGATGCTCATGTGAATGTCCTCGGGGAACGGGGTACAGAGCATTGGCCCTGTGGGCGGAGGGATCGTGCTCATCAATGCAATAGCAGTTGAGGGAGCGGAGGGCCAGGGACGAGTGGAGGGCTTGGCCTGCCTAGATCATGCATTCGTGTGTCTGTGGGGTTTGCCTTTGCGTGAACTAAACAGCATTTGCGCTGGTCGCAACATCGGCGTTGACCATGTATTTGTATCAGCTATCTCATTACTCTGCACCCCATATGCGATGGTACCCATTGCACAGAGAAAATGTCTCCTAGCAGGAGCCAACTAGCCGACAACTACACCCACAAATCAAGATGGGCCAGCTGCCCATGGGGCGCTACCTGTCCATTGGAGAATGCCATGGTATCCCCTTCCTCCCATTTGTGTTATATTTCGTGCTGCACATCTGGCAGCAGCCTTGACAATGTGATGTGCATCAAAATGGCAATTAGCCCCTGGAATCTTGGGGTGGCCGAGGCAAAGATGCATGAAAGTGGCAACATAACCCTTGCTGTCTTGGCGTCAGTCCGTTGATAAAATGGCCTCATCCACTGCCACTGAAGAACTTTACTGTTGTTACCTTGTTGCTTGGGGGGGAAGGGGTACAGATCCCACAGTATGTTGGACTCTTTCATGCACCGGCTAGCTGGTATTCTCCCACAGGTGTGGAATACCGTCTCCCTCATTCTCCGGTGCCGATATAGTACCGTACCAATCCTAAAGATTCGCGGAATCCTAATTTTTGTTTTGGGTGTTTTGAATTAATTGAAAAATTGAAAGAAATGCAACTTTTGCAATACATGCGTAATATGTACAATTGTAGGGCTTGGCCTGCCTGCATCATGCATTCATGTGTCTGTGGGGTTTGCCTTTGCGTGAACTAAACAACATTTTTGCTGGTCCCAACATCGGCGTTGACCATATATTTGGTGCCCCGTGCAGTCCGATGCACTGGGCCAGGCAAAGTGTGTGCTCACGAAACATACCCATGCCGATGTGCTAAGCCAGACAGACTGTGCGGACCCCTCGAGGGGCTGCGCACACTTTGCCCCCCTTAGTGCATCGGACAAGAGGGTGGGGGAGAGGATGTGCAGACAGAGGGACAGAGGGGAGGGGGGGGGGGGGGCTCGCTCCGTCTATGCATCGGGCTTGGTTGCGCAGGAACCCACCTCGCCATTTTCATCATGGAAAATGGGCATGCACAGTGATAGCGTGGGCCAAGATTCATTCACTGAAACGTTTGACTTAAACCACAATAATAACCTGGGAGCGGTGTCAAAGGTGTGCGTAGAGGTGTGGCCATGACATCAGGTTTTGAAATAACAAGCATGATCTTGACCTCATGCCGGACTTACTTGGTTCTGCATTCTCAAATTGTTTTGCCTTGCTTCTCCCGCAGCGCAGACAAGCTCAGTGCCGAATGTTGCGTTGTTCACTTCCCTGGTGCGGTTATCGAATGTTTCTTGGGCTGTTTAGGTCAGCTCATCCCCCTCCCATCTGAGGTATTTTTCACTGGGAGATACGGAGGCAACCCCCCAGGGCGAATGGGGGATTTTGGTTGGGTTAGGCCCCCCTACCCCCTGATTTGACCCCCGTTATGACCCATATGGTGAGGGTCATATTTCTGGGTCACCAGGGAGTTGGAAGCTTCCGTTTTCTTCTATGGAGGGGCCATACTCCCCTCTCGAATGGGACCATCCAGACCCCTATAGGTGTCCAAGAGCCTGGGCTGGAGCACTCTGTCTCTCCACCCGATTTCGTCAATTTTGGCGTCCTGAGTCACTTTGTGACCCCTGATCTCTGAGACGCCGGGACCACAGGTGGAGTCCCGTGGCCCAAGGTCCACGTATGGATTCTAGACCACGGGTCTGTACTTGGTTTCCCAGGGCCATCCATCGGTTGGCCCATTCAAAGGGTCATTTTGGGACTTTTGGGTCAGGGTGTCTGTTCTGGGGTGCCAAAATGGCACCCACAACCCCCTCCAACCCCCCCATGGGAACCGTGGGCCCGTATCTCCCGGGTCATAGGAAGTTAAACCGGGCCAGTTTGGGGGGATCTAGGGTGGACCCTGAGCTGAGCGCTCGTCTCTTGGCAGAGCGTGTGCCACCTTGAGCTGGGACTCCCCATTGCCTGCGACAAAGAAATGCAGACAGCAGCTGTATTTTGGGGCGACAACGTGGCGGCGTGCTACCACTGGATTGGCCTGTGGCTCGTGGACATTGTTCTAATGGTGCTCCAGTCGCTTCACTCCGCCGCTGATACAGCGTGCAAGGACAGCACGGGTAGAGCAATCCTGCGTTTCTTTTTCAAAGAGGAGCCAACGGCTTGCTTATCACCACAAAAATGTTTGTGTGTTCGTCGGGGAAGCGACACGCAGGCTGGCAGCGACCGACGTGGGCTTTGGGGTTTGAAGTCAACGGTGGTTTACTTTTGGGACCAACAACATCATTGGACAGAGGATCCAGACCATCAAAAGGGGGGGTGGGGCAAGGATGGGGATGATGGATAGGGATCAAGTGGCGGTAGGGCAGGGTCGCCCGAAGCACTGGGAGTGTTTGATGCAGGTGCAGGATTCTCTTCTCTTCTGTTGCGCTTGCATCGCTCCAACAGCAGTTGAAAAATGGCGTTCTGACTGTATGGTTTTTTGCACAAAGTGATTTTGCTGAGTCTAGAAACCCCCAAACTGCAACTATAGCCCCGCAAAACGGAACTGCATGCGGTTTGCACTGTGATCCTGACAACAACGACTGCAAGGAGTGCTTCACTGTATTTGTAATAAATCTACTCACACAACGATTGACAACATGTACTGCCAGCATCCTAACACAATCCATTGTCACCATCTTGAAAGGAGGAGGAGCACATTTTCAAAATGCTGCGGGCATATTGATGCCAAGATCCTAACACAGCGTTTGCAAACCACAAAACAAATTCCCCTCCCCGGGCCCCAGAACTTGGTCAAGGGTGGACAAAGTGAGACCCCCCCTCCCAAAAAAACCAACCATGTCCCAACAATCCAAACTTCGCCAAAGCAGAGCAACCTTGTCCCTGAAACGAAAATTGGTCAACTTCCACCCTGGGCCACAGCAACACATGGAGAGGATACGGCTCTGGTTATCATGCATGCATCAGGAAGTTGCTGTATCACTCTCAGCAGAGGGAATGGGGTGGGGCAGAGCAAAGAATGCTCGGAACGGCTGTTGCACATCGCCATTGGAAGGATAGCTGTATTCTACACGGACCCATTGCAACCTCCACTACGATGTGTACTGGATGACGAACTCTGGGTACGCCTGAAACTGGTCGAAAACGACAATCTCTTGGTGGGCCTGCATCCCGAGGAGATGGCCAGCCATGGGCCCTGGGTTCGCCACCACAGAGTGCGTATTCTTCCGGATTTCCGGCCGATGCAGTTCCTCTGACACCTTCTGGGCATAGAACGGATCCCCCACGGCCACGCGGCACAGGAGCATCGTTCTCGCATTAGTGCCCTTGGTCGAGGACGTGTATCCGTGAGCCTTGCAGGAGTGGCTGGTGAAGTAGGTCCCCTGTCCGTAGTATCCGGGTTTGCTAAGCCGAAAGTCGAAGCCCTGTTGGGCGATTTGGAGCGCTCTGTCCAGCGTTGTGCCGTGGAACAGATAGCGCTCATTCAGTGCCTCGTCCAACTGATGGAGCTGCTGCAGCCTATGCAAAGGACTGGGCGAAGTGGGCACAAGGGCTGCAACCTCAATGCCATGCTCCGCCAAATCACACTTCATCCGACGGGTGCACTGGGAGTACTTGTTCCACAAACCCCGATTCTCAATCCGGAGCACGCGGATGATGCGGAAACGCTGCCTCAGATCGTCGCACAGGCTGTTTCCAGTCAATGTGGTCCCGTGAGCAGCAGCCGCATGCAAAACATCGGCAAACAGTGCCAACAGTTGCTGATCTGCAACCTCGACAGCCAAATCCATGAATGAGGCCCGCGGTGCAGCTTCCTCAGTGACTGACACGCATGCGTTCTCAGTGGCCTGCGATGAAGACTCTGGCATCTGCTTTTGTGCGTCACATTGCTTTGCCAAAGCACAGGTTTGTTCCTTCAAAGTACTGACTTGCGCTGTGAGCGCCATCACCTGCTGCCTTAACCGCTCGTTCTCTGCCCGGAGTGCAACACATTCATCCTTGCAACAGGCACCATCAGCTTCAGCCTCATCTTGCCCACAATCCAACGCACACCTGAAAACAGAAACATACTGAATGGACAGAATTCCCTTGGACACGGCCAGAGCCCCAGTCCTGGTCTCGCCCCTAGCCGCTACCGCCGTCGCCCAAGCCCCTGCCCTAGTCTTAGCCCTAATTCCAAGCCTTGTTCTGTTCTAGCTCTATTCCCAGCCCTCGTTCCAGCCCTAATCACCCATGGGGTGAATACTTCAAACTACAGCCACAGAGTAGCGGGATCAGCTGCTCAGCAGTCAGGATATTGGGAATCACAGCACCAGCAGAGTCCAGTTCAGCCGATCACCCGCACCTTTGCTGGAATTGTCCCCGCGAAAATTGTGGGTTTCGCCCTTGGGCAACTGGGGGTACGTCATCAAGGCAAAGCAAGTGAAGCTGATAAACAAGCGAACTGTTTGTAAGTAAAGAAAATGCAGACGGCAGATGAATATATTGTCAACGTGGACGGGGGGGGGGGGGGTTCCAGAGATGGCAGCTTGTCCAGCGGCATGTCTTTTGTAGGGCCTGCTTTTGTTGCTGGAGGCCACATGTGGGAGGCAGTGCGGCGGTGAGGCATGTGGGTGTGCACTTATGTGGTTGCGTAGAATGCTTATCTCACTGCGTATGATTGCAGCATCACTGCCCCCGTGGCCGTCCACTCCCCTACCAGCGCTGGCCGAGGCGTCGTCTTCGGTCGCATTCAGGGCAATGTGGGGGGCTGAGGACAAAAATCGTTTGGAGAGGCACAGCATCACTACAGCCTTGCCTCATGGCAGCGTGGTGTGTGCAGGGCGGTCCTTAACGGGAAAAAAAAGACTGTTCCGGTACACGGTTTTTCCAAAAACGACCGCGTGTAGCTCATATATTCAACCATGGTTGGTGGCAATTGGCGGTTGGCGGCTGGTGGAGATTGCCGGTTGGCGGCAGTTGGCGGCAGTTGGCAGTTGGTGATGGGTGGTTGGTGGCGGTTGGCAGCGGTTGACGGTTGGCGGTTGGTGGTCCCTTGGGGCGGTCCTTACGGGCGGTCCTTAACAAAAAAAAGATTCTGGTCCCTTAAGGACCGCCCTGGGTGTGTGGACACGAGTGCGTGGACAACACGACATCTACCTGCTCCGCTTCCGGTTTTGTAGTGGCTTCTTGTTCTCCATCGAAGTAGACTGCGTTCGCTCCAAAACGCTTCTGTGCGCTGAAACGTCGGCGGCTTTCCGTAGTCGTGCAACACCCTGCATTTTGCGCATGCTTGCATCGCTTGCATCCACCTCTCGTGAACCCTTGTAGAGGCACCGCTGCTTCATTCGAGGGTGACGGCAGTGGAAGCAGGGGGGCATAGAGTACCAGCGGCATTTTTGGACTTGCAGCGGCATGAATAGGCCAAATTAGAAGAACAAGCTTTTGGCCGTGGGGCCTGGACCTGAAAGGAGCAGTGGAATGACACAGACCAACCACTGACCGTTGGCATGGCACCCTCGGGCCCTAAAGCCCCCCCCCCCTCCCTTTTCCAAGTAGGGAGTGTCAGCGCAACTATCATTCCCACTGTGCACCCCATGTTGTCGAAGAAGCACAACCCCCACCCCAGCCCCCATGCTGCTAGTATCAAGGCAACAGCGAACGCCAAGCATCATTCTGTCATCAGTAAGTCCCTCACATGTCCAGGACACGCAAGGTGCATGTACCATGTTGATTCCGGACGGAAATTGCCCCATCCATAATTTCCAAATGTGAGGGAGCTTGCTGGGTTTGCATGCATTCTCAGAGGCTTGCTTGAACGGACTTTTGTTTTGGCTTCACCATTAGGGAAGCTCCGGAGTGAGATGCATACCGGCACAAATGAAAAACATCCCAAAACTACTCCATTTGAGTGAAGCGTCTAAAACTGAACACCTTGTGTTCCAGAAGTGAAAGAGGCACCCTATTAGGGGGTAAGGGGTCTAAGAGTAGACACTTCATTCAGAAAGTTTTGCCCCACACCTTGATTCTACACAAAGTGTCTGAAATCGGGCACTCTGTCCAAAAATGGTATTTCCACACGATGCAATGCTTATGAAATAACTTCATGCAACTGGAGCTACGTGAATCTGTGTGTTGTTCGTTTCCATGCATGGCATTTGTCACGTTACAAAATATACCCTGAAATTGCTGTGCTGTTCTACTCCTTGGAGTGGAAACCTTTAAAAACAGACATAAAAAAGGGGCTTCTATCTCAACAAATTTGGGTACCTGAAACCCCCCAAACTGAATACTTAAATTTTGTGGACCACTAATTTTGCACAGGGCAATTTGAATTCCATTTGAGCCAAATTGGTGTGCACCAAAACGATACAATCTTTTTTTCGGTCCAGGCACCGGAGAGTACATCACGGCTGGTGGTGTGTGTAGGTAGGCAGCTTGGCTGAGATAATATGTACAACAAAGGCAGCTTAGCCACTTGGTGGATGCGGGCTAGGCATGTCTCTGCGAGCAGAAACACCAATGGGGACACTGGCCTGTGATGTACTGTACAACCAGTGCAGGAGGTGGGCGCCCGCCATGACCCATGAAGGAAAACCACCTCTTGTGCTCTGGTGGGTAACAACACAATTTTTTTTTACAAATTTCATGACAAATTCTAATCTTTGCAATGGGACTTTCACATAAAACAGCAATTGCCTTGGGCAAGGCACCGTGGCAGCGCGCTTTTTTTTTCCAACATGGTTTACACCTTGTGCTGCTAAGTCTGGCTTCCCTCCACACGGTTTGGATGTACAGCTTTTGTGTGCAAATGGGGATGACTCTTTTTTTTTTCTGCAGTTTGATGGGGGGATGCAGAGGATCAGTATGACCACCTTACTTGGTATTGTCATGGTAATTTGGCTGATTGTTCCATGTTTTGCCGAATTTCATGGCCATCCAATTTTAGTGTCTTGGGGCCCCATGGTTGCTTATGTGTGACCAAGTGCCCATTCAAGAACACCATAATCCATGTGGGGTGCTGGATCCCCCTAATAATGAGCTAGTGGCTTATGCCCTAGGCAACAACAACTGTTTTTAGGACGTAGCCCAACGAAGGCACAAGAAAATGCCACCTAACCCCTGCCCTACGGGGTCCACAACGCTTCAGAGGGGACAAAATTAGAGGTGGCCCACAACTGGACCAGGCGGCTACATAGCCCGAGCCGCCTGGGGAGTACCCACTGCCTTAGACCAGGGGAAAAAATCAGAGGTGGCCCACAAGTGGGCTGGGGGCTTCATAACCCTGCCACCTATGAGGCCCCAATGCCTCATAACGGGGGACAAAAAAAGAGGTGGCCCAGAAGTGGGCCACGTGGCTACATAACCCCTGCCACCCGGGGGCTCCCCAACGCTTCAGAGTGGGGGACAAAATTAGAGGTGGCCCACAAGTGCGGTGGGTGGCTACATAACCCCTTCCGCCTGGGGGGTGCCCAACGTTGCAGAGCGGGGGGGGGGGGGGTCAGGGCTGGCCCACAAGTGGGCCGGGGAGCTACATAACTCCTGCCACCTGAGGGGTCGCCAAAGTGTGGGGAGAGTGGGAGAGATAATCAGAGGTAGCCCACAAGTTCGCCGGGTGGCTACATAACCCCTGCCGTCTAGGGGGTCCCAATGCTTCAAAGCGGGGGACACAATCAGAGGTGGCCCACAAGTGGGCCAGGTAGCTACATAACCTCTGGCACCTAGGGCGTCTGCAACGCTTCAAAGGAGGGGACAAAATCAGAGGTTGCCCACAACTGGACCAGGTGGCTACATAACCCCTGCCTCTTGGGGGGTCCATACTGCCTCAAAACGGGGGGAAAAATCAGAGCTGGCCCACAAGTGGGCCGGGTGGCTGCATAACCTCTACCACTTGAGGGGTCCCCAACGCTTCAGAGTGGGGAACGAAATCAGAAGTGGCCCACAAGTGGGCCGGGTGGCTACATAACCCCTGCTGCTTGGGGGTTCCCCAATGCTTCAGAGCGTGGGATAAAATCAGAAGTGGCCCACAAGTGGGCCGGATGGCTACATAACCTGTGACGCCTTGGGGCTACCCGACGGTGCACAGGAGGATATAAAATTGCAAGTGACCCACAATTGGACCTGGTGGCTACATAACCCCTGCCGCCTAGGGGGTCCGCAACACTGCAAAGCCGGGGGGGTGGGGGGATCAGAGCTGTTCTACAAGTGGGCGGGGGTGCTTCGCAACCCTTGCAACCTGAGGGGTTGCCAACATTCCAAAGTGGGGGAAAAATCAGAGGTCGCCCACAAATGGGCCGGGTGGCTACATAACCCCTGCCACCTAGGGGGTCCCCAACGCTTCACAGGGGGTGACAGCACCAGAGGTGCCGATAAGTGGGCCGGGTGGCTACATGACACCTGCCACCTAGGGTGTCCCCAACGTTTTAGAGTGGGGGACAAAATCAGAGGTGACCCACAAGGCCGGGTGGCTACATTACCCATGCCGTGTGGGGGGTCCCCAACGTTGTAGAGCGTGGGACAAAATCAGAGGTGCCCCAAAACTGGGCTGGGTGGCTACATAACCCCTGCCATTTGGGGGGTCCCAAATGCTTCACACTTCAGAGCAGGGGACAGATTCAGAGGTGGCCCACAAGTGGGCCAGGTGGCTACATAACCCCTACCGCCTGGAGCGTCCCCGACGCTTCAGAGCAGGGGACAAAATCAGAGGCGGCCCAAAAGTGGGCTGGGTGGCCGCATAAGCCTTGTCGCCTTGGGGGTCCCCAACACTGTAGAGCAGTGGGCAACATCAGAGGTGGCCCACAAGTGGGCCGGGTGGCTACATAACCCCTGGCTTGGGGGGGTCACCACTACTTCAAAGCGGGGGACAAAATCAGAGGTGGCCCACAAGTGGGCCGGGTGGCTACATAACCCCTGCCGCTTGAGGGGTCCCTAACGCTTCAGAGCGGGGGACAAAATCACAGGCGGCCCACAAGTGGGAGGGGTGGCTATATAACACCTGCCGTCTTGGGGGTGCCCAACGCTTCAGAGCGGGGGACAAAATCAGAGGTGGCCCACAAGTGGGCAAGGTGGCTATATAACCCCTACCGTCTTGGGGGCCCAACGCTTCAAAGTGGGGGTCAAAATCAGGAGTGGCCCACAAGTGGGCTTGGTGGCTACATAACCCGTGCCTCCTAGGGGGGTCCCCAACACTTCAGAGCGGGGGACAAAATCAGAGGTGGCCCACAAGTGGGCCGGGTGGCTACATAACCCTTGCCGCTTGGCAAGATGTGCACTTGGCCGGCTTGTATAACACGGTGCCCACAACACTGCGCTCACCTGCGTGTGTGTGTGCACACAACCATGCACCGACACATGCATGCAAACCAACGAACTCCTGTATCCTTTGTATGAGTTACCATCACAGACAACCGAAATCCCCAAAGGCGAGCGGGAGTAACGAGTGAACACTACACTTGCTACAGATATGAATAACGGGGGGGGGGGGGGGGGGGCGACTCCTCGGTTCTGGACGCCAACCCCCCGTACGGAGTCTTTTTGAGTTGCTGTCTGGTGGGGACAAGCAGACGTGCAAGATCAAAACAAGAGCCTCATCAGTGGTACCATAGGCGCCTTTCGGTCTGGTAAGAGAAGTGCAGCAAGAAGCGGCAGTCGCTCACCACGTACTGGAACGTGACTAATGTCGACTTGACCTACAGAGATCACAGTGTCAGATGACACCGCGGCTCTATCTTATGAATCAGTCAATGAGCAGGCGCCGGGGCACTACTGTAAAGATACAACCTTCTAATGTCGCAGCGGTAATTAGTCTCGCCAAGCAGACAACAGACAAATAAGCAAACCACTGATATATGCATGCCATGCTGATTCCGTGGTTCACCTAATCACCCCCCCCCCCCCCGGTCATCTGCTTTGTTTCCGCATGTCTTGGAAGCATGACACCACTGTAAAATATCGATCCCATGGTGCACATACCGCTGAGCATTCACCCTCGTGCGGGGCATGCCACGACACGTACATGCCATCATGCCAATAAGCTTCCCTTTGAAGCCAGGCCTGCAGCAGTTCAACCGTGCGACTGGGCGTCGTTGGCAGGTGTCGTGCTTGCACTACAGCCCAAGAAATGGTTGCGTCAACACACCAGGGGCACCTGCTGCATACCCTGTGGACAGCACCTTTCATTGCACGTAAAACAGTGGCCGACTTATGGTCGCATAAATAGGCTAACTGCATCCATGCGCTGATGCTAAGCAGTAAACAGGCCAAAGAAAAATTGAAGGGCAGTGAGTTGACCAAAGAGCCTGTGAATATATTTGACAGGTGTCCTGTGCTGACCGCCCATGGGCTGTGTAACGACGGTCCCCATTTGAGGTGCCATTCATTATTCAGCGCTGACGGGGTTGAGAAACATACCACAGAAGTTCCAACATAAATGGTAACTCCCAGGATGCGTAGACTCTCGCCCATACAACTTGCATTGCACTCGTCCCCCCTGCTAAGGCAGTCACAGTGGACAGGCAAACTCCAACATTCAGACAGGGCACTGCAGACCCGGGCCATTTCAAATTTTGCCGACGGCCCTTTGGCTGCCACGTTGACGTTGTCACGAAACTGTGACAGGGACACTGTGTCGCCAGCTGGCGTCTCCCATGCAGGAAATGACCCTTGCTCAATAAGTTTTCCAAAACGTTTCATGATTTCGGTGCCTTGCTTTAGTGCCCACAGACTGTGCAGGTCTGCGCACTGCGCTGAAAACGAGCCACCCATTGGAATGGCGTCGGATCGTCGCCACATTGCGCCCGCACACCAAACTTGGTTGTCCTCCGTCAAGGAAAACTGTACGAGCTGTGTCAGCTCATCGTGCGACAGATGCCAAAAAGCAGATGAAGCTGCCCGACCCGCACGGTCAAGGTCTTTGCAGTCGCGATGAATACTCCATATAATGGCATCTGCACCCCACCGTCTCTTATGGTATAAAAATTGGGAGGCTTCTTTCAACTCCTGAACTGTCACATTGGGTTTAATCCTGTTGAAATGCTCCTTGCAGTCGGCTTCACCAATACACGTCGCGCCCCACTCACCCAGTGCGCGTACCCAGGGTGCAATGTCAGCCACACACAACACCAAAATGGATGCAGTGATGGACTCAAGCAATGCGCGCAAAAAACATGTGAACGCACGTGCTGCAATGCGTAATGTCTGACGACTGACGAAGGGTCGACTGGCAGCCGCAATGGGTCTCCACAGCATGGTTTCACGGCCCAGGGCCTTAGCCTTACCCAGCAGGTACATCAGAGCAACTCTGGCATGTGCCCCTCCTTTCCAACCCCCTGCTGAGACCCGATTCTTCAGTCTGCGCTTCACCTGGTCTGGTGTTTCAGTAACTCTAGCATACCCTTCATCCGTGACGAATTTCACGTGCTGATCCCAGGCCCACTGCCTGCAAAAAGCCCACATGGCTGAGGAATGCTTATCTACGATTCTCACATACGCTACAGAACACAGGGCGTCAACCGATTTTCGAATGGAGCGGAGTGTGTCACCGGACTCAGTAAACATGGCACGCGGTATGGTTTTGGCGGGGTCTGGTATGTGTGTGTGCAGTGCAGACGCAAGACGCTCCAGGTCACTGATACAGTCAGCCCTTGACTTTTGCCCGTGCTGCGGAATGGGGTCACCTGACCGGATAACGGCGCCCTGGTGTTGCAAATTGACTGGTAACAGGGCAAAATGTCCATCCAGCATGGTGATGTGACCCAGGGCTTCCCACATTGGCCTGTGTGTATCATCACAACAGCACTCTGGTCTTGTCGTGTCCCACGCTGCCTTGTTTTGATGTTTCTCTACCCCCCCCCCCCAAACTAAATGTTGACCGCAGGCCCCCGGAGGGGGGGTTCTGGGAGAGGCGAGGGGGGGGTCTAGGAGGGGCTTTGGGGGGGGGTCGGTTGGGGGGGGGGGGGTCCAGGTGGGGCGATTGGGGAGGGGGGGGGCTTCCCTTACCTCTCCTTGCTCTCCCTCTAACCATACCGTCACCATAAACCTCACCCTAACATTTGCAGCCAACTAGTTTGGCCATGCCAGCCATGTTGATTGGGCTGAACAAGATCCCCCGAATTTTGTTCATGGCTGCTTTTGCCACATCATTGCTCTCCATTTTGGACCCCAACACTCACTCTGAGCCTAGCCTAGGGTGAGAGCTAGGACCAGTGTTAGGGCTAGGGTTAGGGTCACCGAGCTGGTGGAACCAGTCTTGGTTTTATAACCCTTTTTAGTGTCTAGGGTGGACCTACTAGGTTTAGCAGCAAGCAAGCAAGCAAGCAAGCAAGCAAGCAAGCAAGCAAGCAAGCAGCAAGCAGCAAGCAGCAAGCAAGCAAGCAAGCAGCACGCGCGAAATGGGGAAAAATCAGAAATCCGTCGTGGTGCTTCAGATTCGGGTGAAATTTTGGTGGATGATACCTATGGGTGTGAAGTACTATCACACAAAGTTTGAGCAAGAAACTCAACGGTGGCGGCCGGGAACGGGACTCGCAAGTGGCGGACCTCAGTTTCAAAAACTGCAGTTTAGGGCCAAAAACAGCCATTTTTGGGCCAAAAAAGCCCTGGAACACATTCAAAACGGCCAAACGAAGGGAAACGGTGGGTACACTACACGTGCGGCTTGACTTCCCCGTGTCAACGAGCTCTTTGCGGCCCTCTAACTCCATGATATGTCCCGGAAACGGCCCAAAAAGGCCCCCAAAAGCTCCAAATGCCAACAGCCACAAACCAAGAATAGGCCATATCTTTGGCTACATGGCTCAAAATGCGATTCCGAGGGCACCTAATCCACCCGCAACCCCCCACTTTTTGTGGGTTCCATCCCTCAGAATTGCCCAAACGGACGCCTAGACCCCAATACCTAGGCCCACTAGGCTGCGGCAAGCTGCAAGCTCAAGCCCAAACAGGTGGGTGCCCAAATGGGTCAACAGGGTCCAGTAGGGGCAAAACATGACTTTTTTTAAAAATGATCCTACACCATGTGTGATGCTAAAACAAGTGTTTTTGGACCGTTTTGAGCTTGTGGTGGCCCATTTTGGTCCTCCGAAAATCCCAAAATGCCTTGAAAATGGGCTGTTTTGGGACCAAAAATGGGTAAGAAATGGGTCAAAAACGCATTTTTCCAAACCTCATCCTAGACCATTTGGGGTGCACAAACGGGTGAAATGAGCCCATTTTGAGCCCATTTTGAGCCCATTTTGGGGCATTTTGGCCCCTCAGAAGTCCAAAAAGCCTTGAAAGTGGGCCTCGTGGTGATGGGGTTCACTTGCAAGCTGATTTCACTTTGTCAAGAGCCATCAATGTGTGAATCATTCTTGATATCCCTCACCAGTCACAGCTGATGTTCCCTCCCCCACCAGCTCGGTCCCAATATTCAGTCTTGATTAGGGGTAGGGGTAGGGGTAGGTGTAGGGTTAGGAGTAGGCTGAGGGTTGTGGTGGGCGTTAGAGTCAAGGTTGGATTTAAGGATAGTGTTGGGGTGCAAAGTAGACAAAATTTTCCTTAGGGGAACTTTGGCGTTCATGGAGCGTCTGGTGCCTTTGGCGCCCATTGACACCAGAGGGCGACACCTTTGGCAACTGACTGTTGGCCGGAGGCCCCTTGGGGGGGGGGGCAAGGGTAGTTGGAGTCCTAGGAGTCGCCCCCCCCCCCCACGCCCACGTGATGAACAATGGAAAACCCAACAAATCACGCAAGGCCTACAACCTCTGCAATAAACGAAAAGACAAAAAGATACAAACACACCCTCACACACACACACACACGCGCACAAGTGCACGGGCGCAGCAGGCACACAATTCAACGGATAATTTGAAACGGAAGTGCAGTAGTTTCCCGTCGCCCGTCACAATCGTATTTGCAATCGTCCTCACAATCGCAGCCCCCCTGAACCGAACCTGAGGACAGGACTGTCCCATCGTCAGCACGGCGCGCAGTGCAAACGGCGACGGTTTACGAGTGCACACGGGCACGGGGGTTCTGCGGTTACGCTCTCCCCTGCACGAGCACGGGCAAGTCCGGGGCCGGTGCATAAACGATGCCGTTCTCAAGCGCGACACGTATGTGGGCACAAACCTGAACGCGAACACACTCTACTCAAACAAAGGGCCGTTTGACAGAGATCCCGTGCGTTGGACGGGGCCGTGCCTGCGCATGGCCTCGTACTGTAGGCCCTGCGGGTGTGGGAATGGTCTGACTGGGACGGCCTACACAACCACAGCGCAACAGCCTCCGTCTTTGGAAAAGGGCACTGCGTGTGTGCCTGCGTGTGGGCGGGTGCCGTGGTGCGCTGCGTGGCATTTGTGTCGGGGCGTGGGCGTGGGGGCAGTCCGCAGCGAACACCAGTTCACAGCTTTTGCCCCGTACTTGTCAGCCCCCTGCCCGGCAGTGCGTCAATGCCAGAGCCACATCCGTGACGGTGAAGCATTGGAGGGTGTGCTCCACCGCCAACACGGACCCAGGCCCCAGCGCCCGGCCCGGGGGAGAGGGGGGGGTCATACAACCGATACTTTGGTGGACACATGGAGAACACAATGCCTGAGGCGGCCAGAGTCACGGTGATCATTCGATTGTCGTTGCCCTATCGACACACGCACGGCGCTCTCCGTGTATCCTGACGCCCCCGGGGCCGGTGTTGCGGTAGAATTGGTGTCGGACGGCACACCCGGACCCAGCGGTGTCAAGGCCCGCCCCAACACGCGTGCACGCGAGGGACGCATCGCCGTGTGCACCGCCTGTGCGCGCTCTGGGGCCTGTGCTGCTCATTCACTCCTACGTCGGTCTCCATCAGCCGCATCCAGTGCTGCATCGTGCCCTGGTCGGCGTTCTTGTCACGTCGAAACACCGATGAACACACCCCCGCGCGCGTATGATGCCATCCACGCGTGTCAACACGTGCCGACTCAAGCAAAGACTGCCTGAAGGCTGCCCGATGCCACGCAGGTCCCTGGGCCCTTCTCCATATGCTATGCGCCACCAGCACCGATCCCGCCTCCCGCACCACTGCGTCGGTGTGGCATTGTTTGCATTCCTTTCGGCTGATGGGGGGGGGGTGCTTACCAGTCTTACGTTGCCCACGTACCGGTCTCCAGGAGGGGTCCTGGTCACGGTCATGGCCCATTCTGTCCAACATTCAATCAACAAGCGCTTGCTGATAGGGAGTGCGGCTGATCAGAGCCCTAGCCAGTGTCGCAGGGGGCTGCGTCCCAAATACTCGCGCCGCATTGGGGCGGGAGAACTCAGCTGGCATGTTCCCCACCCTCTCAGTACGCTTTTTGGCAAGGCCAAACTTGTCAACGAGCAAAGAGGACGCAACGGAGGGCAGGCATATGGTGGGAGGGGTAATATACATCTTTCAAGGTCAAGGCCCGGACATTACACACGCACACGCACACGAGCACACGCACACAAACCCAGAACCAAACACGACACATCACTTAGGACTTACCACTGGGTACCAGAATAGCCCGACGTGTTTGTGAAGACGGGTGCTGTCCGTTTCACTGGACTGGGCCCGTGCTGACAACATCACACGGAATCTAACCGCAGACTGTCACAGCAGGTCCGCACTTGTGTGAATGCAGGTCCATAAGGCACGCAAGCCATACGTTTCATAACCTTCTGGAGGAATCCCGTCAATAAACAACTCGTATTGTTCTGAGGAAAATCACGTCACCACGCAATTCATAACATTCGCAAAGACTACGTCAATAAGCAGCATCAGCCCTGGGGCTCGTAACTGTACAACAACTTGCTCATAGCGGTGCAGTGATGTGATGGGCTGTGCTCGGGGGCTGTGACAATCAGGACAACTTGGGTCACACAGATACACAGCAGAACATACCATAAAACCAACACAAATAAGACCAATGATCAGACTCACATATACTCAGCAACAGACGCTTCTCTATGTTTGAAACAGGTAAATCCGATGGTGGCACTGGCCACTGAGTGGCCCTGATGCGGTCGCTGTCAATAGAGCAGGTAGACAGTAGGGGGCACGGGCATGAGCACGCACGCAGCCGCATCGCATCACTGAGAGAGCAGTGTCAGCATGTGTCAGCAAACGCCTTCGCGAGGGTTCAAGGCCCGCTATCATTTGGGTCACACTCATGCCCTATCCTCACGGCTCCATCCTTCAGGGCCCCACAGATGGTCATGCATATGCACAATGGTAATGTCTTAGTTGCCAAATCACATACACCAATCACCACAACTGCACATTGCTCCCGCGTCCCTTGCCCCTCCCTCCCTACACATATATGGCACCAACCCTCACGATCCTCAGTCCGCATCTGCAGACTTCCCCTGTTGATGAGGGTCCGCATTAGTTGAGGGAGCACGGCTAGAGCTCGCCTCCGTGAAGCACTGCGGCCTCCCATCGCGGACCAGTTCCTTCACACGCTCTACAGCCCCTCGCCAGACCTCCTTCCGGGCCTTGCGCCAAACTTGCTCCCGGTCGTGCGCCAACCCTCCATCTGGGCCCAAGGCTCAGGGTGTTCGGTCCGCAACAGCCGTTTCATGGCCGGGAGGATCGCTGATAGCTTTGAGTCCGTCCCCACCTGGTCCCAGTGCGACTCTGCAAACTGGCGGCCAGAAGTGCGAGGATCGGCAGGCAGCTGACGCAGAGCTGCCCGTTTCGCTTTCGCGGCGGCTCTTCTAGCCGCCCGAGCCAGAGCTGCCTCCCACTGTGCCTGACGCTTGTTCGGGGTGTCTGGGTCGGGAGGTAGCGGGAAATCCCTCACAAGGAGAGAAGGAAGGTCATGGGGTACGGTATCAGACCCAATAGAGAGATACTGCAAGGCGCCGTTGAAGGCCCTCAAGGCAGCCCAGCCCTCTGTAGACACCCCCGTGACGCACCCTATCGTGAGGAACTTGAGCTGTCGGCAGTTGTTTGCGAGTAGGCGGACCGTTTCATCGTCGAGGACGAGGTATTCTTCTTGAGCGTCAACGTGTAGATATCTATATCGGGTGTCAATGGCCATGGCAGCCTGGCTGCCACCGGCCCGGAGAACAGCGCCTTTAAGCCGGCTGCGGTCACCTGCTGAGAAGAGCAATCGGGTACCTCAATGTGTCGCAGTGCGCTGCAGGCCCAGGCCCTGAGGGCTGCGTCAGTCCAGGAGCCACTGACCCTTAAGCACTCGATGGCTGGGCAGTACGGCAGGACGTGCTGTGCCGTTGCCAACGGGCAGGCGGCGGGGAACTCGTGGTGGGCAATCCGTAGTGGCCTGGGGTGGCTACCATTAGCCATGCCACGGCCCCATGCAGCGATTTGCGTGTCGCCCAGATGGTCGCAGTCGCCCATTTCGTGCAAGGAGCTGTGGCAGTAGGTCTGCATGTGCTCCATGGCCACAAGCTCACGGCCCATCATCTCCCATGTGGTTTCTGAGAACCCGACGGAGGAACTGATGGTGCACAAGGACACGCGGGTCAAGCTGTGCGCAAACGGGCACAGCGATACCACTTGGTGGTCGTAGCAGTCCAGCATGGCATCCTTGATGCCAGTGTTGTGGCGGAACACAGCTGCAACGTCCACCAAGTCAGAGGGATCTGGTATAATCGCGTATAATTCCGCCCAGAATGGATCATCTCTTGTGTAGCTGAGGCCCCCGGAGGTATCCAGATGTTAAAGCGTTTGCAGCTGGGGGGATCCCAGGGCGCCCCAGTCATCTGGAGTCATGGCCCAAAGTTCGACCCCAGTGGACTGCCACCAGATGTCACAGAGCATGCCACCAATCAACCCAGGAAAGGGGCCGAAAAGTCAGCCTGTGGATGAGCCACCGATCCCTTCCTTTGTCACGTTGATATGGGTGATACGGGGGCACAGTGCCCTAAACTGATCAGGGGCGGGCATGGTGAGGGCTTGGTTGGTAAAGAGCCGAAAGAATTGCAGCGACCTCTCCTGAGCCAAGAGCGCTTTGGACAGCAGTTCACCTGCGGTCGCCTGGTGAACAGGGACGGCGGGGTGTGCGGAATTCCAGGTCCAAGCGATGCAGCATGTGAGGGCGAGGAAGGGCGCAAAGGGCCTGGAAGACCTCAAGATCTCTGGCAGCATCCTCGGTTACCCTGAGGGTGTGGAGCGCGGTACAGTGGGCTAGGGCTGCGGCCAAAGCTGCTTGCGGTTCAATGGGGGCCCGCAGATCCAAGACCTCAAGGCGAGGCAGGCGAGCACAAACAAATTGAAGTTGGCTTGCCGTCACCGCTGGGACGCGAACGGTGCAGTCCCAAGGGGCATCCGGCGTAAAAGGGGAGCCCGACAGGCACACGGCTGTTATACTACCGAGGCTAGCCTCACGCCACAGCCTGGAGACGTAGCCCATGGCCAGGCGTTCCTGGAGCGTGAGGTGCTGGAGGATGCTCATGTGAATGTCCTCGGGGAACGGGGTACAGAGCATCGGCCCTGTGGGCGCAGGGATCGTGCTCATCAATGCAATAGCAGTTGAGGGAGCGGAGGGCCAGGGACGAGTGGAGGGCTTGGCCTGCCTAGATCATGCATTCGTGTGTCGGTGGGGTTTGCCTTTGCGTGAACTAAACAGCATTTGCGCTGGTCCCAACATCGGCGTTGACCATATATTTGTATCAGCTATCTCATTACTCTGCACCCCACATGCGATGGTACCCATTGCACAGGACCCAACTGGCCCACAACTGCACCCACAAATCAAGATGGGCCAGCTGCCCATGGGACACTACCTGCCTATTTGAGAATGCCATGTTATCCCCTTGTTCCCATTTGTGCCATAGTTCCTGCTGCTCATCTGGCAGCAGCCTTGACAACATGATATGCATCAAAATGCTAAATAACCGATGTCATCTCGGGGTGACCAAGGCGAAGATGCATGAAAGTGGCAACCTAACCCTTGCTGTACCGGGGTCAGCCCATTGACAAAATGGCCTCATCTGTTACCACCAAAGAACTTTACTGTTGTTGCCGGGGGGGGGGGGGCAGATCCCATATTGCATTGGACTCTTTCATGCACCAGGTAGCTGGTATTCTCCCACTGGTGTGGAATACCACCCTCTCCCTCGTTCTCTAGTGCCGATATAGTATGTAATACAACCCACTGATTCTTCTCAGCCTTCAATCTTCTACATGCTGCAGTAGCACCTTGCAATGCCGACGACGGGCCTGGCAGTTCCGCTGCATCTTCTGGTGTAAGATTTAGCTCCCCCTACCTATGTGTCATGTCCGCTTCCACACTGAGCTGTGGGACAATCGTAGCACTAGACTGCTCTGAATCCTGACTCCAAGAACTCTCTCGAGTACCATCTGGTAAGAGAGCTTTGCCAGCTTACCCAGGTCTGAACAAAAATATTCTCCTTGTTTGCCTGGATTGATGCTACTCCTGTGCTGGCACACCTTATGAAAGGAATTATGGCCATATCCCGGCTCTCATCGTCTTGCATCGCCGTTCCTCACTTGGGGTGTACCCATCCGTCGCATGCAGTTTCTGCACCTATTTGAAACCATTCAATTTACCATTCCATTTTTGGGGATCATGACAGCAAGCAATATTCAATGAGAGTTGCGAACAGGGGCGCTTTTGGCAGATCTGGCGAACAGAACCAAACTGCAAACTTGCAACTTGGGACGAACGGAACTGACACATCAATTTGCACACGCGATTGTGCACTTGCAGTCTCATTTTGTGCTGCTATAAATACTCGCAATGCCTTATTGACATTTATTGATTACCACAGTGCAGCCCTCACCTCTCTTCAACCTCGTACATAAACGCCCCCATTTGAGCCAGCACACCTCTCCATGCGAAGAGGAACCACTAGGAAGGAATTCATTTTAAGGAGCAATAGTCCATGGGATCATCGCCATATCTACACCGAACCTGACGTCAGCGACAGGCCACTGAGGTAATTAGATTGGCTGGACCCTGTGTGACAAGAGGCTCCATCCAAAGGGCAATTCATGTTTGCTCTGTGGACGCTCGCCCATGAGCCACCTGGGCCTCCGGAGACCTGTCGACCTGCATCATAGTGGAGCATTGTGGAGTGCGTGGGGGATTGAGGGCCCAGGAACCCAGCCCCCAGCATAACCTGGCAGCTCAACACAGCTGCGAACCCACCGTGTAGGCGGGTCGTCTGCACATAACCCCGACGAGGTTAGTCTCCCATGGCGAAGAGGAACCACTACTGCTCATGTCTGTAGTGCTCCCTCTCTCACACGATGCACTGTCGCACCCATTGTCCACACCATCACTCTGCCCATCCTACTGCTCCATGTCATCTCCCCAAAGAAGTTGTAACCGTTGGTGTCCCAGGAAACCCAAATTGGGCATGCATTAAAAAAGGACTCAAAACCCTGGCAGTCTCAGGACCCCCTCGGGGCATGGAGGCCAAGGAGCATTGTGCACGCAACACGTTGTTGCCTCTAGAATAATGAACCCATGCAGCAAAGCTTAATGCATGCAATTCGCCAACTGTGTTTTGATGCACCTTCCCCCACTTGTCTCACGCGATCATAATCTGCTTTCATTAGAGTCTCCAAAAGTGGAAAGGAGCAGAGTGTTCTCATGGGGGAGGACACACAACCATTTGCTCCGATAGTTTCATAGCGCGTTGAAAAAAGCTTCAAAAAGGGGGCTTGGTAACTTTCAGCAATACGAAAACTTTGCACTGCATGCGGAATGCGTGCTGCAGCACACAGTATAAACTGTGCATCTCAAGCTTGTAAAGCTTATTCCCCCATCATATTGCCAGTTGGTTGTTGAAACTTAGCGGGTGGAAACTTCGTAACAGGTAGTGTAGCAATCCCTTTGGAGCCCCGAGCCAGCACCCAACACCCAAATAGGGTGAAAAAGAATGCAAGTACTGGGCCACTCGCGGTAGGTCCATGTAGCCAGGGTCATTGCGCCTGTGAAACCTACAATATTACTGTTTCCAAGTCTGTTTTGGTTGCACAACCGGCTTGTGCAGTTTTCAGACTCTACAGCTCAAAAACGGAAATTTCGACGGCTGATCTGTTGATATTGTGACCACTCACAATGATCAATATTGTATGTCAACCACGTTTTTGGCCTTGTTGAAGTGCTGCACTGCCTTTCGTTGGGTTGCAGATCTCTGCCGTGCTAACCCTCCCACTTGGAGTGCCAATGGTGCATATCTGACAGCACATCACTGGAGTGCAAAAGCCATCATCAACATCCAATTATTGAAACCCCACCTCTCCATCACTGTACATAGTCATCATCAGACATATTGATACTAATGCAACCCACTGGTAAACATGGCAAGGGGTAGGGTCCCCCTGCAATGTGCATCAGGAGTATGCCAAGCACAGCCCACCGAAAGACATAAATCAATGATGTGACATGAGTCCCTCATAAAATGAGGGACAGCAGGTGCAGAATGCTCTTCAGGCCAAGCACCAAACAGATTTCGGTTGCCACCCGTCTTTCCTGGTTTGTAAGCCAAATGGTGCCTCATGCACTTGCCCTTCTTTGCTTAGAAAGGGTCAGGGTTTCCTGCTCGCGAAAGCTGGACAGCGGACTTTGGCAAACATGGCCCACAGGCCCTTGCAGCGATAAGAAGGGCAACACTATTGTTTATGGTGACTGGCCTATGTACAAACCGGCAGGTTCATGGAGGCACTCCGGGGAGGGTCCCGGCTTCTATATTTGCCTCAGCACTCTTCCTATAAGGAGGGCCATTGCTACTCAGGGATCGGAAGGGCTACAAAAAATAATGAATCCACCCAGAACATCTTTGTTTTTTCCACGCCTCTGTACAAACCGGCGGTAAGGTACAGAGGGGCACGTTGGAAACGCCTCCTGGTCCCTACATCAGCTGTGCAGGGCAAATAAATGCAGGGGGTCCACATAAATTGTCTTCAATAATTGCATACCAGCAATTAAAATCCTTCGCCATGTAACTATCCAAGTGCGGTCTCAACCACCAATCGGCCAGACACAGGGGCTCGGAGGGAGGGAAGGCGGGAGCGAGGGAGAGGGAAAACTGTGTAATTATCCGAATGCAGTCGAACAACCGCCCGAGGGTACCCTGCAGCATCAGAGTGTTCGAGCTCTAGGATACAGTGTTGTGCAACATTGCCGAGCTGCAAAGTGAAGAAAAGATGCAGGAAGCTCGAGTGCACAGCACCTACCTTCGAAGGGCTCGACAGCAGCACAATCCAAAACGCCAAAAGCTGCAGTGAGGCGTCATGCATGTGGGTCCGACTCTTCACCAGGGCTGTCCTTAAGGGGGGGGGGAAGACCTTCGCAACGCCAACAGACCGAACGTTCACGGGGGCGCTCTCTGCTTCCTGGCTATGGGACCTTCTCTACTTCAAAGGTTGGCGGTTGGAGATTGGCGGTTGGTGGTGGTTGGCGGTTGGCGGTGGTTGGTGGTTGGTGGTTGGCGGTTGGTGGGGGTTGGCGGTTGGCGGTTGGTGGCAGTTGGCAGCCGTTGGCGGTTGGTGGTTGGTGGCGTTTGGCGGTTGGTGGCGGTTGGCGGCGGTTGGCGATTGGTCCTCGGGGCTGTCCTTAACAGCTGTCCTTAGCAAAAAAAAGAACCCTGCTCTTCGCCAGCCAACTGCAAATGTAACATTTCTGGTCGTGGTGCTAGTGGTGGTGTTGTGTGTGCATGTGTGCGCACTTCTGTGTGTGCGCGGCCGTGAGGAATCATTGTACTAAGGAGGGCAAGGGTCGAATAAATCCATGGACGCTGTGCGATATGCGTGAAGGGCTAGCAGTGCCGCCCCCCTCCTGCCCCCCACCCACCCCTGACATTGCAGCGCAACGGAAGGACTGGACCTCCATGAACAAGGGCCCACGTGGACTGGGACTTCAGCCAGCACACCCCACTCCGTCGCCCCCCCCATATTTTGCTTGTTTTGGGGTTCTGTTGAGCCCCCAAAACGGCGGATTCTAGCCATTTTCAGCCAACATGGGCCCATAGGAGATTGCGTTGGATTTGAGCGGGTATAGCGGCGCAATTCAAGACATGCTTCCTTGATGGCTTGCTTGCTTGCTGCTTGCTTGTTGCTTGCTATACAGATTTATGGGGAGAGGGGCGCAAAAATCTCCCTGTAGATATCTATAGATTCTATCTAGCAGCACACAAACCTTCAACATAGGGAAAAGAACAATTGCTTCAGTGATGTCATAGGCAATAACTGGGATCACATTTGCACCTTGGCATGCAAGGAGGGCGTTGATGTCCTAAACATACAATGGTGGAAAGGGTGGCAACAACAGACAAGATAGACAGGTACCACAATATGTTGTCACCACATGGGCATTGTGTTAGTGACCATTGGACGAGGTGGAACATTTGATGCACCATTTGAAGGATTGCATGCGGGACGTCCCAATTGGGCATTTGTTGCGGCCAAAAAACAACTTCCCACGCTTTCCTTTCTACCGTGTGGAAACCAATCCGAACCGGCTTGTACCGATTCACACCAATCAATACCAGTCCCACACCAATCTACACCAGTCCACACCAACCTGCACTACCAATCCACATCATTCCACACCACATCACACCAATCCTCAGTGGTGCACGCAATCCAAATGCCACAGCAACCGGGAAGAGCAGGGCTAGGTGTGTGAAATGCCCTTGGGACAGCGAGCCACCGAGCCACGGGCAACCAAGACCCGAGTAGGTGGATGCGTTCACCCTCGAGAGCAAACCAATCTTCCACGGCCTAGCACGTGTGATGGAGGCCTATCACACCGAGACCACATCCGTTCTTGTTCCCACATGTACTCAGGATTTTACATTGTTGATGCAAAATTTTGCGATTTTGTAGAGAAACTAGAGCCCATATTTGGAGCTATTTCAACGAGGAGGCGTCCGCCTTTGGGTAGGCGCCAAGGGCCATCACTGCTAAGTTTTCCGCCTTGGCGACACTGATGATTGTCGCCCAGAGTTTCTTTGTATTTTTGACAAATTTTGCTACCCCGCCTGCCCCCCCCCCCCTTGGCTAGCCCACCATGTACCACCACCGACACACATGACGCACCACCCATCACCAAGGGGTGGGCAGTGGCATGGTAGGGAGGGGGGAGGGGTGGGGAGCAGGCTAACCACTAGATTGACACCAATTTATTTTGTTGAAACCACGACGCCCACGTCTGATGGAATCACCTTTTGTGTGGACAATCCACCACTAGCACAGACAACACTCAAACTTGGTGACACAAAGTCAGCACAACAGCCAAGCGCACATGCAAAGCCACAGAATTATTGGCTTCTCAAAGACCAAAGGCGCCTTTCACAAATAGATATGGCGAAAAAGAGTAATTCTATATGACCAAAAATCCGTCAAGAACCTACCACCCGGCCAGAAACAAGGAACAATAGGCTACTTCCCAGTAAGGGGGTGTTCAAAAAACTATGGAAGAACAAGCATCCACGCAGCATTGAGATATGAGAGGACCATGTTCAAAGTGGGCGTTCACGGGTGCTAGGGACATTTGTGCAATGAGATACATGCTTCATGGTGTCGGCTGTGCTACCGTTAAGGCACACCGTTGAGGGAACAATGGTGTGGTGGGCGCACGCGCGGCATCTTTTGGGCCAAAATGCCTGCCACCAACATTAGGCAAAGCAACCATTATGGTTCTTCCCTGCTATAGGGACCCGGAGGAGGCAGGGGTTATGTCTAATCCTAACCCTAACCTGTAGCCACTTTGATTCCTCTGCGCTTTGGAGATGTCGCCACTTTTGAATACGTTCGTTTAGTTTGATCTATGTCTGGGTGCTTTCTGTGGGGCTTCGGCTTCGGTTTGAAGTGGAGTGCATTGTGCAATACACGTGGTCCGTGGGTGACATTGTCATAGCCCAAGTAATGGGGCCCTGCCCACATGGTTATGCCTTCTGGTGTATCAACGCCGCCCGGAATGGTCCAGATGAAGGGCTGCCAAACCACACTTTGTAGTGAAAGCAATGAAGATTATTGTGCTGAATGTATCGAACCACACATTTGTGGGGACAAATCTTTCTATGTTCTAAATATTAGACACAACACATGTCACATGTGTTGAGGGATTTTGTCTTCTTTTTTGTCCTTAAAAATGGGTTAACAGCCCGTTTTTTTTGGTAAAAAAACGGGTTGTCCGTCCCCAGCCACACAACCCGTTTTTTTACCAAAAAAAAACGGGTTGTCTCTAGACAGCCCGTTTTTTTACCAACAAAAAACGGGCTGTCTCTTGACAGCCCGTTTTTTTACCAACAAAAAACGGGTTGTGACCTTCTTTTAGCGCCAGGGGGTTGCCAAAATAGGGCACTTTAAATTTTTCCATTTTTCAACCAAAAAAAAACCGTTTTGGGTGTGTGGATGCCACATGATGATGTCATCAAGGCTCCCAAAGGAAAAGGAGTAACATCAATAGGAGGTTGACTTGTGGATGTTCCTCACGTGCCCGAACAGGTAGCCCCCATTGCACTTGTGGCAGATTCGAGCCCTGGAAAGGTTAGTGTGACCTCCTCGCAACAATCGGCTTGTGACGACTGAAGGCTCGTTGCTTGCTTTGTGAACCCATTGATGCCGGCC
The DNA here is from genome assembly GCA_964036045.1 of Eutreptiella sp. 'Long Island Sound 2002'. Classification (NCBI taxonomy): domain Eukaryota; phylum Euglenozoa; class Euglenophyceae; order Eutreptiales; family Eutreptiaceae; genus Eutreptiella; species Eutreptiella sp. 'Long Island Sound 2002'. Next base: position 26,452,896 of record OZ038391.1, read on the forward strand.
TTGAGCTGGTTGCTGAGGATCTCTTTGTGCAACAACAGAATGCACCATCACCTCCATCTGCGCCTATTTCAACTCCGATTGATGTTGCACAACCGGGAGGTGGTGAGGAGAGGGATGAGAGTAGGAGTGGCGAGGAAGAAGAGGAGTTTGAGGCGGAGAGGATCATTGGTAAGAAAGTTCATCGTGGCAAGCCATTGTACTTGGTGCGATGGAAGGGTTGTGGGAAAGAAGATGACTCTCTTGTTGCTTTGGTCAAGCCGGACTCAGAAATGGGGGTGGGTCTCTTAAATGGTCATTTGGTGGTGGGTCTACTGCATTTGAGTTTGTATATCATTCTCTTGCTTTGCTTCTTCTCAAAGGGTGCTTTGCTAGGCAAGGGGGACCCACACCGGACACTTGGGGGGTTCATACAAGGTGGATCGTCTTGGTACCCCGGCGTTGGCCGGTTGGAGTTTGTATATCATTCTCTTGCTTTGCTTCTTCTCAAAGGGTGCTTTGCTAGGCAAGGGGGACCCACACCGGGCACTTGGGTGGTTCATACAATTAAAGGTCCGGACAACCCGTTTTTTTACCAAAAAAAAACGGGCTGTCCCCCGGCGTTGGCCGGACAACCCGTTTTTTTACCAAAAAAAAACGGGCTGTAAAACCCATTTTTAAAAAAAAACGGGCTATTATCCCGTTTTTTTACCGAAAAAAAACGGGCTGTCAGCTTCGCTGACAACAGCCCGTTTTTTTTCGGTAAAAAAACGGGTTAATAGCCCGTTTTCCTCATAGAAAGGGAACGGTTTGGGGTTGATACTGGTTTGCTTGGGGAGCTTCTCTAAAGGCGGGTAAAGCTGGGGGGGCTAAAAGTGGCATATATCACGCTAGGCGCGGCATGGAGGAAGGCTCCTCCTTGTTAGTGTGCAGCTAGCACATCAATGCCTGTTTTAGGGCGCTTTTGAGCCAGACCTTGGCAGCCCATTGGTCTATTACCCCAACCACCCCATTGTTGCTTGGGTTGCTGAGCTGAGCTCAATAAGAAGTATCTCTCGTTTTGGGTGTTGTGGCAAAGGAGCCCTTTTTCCCACACCCAATCACACGCATAGCACCCCCCATACCCCTATTTTGGGGTCATTTTGAGCCCCAAACGGCATATTCCAGCCATTTTCAGCCAAACTTGGCGTGCGCCATCCCAGTGGTACCCAATGGTGGACCTTTGCTGATAGTGGGAGAAGCCCTAATGCTGCATACCACATCAAGCAAGTACTCCTCACAAGTGCCCGGGTTACACAACATAACAGTGCGAGTCTCGCACAACGCTACAATTATTGTACCCACCCGGATTGTACCCCTTTTTTGCCCGAGTATACTCAAATTTTGCAGAAAAAGTTGCATATTTGCACTTCCTCCCCCTAACCCTTTGCACTTTCGACATGGGCAAATGTGCGAAATCTTACAAAATAGTGCAAAAAAAAAGCGTAAAATTTGTCGATTTTGCGCAAAACTTGGCACTTCGTCAGCTTTTTTTCATTTTCGCAGGACAAGAATGTCAAGGAAAGCGCAAATTTTTGCGCTTTGAGTGAGTATACTCGGGCAAGAATATGGGTGGGTACAATTGATGTACTGTATATATATTCCTCTTCTATGTGCACAACGACAACAACACAACAAAGTGCACGCCTTTTGGCCAGTTGGTTTGTCCCTTATCTTTGTTGCACAAAACCGTGCATGAGGATGGTCAGCATGTCGGGCCCGTCGTATTTGGGCATTGTAGGTGTTGAAGAGGGTCTCACCAAGCTCAAACCAGAACATCATCATAGCTGGCGGGCGAGGCTCCTCTGACATGGCTTCCAACAAAGCCCCCAGATAGAAAAATAGACTGGAAATTAGCCTAAGGGTCGTTGACCATGAGGACAGGAGCAAGGAGGGGGTAGGTGGCATCAAGGAAGAGTATGGGTCATGAGTCCTAGCCCATGTGTTGCATACATTGCAGATGCCCCTACATTGATCTTTATTATTAAAAATAAGGAATAGGAATAAGGTCCAAGGTGGCCGAGGCCGTTATTATTCTCAATTCTGGTTGAATTTCACGTTGAGCTATGTAATTAAGTTGTGCAGCGTTCAACCTTAAAGCGATATAATCAAGTTGCGCAGCAGCGCTCAAGCGGATGGAATATACGAACTTGGTGGGATGCAACTGGCAAAAATTCTATATCCAATATCCGCGGCCTGTGGTAGATTGCGCGCCCAATGTGACGGCCGATAGGCCGGCACATTGGAGCGCGCAATCTATCACAGGCTGCGGATATTGCCTAAATGTGATAGGGGTTTTACTGCACAAATGAAATCCAGTCCACAGCGCTTTTCTTTTTGCTATTTGAGGCTTTGTGCCACAAATTCCGGCATGTCAAAGGCGCAAACCAAGATACTGAAGTTATTTTTCGCGTTGAAATATGGATACTCCCAATAAAAGCCTTTTAGCCTCTTTTGATGCGAAATGGAATTCCTAAGTTATTAGGGTCCTTTTTTTTTTTCGGAACGTGGACAAGTTCTCACCGGCACCCTCGAGTGAGAATGAGGGAGTGTTGCCCAAATTACCTTTTAAGTTGTTAATGTCGTCCAACGCACCACGCAAGCGAACGCTTCTGAGTCTTGCTTATCACATTGGCGCAACTCATGGAATACGCCACCAATTGCTGATTGCTTGCTGGATCGCTGCTTGCTTGCTGGATCGGGATTTAGCCATTTGATGCATTGCCGACTTTGTGTGCGCCCTGCTTCCATAACCGTTGTACCACGAATGTACGTGTGCACACATACACACACCATACACACACCGAGAACCGCAGGTTACATAGGTCCATAGACGTAGCGATGGACGGCAACACTGTGCCGAAACAAATTGTAGAAACCAGTAGCTAGCAACCAAGGATAGTGAAATAGTGAGCACTCGGCCCTTGGGTATTCGCGCTTGCAGGTCATGATCAGACTGCTGGTTGTCCCTTCCCTCTGCCCTTGCCTCCACCTCCACGTGCCCTGATTAGGTTCAATTGGTCAGAATTGGTTTCATTTGGTTGCACTTGTCCCTCCCTCCCTCCAGCAGGCCATCATTCAAGTGGAATTCCTTCAAATGGTTTGATTTGGTCCATCCCTCCCTCCACCATGCTTACTTTTGCCATCCTTGAAATGGAACCGGTTCAAATGGTTGATTTGAATGATTGATCAGATTGGTGTCACATTGGGCGGTACATTTGGAAGGCAATGTACCGGTACATTTAGGACCCCTATCACATTTAACCTGGGCTGGAGCCCGGGCACGCGTGCATGCCCGTGCCGCTGGCATCATCAGTCTCGACACTTGTAGATTGTACCACGTATTCGGCCGTCTAGCAGCCTCTAGTCTACAGCTCTACAGCCGCAACCCGCCGGCACGGTCGACTCCTGCCGCAGGCCACGCGGTTGTGTGGTTCGAACCCACGGCCTTCCCCAGTGCAGGGGAGCGCCCTAACCATTGGGCTGAACAGCATGTCTGCGCATACACTGGCGCACGCCGGCTGTGGTTACTGCGTTCTTGAACAGGGAAACAGAAAAGGAATAGAGTAACACATACACATAGCTTGGAACATAGCGTCTGCATTCATTTATGGGTTTGATTCTTCATCCTCAATGAAAAACCAAATTTTGCATTTGTCTTAGAGCATTGATGTGTATGCATATCACTCACTCCCTATCACATTTGGCATGTGAAAGCGTGTAAATTTGTGCTGTGAAACGACGCTATGGACACCATTTGTAAGGTGTGGCTTTTGATCATTTCAATGCGGTAAACGTGTGTAAAAAAAAAAGTCAAGTTGTTTAATTGTTTTTTGCGGTAATGCGAATACGGGTTTAGACCATTTAGCGGAAAAAAGAAAATTACACAACGTGATGATTTTTGTGTGTGTCTAGTGCAGGCACTGGGCAGTTTGTTTTATGTTTTTACACCAGCCTCTCTCGTTTCTTTTATGGTTTTACACCAGCCTCTCTGTAGGGTGCAGGGCCTTAAACACCGAATGCGAAATGGTTTAATTGGTTGGTGTAGATTGTAATAAGATACCAGAGGCTCGCACCGGCAATCGCGACCCCACAATGATATAGTTGGTTGCAGATCCGCGGCGGTGACCACCATTGTATTTTCCAGCGTTATTCTTTTTTCCGCTTCCAAGTGCAATCGCAACAGGCAGGCGCTGCTCACCTCTAACCCTTCCTCCCGGTAAAGGGGTGGTTGGTGCCTTCATTGGGCGATTTGTAGGGGGGGATTCTGCTACTTCTGCCAAACAGAAAAGCCAATCCGTGCGAGTATTCGACACACACGGCATAAAAAAAATTCCAGGACGTGACAGCTTTTTTTATACATGCCACCTTTCATTTTGTCCTCCACTGTGAAGCGTTGGGGGACCCCCAAGTGGCAGGGGTTATGCGGCCACCCGGCCCATTTGTGGGACACTTTTAATGTTGTCACCCACTCTAAAGCACTGGGGACCCCCCAGCCGGCAGGGGTTATGTAGCCACGTGGCCCACTTATGGGCCACCTGTGATTTTGTCCCCCATTCCGAAGCGTTGGGGGACCCCCCAGGCGGTAGGGCTTTTGTAGCGGCGTGGCCCACATGTGGGCCACCTCTGATTTTGTTCCCCGCTCTAAAGTGTTGGGCACCCCTAGGTGGCAATAGTTATGTATTCTATGCTACTTGGACTTCTTCGGTGTTAATTGCAACCTCCGGCTTGGCTTTTCTCCTTGTGTTGTGTATGACGCTTAATTCACCTTTCCTTCTGTGTATGTGCACGTGCACAATGGGGTGCCCAGCCATGTTTCCATCATGAATCCCCCTCATGCAAGTGCACTTTCTGATCCGTTTCTCTTTTTTCGTCTTTTGGTGCACATATCGTGGGTCGAGGATAACCCAAGGTCCGCTAGACTATTCCTAGACTAGCCTAGACTATTCTAGTTTTGTGGTGTATGTATGTACGTTCGGAAGCACACCTCAGCAGCCCCATGTGCATGTGTGCTGGTGGGGGCTTGCCTTGACACTATGTTGGCCGCCCCCCATGTCAGGTATGGATGGCAATTTTCCAACGAGACACATTTTGGGTCTGAGTGTGACGCCGCACCACCCGCCACTTGGTAACACAACGAAATACTTTTTTTGGCTGAGTTGTGGCTAATGTGTCTCCACTGCAAGGCAACAATGCCGGTTTGGAGGTTCAGCTTGTGCGTTGAATATGTGGTGTAAGCGGGGAGAGGTGCTTGTAGCTTGACGCTGTGTGGTCCAAGGCCACCACCTCAAGTGGCAGTGGCCATACCTACGCACTTGCTCCACCCTCAACCGGCAATTGTGTCCGCAACTTCAATATGCTAGCCGGAGCGGGGGGATCGAAATACCATTCAAAAAGTCTATATATACAGCTTGGTCATCCACGGGTTGCGTCTTCCACATGATTTCGCAATATATACCCATGGTGCATGCACTATGGACATGCATTTGATCGCGAACGGCACCGATGGTTCGCAAATGGTTACCATATTGCACATTCTTTAGACCGGGCACTGCATTGCGCAGCGCATCCAACAATGGCTTTGATTGGACGTCACAATGGTCAGCAGTGACATCAACATTGTCATCAATCCACTTTTGCAAGGCTTGCATGGCGTTACGAGAAAGAGAGGACCGAACAGCCCATTGTAGGAAGACTACAAGCTCTATTAGGCTTTGGGCCCGTCACATGCAAAAGGGCACGCACAGACCACAACAAAAGGGCAGAAATGGAGGCTTGGGTCCAAGTTTTGTCGACTAAGTGTTGAGCATTGTTAATGCTGATCGCGCTGTGCCGGTCATTGAACCTGGTGATGATTTGGGGGGGTGGGCGGAGCTTCCTTGCGTTGCTTAGCCCCCCCCCCCCCCCCACCCAACATGAAGTGACAGTGGAGGCTATGACCATATGCCTGAAGCTGTTTGCCCTGTGGACCAGATATAGGCTGGGTTGATGCTTTTCTATGCATAGTGTGGACAAATGGGCCAATGAGGGTGCAGCTTTTGCCAGCACATGTGCTGAAGGGCGGACCTGAACGTGACGCTCTGTGTTGTGTGATCCTGGGCATGGGTAGGGAATGGGATACTTTTTTGAAACTACCTCGACTCCTGAATCTTAGAATTTTTTTGCAAGAAGTTTTGTACGAGTCCTGGGAATCTCTACTGCCCCAGCGGTTGTTTGTGCCTGTGAACTGTAGCTTGTGTGTGAATCATGCACACTCTCCGATTATGCTTTGCATGTTTACGGTGGTTGTGAATACCACGGGCCTTACTCAAATAAGGCAATGGCCACTCCACAGAGGAGGACACCCGTCCCAAGTCCCAAGGTCCTCATTCGTGGAGAGTGGCGCAAGGTGCCGGATGGCTACCCGAGAGATGCATTTGGCTAGCTAGAGCGTGACCAGCTTCAGCTAGTAGCGGAATTGTGCACCGCTTGTCAGCTTAACCCCAATGTTGGTGTAAAGCCCATGTCCAGCAACACAAAAGCTAACTTGATCTACAAGCGTGCATTCTGCAACTATTTGGAGCGGGTGCATGTTTTGTGGGCTATGTTTTCCTCCGCCTGTTTGGTGTACCAATGGTGGAGCGAAGAAGCATGCTATTATCTTGGCCCCATCCTAGTGCCTTGGTGGCCTATAATAGTGGCACTAACATTGGCCATGGCCCTGTCAAGACTCTTTTCTTGGGCCTAATTTTGTGTCTAGGGCAAATGGCACCATGTGATACTATGTTATATTGCATTCTATTAGCCTATATTTATTATATTGGCCCCATCCCAGTGCCTTGGTGGCCTATGATGGTGGCAGTGACGTTGCCCATGGCCCTGTCAGGACTCTTTTTCTTGAGCCTCATTTTGTTCCCAGTGGTGGCACATTGGATGTTGGCCATGGCCCTGTAAGGACTCTTTTCTTGGGACTGATGTTGTGCCTAATCTAGTGCCAATAACACCATGCGATACTTTGTTCTATTGGCCGAGTCCCAACTAATTGGTAGCCACACAGAGTACTAGGTGCATGATGGACTCGGCGTCCCATCGTTAAGGTCGCTATGGGGTGCCGTACGGAACCGCTTACCTATGATTGCGCTTTCGCTTGTGGTATACTGTGCCCCCTTCTTCTTTACCCACCCACACCTGCCAAGCCTCAAACATTCCCTCAGTATACTCATGCATTGTCAGATTTCCTCTAGTTCAACACGGGTCACTCGATCGATTGTGCGAAACATGTATTTAGAGTCCATCCCCGGGCAGCTTGCTGCAAAGCCATGAACCCGTCGCATTCATCCCATGAAACTAAACCAAAGAACATCACCCGCACGTCGCGAAACTGGCAGAGAATGGGGGTTTTCAACTTGCAGGGGATGCATTTATTGCACAGCCCCTGTTTTCTTTTACAATTCGGCAGATCACAGCTTAAACGCAACCTGTGCCGCATCACTTTGAAAAACACCGATGGTGCTGTACATCTCGTTTAAACTACCGCAATATACCTGAGCTGGATGCGATTAATCTGACCATCGTCTATGAAATATCCGAATTCCTAAATTGAGCATTCAACTTCATTCTGACAATCCTAAAGGAGTGTACAAAGTTTCAATCTCAAACTGTCACGGCAGAGCACAAAATGACAGTGGCGCTGAAAAAGGCTAAGGGAGTGCGAAACGCGCAGCAGCAGTCGTATGCACTGAACTCATTGAGTGTGGCATGAGGTCAGGATGGCTGACGTGATGGCCCTCCATCCAACCCCCCCCCCCTTTCAGCCGAACGCGAAATATGCCAATGGCAATGAGAACACACTGAGAACTGAGAAAGCAATGAAGACCGTGGAGCAGGCGCAGCTGGAGCGATAGCGGCGGGTCCACACGGACCACTAGCGGCTCTTTCAGCCGACGAAAACCTGTCCCTTTACCTTTGGCGCAGGTCCATTCAGGGCAAAATTTTTCTTCTGCGCCGACCAAAACTCAGCACCAGCGCGGGGGGAGGGGGGCTGGACCCGCCCCCTGACCCGCCCACGCCAACCCCCTCTCTTAAGTAGAACTCTGCCCTTTACGTCTTTGTTCGCAGGCCATTTGAGAAGCTTTGTCTCTGTTCCCCTGGTATAGGGGGTGTAGCAGCTGTAGATCTGCAGTAGACCACAACTACTGTTGCACCTCAACATCATGAAGCATCCCTTTCCACATCACGGGAAGCGCAAACGCGCCCCGGAGTCCAAAGCGCGGAAGGCGAAGTTGGATGAGCGCCAGATTCAGAGACGGCAGGCCCCTTTCTGGGGTGACGATCAGTGCCTCGCGGAGGCGGTTGCCGCCGTGCTCTCTAACCGGCAAGTGGTCAAGATCTCGGCACTGGCTCAAGAAGTGCGTGGCACCAACGGGACCAACGGGAACCGAATGCAGAAGATCAATACCAAAGGACTGCAACAGGCCCTCATGCAGCGATTCAAAGGGGTGCGGCAGTTCCTGATGACGCGCCCTGACATCTTCTTGTTGGGCACAGGGGGGCGGGTGTCACTGCAACCGGATGCCCCTGTGAAGATGTTCCCGGGGGCAACCGTCCAAGATCGGTTTCGGGCGGCCATTGACGAGCATTACAAAGGCCCTGAGGCCCCCGGACCGCTCGACCACCTCTCTTGGGCTGAGGCAGTGCAGGGGGATGGGCACGGGGATGGGGCTGGGAACGCCGACGGATGTGGGGAGGGGGGTGAGTATGGGCACGAAGATGGGTACGAGGAGGGGGGCGCGGATGGCGATGCGGTTCGGAGTGAGGATGGGGGTGCGTGTGGGTACGCAGATGGGTACGGGGGGGGCGCGGATGGGGGCGTGGATGGGGGTGAGGATGGGTACGAGGATGGGTACGGAGGAGAGCCTGGGTCTTCGAGTGGCCTATCCCGACCCATGGCCGTCATCCCCGGCGGTGCTGCGGCATCTCCCCAACACCCGCCGCCTGGACGCCAGCCCAATCCTCCTCTGGCGGGGCATTTTGTGGCAGGCCCACCCAAGCAGACTCTCAGAGAGCTGTTGGCTGCACACCAACCCCCGCCTACTCCAGAGTGGCAGTTCGCTGCAGGCCAACCTACTGCTACTCCTGCGGGGCAGTTCAAAGGGAAGGGGAAGGGGATTGAGGGTTGGGCCTCACAGAACTCGTCTGGAGTCTCTGATACGGGGGCGCCGTACCGACCGTACCTAACGCAGCAACCGTCTGGAGTCTCCCGTACAGCGCTGGGCAGTGCTGGAGCCCGGTACCGACCGTACCAAACGCAGAAGTCGTCTGGAGTCTCGCGTCCAGGGGTGTCAGGTTGGGGTGGGGGTCAATACCAACTGCAACACCCGCGGGGTGGGGGTTGGTAGGGTTGGTAGATGTAATTTAGAGTGAATTAAGTGTGATTGGGATACGATGAGAATAGGGTTAGAGTAGGGTATGCACGAGGCTGCCGCCACCGCAAGCACCACTGAATTCTTCCAACACCCGGGCCTTGGGACTTGCAGGGCATGTCAGAGCCAATATGAGACCAGGGGAGTGCAAGAAACATATGGTGAGGGTGAAGGTGAGGGTGAGGGCGAGGGCTGATTCCGATCCCAATCAAGATTTTATGTGTTCGGGCCAAGCTGGTTGATATTCCATTGTTCCTCCAGCTTTCCTACGCTTGATGCTGCTGCCTTATGGACCACGTCTGACCCTTCTTTTCCTGACTTTCAGCGTGCTTGCGCAAGGGGGGGGGTTACGAAGGGCACACTGAACAAGAACAGGAGTCTCTCCCATTGTGCCAGACTGTTGCCCAACGTCTGCTCTTGTATACAGCCCTTCTGTACTATTCTGACTTGATGGCAACATTATGCCAATGCAGGCTGGACGATCATGTGGGTGTGAGCTGGAGTCTTGCCAGGTTGGCCCCCCTGCTCGGCCCCAGTCTTTGCGAGCCTTGCACAACTGGACTGGTTTAGGATCCCAACCCCCCCAAGTTCAATCGATCACTGACCACTCCCCCTCACGAGCTGGAGCCCGAAGTTTTGTGGGTTTGTGGTGCACGCCTTGGGATATCCCGCATCAAAGGTTGTGTAATGTTCTGCTCATCACAGGGATGGTAGAACTATTGGTGTGAATGAGCTCAGATCCGTGTCAGATCCGCTACTGCATAGCCTGGTTTCAGACTCAGCTACAGATCCGCTACTGCATAGCCTGGTTTCAGACTCAGCATATCCTCACTACGGGTCAGATCCGCTACAACAGTCGTTTGTGGGATCATCGTAGCACCGGACAGCTCTGAACCTTGACTCCGAGACGTTGTCTCGAGTACCATATGATGAGCAAGGTACGCCAGCTCACCTTGGTCTGGACCTAAAAAAATGTACACAAAATTGTTGGTGCAAATGAGCTCAGATGCTCCTGCTGCTTTTGCTGCTTGAACTGGCTTCTCAACCCGGACACCTCAAAACAGAGCCAATCTGGTGAACGGCTTTGGTGACCATGAACCTGATGAAGATTTGTTGGCCGGTAGATAGTTGTGTTGGGGCTTCAAACGTTGTTTTTGGCGGGGTCTGTCAGTTTAAATGTTAATGGAGCCGGGGGAGGGGGAGGGCCTCCCCCCCAAGCTCCGCCCATGAGCCCGCCCCCACACCACACCTGTGCCCCCCAACCACCCCTCTGCCGTGCCCATGAGAGCGATGGTGCAGATGAGAGCTGGGGGACAGTCCCATGGCCACAACGGCGAGCGCGCAGTCCCACGGCCCTGGGAGCGAGGGGGCACACCCACAGCCACGAGGGCAAGGGTGCGGTCCCACAGCCACGAGAGTGAGGCAGCGGCCCTACGGCCACCACGAAGACCTAAACCACTCGTCCTATGCCCAGGCCCACAGGGATGGGGAACCATCTTCCTGCCCACTGCTGCCGCACTCGGCGGAGGGAACTTGTCGCCCCCCCCCCCCCCCACCACCGTCAACCCAACAACAACTCGCTCCTATGTTGAGGTGGTCCGGGGAGTCGCGCAACGAAGTGGGCGGCCAGCGACGGTAAGAGGCCCACCCCACGTCACCCGCTACATCCTACTCCCCCGTGCACCCACGCATCCCCCACAACCCCCGTCCGCGCAGCAAAGGCATGAAGGAGAGGGTAGGGGGTTTGTGTTGCGCTCGCCAAAGGATGGACTGAGCGCGGGAACTTGGAGGAGAAAGGTTGTTATGTGCCCCCGTCGGGGAAACGACCCCGCAAGTGGCCATCCCAGGGCCCACCAGCCGCCGTTGGGGAGAGGTACCTCACCGCCGGCTTGGGATGGCCGCTTGGACGCACCTGGCCAACGGCGAAGGCATTTGCCTTCCTCTGCGTGGACTCGACGCAGAGAAGTGAAACAGGGCAAGTCCGGGGGCTCCGTTGGCACAACCGACCAAGGGAAAGGGAAGGGAAGGAGTGTGGTGAGGCCGATGGGCACGGTGGCCTACGGAGGGAAAGGCCAAGGGAAGGGAAAGGGGAGGGGAGAGGGAAGGTTAGGGCAAGGAGGAAGAGGAAGGTCAAAGGGTGGTGAGAAGCTGATGGGCACCACCGCCTATGGAGGGAAAGGGTCCAAGGGAAGGGCAGCGAATGGCGATCGGCCAGTAGGCGCCGCCAGCTGCAGACGAGATCATCACACCATGGCGTCATGCCAAAACCCCCCCCCCCCCCCTGTGTCGAAGCGCATAGCGGTTGGGACCCTGTCCTCCGGCACGACGCCGCTGGTGCTGAGCCAAGTGAAGGACCTGGTCTTTGGACCGCAAGGGGATGTTGGAGAGACAGCACTCATTCGATACTGCCTCCTCCTCTCGAGGCCGCGGGAGACCGTGTGTCAGGAGGAGCATGACCGAGATCCGATGGGAGGGGGACGAGCTGACCTAGACGGTCCGACACTCATTCCGTTGGGGGCTGAGTAGGTTAGGGAGCGCCACATGCCTTGAGTGGAGCGAGGGCAGGTGACATGGGAATCGGCGGCAGGGGGGGGGGGGGGCTGCTGCCAGAGTCTTCATTTTTTTTCTCTGGTGGGGGCAGTCTGAGGACAAGGCTACCGCTGTGCGGTATGCCAAGGGCTTTCAGGACCCGTGGGTGCTGGGGGACCTTAAGGTGCTTTGGCCGGAGGCGGATGGCGATGTGTCGTTCTGCCTCCTTCAGCTTAGTCAGGGCTGGCGCGGGGTTACTGTTTTAATACGGCAGCCCTGCCCTGACAAGCCCTGTGCTGTCAGTCAGGGGGTAAGGGTGTCAAGTGACGGGCTCCTTCGCCGAAGGGGAGGGCGGAGTGGATGAAGACCTCAGCGTGTGTCCCGGCGTGTGACCGTGGCTGCCCCACTGTCCCGCTGCCGCCACGGGCTCTGACCTGGACAAATCGGTTACGTCGGAAGCTTCCCCTTCTTCTGGCCCAGTCTCGTCCTCTACTTCGGAGCCCCTTAACCCTCAGCTGTTGCCTGCGGGGGGTTCCGGGGCCGCGGGTTCAAAAGGGGGTGATACATCACTGTGCTGTGGCGTGTGGTGGTGGTATGGTGTGCACTGGTCAAGGTTCGTGCTTCCGAGTGTGCACAAGTGCCCGACCAATGCATGATGGGGCTGATGGACACACAGCACAACATCTGCACTCTCTAATGAGGCCGTGTGTCAGGAGTGGAATTGCCTTTTTGTCTTTGTGTCGCTCAAGTCCTATCCCCTTGTCCAATCCCCCCCGTCTTCACCCCGAAAGGGAACACCTGATGACGTGTGTGTGTGATGCACATATTAAGGGATCATCCTTATCCATCATTGGGAGTTTTCCCCACAACTGACATGACCTTACACTCAATGTGGGCAACACAACAAAAGTGAGGATAGTGATAGCAGGAGCCATGGATGGGGGGCATCAGCGCGCCAGGCGCGTGCTGGGCGTCTTTTTGGGCATCTTTTGATACGGAGCCTTAATCCACACTTTTTGCATGGCCCCTTTCCATTGGGGATATGGACCGGCTCCTGGTTCCTGGTTGGGTATATGGACCGGCCCCTTTCCGGTTGAGGATACCCACCCGCAGAAACCGGTGCTTTCATGTCGGGCACCAAAGGGTGTTTGGAGGTGGCTTTGCACCAAAGCATTGCTTGTGTTCACAATATCTTAACCATGTTGTACAAGAAATCACCTCGAAGAGAGGTTGTTAGATCAAGCGCAGGCGCAAGCGTCGTATAGCCCCCCCTTTTTGGGGTCGTTTGCGTAGCATACCCCAATGTATGGTTTCTAACTTCTAACCCCTTGTAAAACCATCATTTTAGGACCAAAAATGATCCCCCAATGATTTTTTTGGATTTCTACCCCCGTACCCCCCCCCCCCCGCACCTGGGTACCCCTTTTTTTTGGGGGGGGGGCATGTTTCACTGGCGAGCTTTTCTATGTGCTGTTGCGTGCTGCCGTGCTCCCTTTGCCCCTCAGCTACCCGTGCAGCAATCCCAAGGGGGTGGGGGGGGGGGTCAAAACTTCTTTGCGTATCGTGGCCGCCGTGTGTGGATTTGGACCTGGGTCCTGAAGAACTTTTTTCTTACATATGGACCCCCTAACCCATGGCGGGGCCGGGTCCCAACTCCAGGTACCCCCAGTCGCCCCTCCCCCTCCCATATGGCCCCTTGCCATTAAGACCTTCTTCACGCTCGAGAGGCTGTTTAGTGGCACGTGAAACTTTTTTGAAATTCGATTTTTCATGAAACCCTTCCGTTGCCCCTAGGATGGGTTTGGGTGATCATTTGGTGACAATACGGGTACTTGAGCACCCCTAGGGACCCACGTAGTGGCCGCTAGGCCTATGTAGCCCGTGGCATGGGCCCTCCGAAAGCCCCAAAATTGCTGTTGTGTAGGCTGTTTTGTGACGTTCGAAAGTTTTTCACATTTCCTTCTCCGAAACCCTTCTGTTGTCCCTAGGATGGGTTTGGGTGATCATTTGGTGACAATATGGGTACTCGAGCACCCATGGGCACCTATGTAGTGGCCACTGGGCCCATGTAGCCCGAGCCATGGCCCCCCCAAAAGCTTCAAAATTGCTGTTTGTAGGTGGTTCAATGGCATTTGGTGTGTGCACGAACTGCAGGTTTCAACTCTCTACAGGTCAAAAATGGAAAATCACCTCGTAGAGGTTGTTAGATCAAAGCCAGGCAGGCGTATATAGGGGAAAACGCCACATACCCCCCCCATTTTGGGCCTTTTTGGGCGTGCTTATGCGGTTTTCTAGCCTCGGCAGCTCAAGAATGGAAATTTCCGAAACTGATTTTTTTGATACTTTGACCCTCCAAAATGATCAAATATCCTATATAAAGCATGTTTTAGCCCGTTTTCCTGTGGTTTTCACACTATTTGGGTGTGTGTGTGGGGGGGGGGGGGGGGCTCCCAAGGGGGCTGGGGCACAACCTGCTTATGCAGTTTTCCAGCCTGGGCAGCTCAAGAATGGTCGTCCCTCTCCCCTCTTCGAGGTGCCTTGCCGAAAGCAAAAGAATTCGCTGGGCTGACAGGTTGAATCCTTTCAACCACTGGCCTGTTTTTGTGTGGCACAGTTCACGGACTCCACACCCATCAGCATGTGGAGTGCTGACCTGTGGAATTCTAAGTATGCGTTGCATGTTTACAAGGTAACTGCTGCTGTTGATATGTCGGGATACTTAATACAATTGATATGTCTGGATAGTTAATACAAAAGTAGCGCGCTGTGTGCACGCCGAGCAAACACTCCCCCCGATGTCACGTATAACGGGCACCCCATCGACACTGTGTTCTTTGTAGGTCCCCGTCGTGGCAAGCTGCCTGTGTTTCTTGGAACAAGACGTTCGCCGTTGGTTGCTACAGGACCCCCCTGTCCACTGTGTAGTCCTTTTGCAACACTCATGTCTGGTAACAATGACGGGTTCCCTTGTGAGGAACCCCAGCAAGCTGCTTTCAGGGCCACTGCTGTGGCAATGTTTCGTAACGGTGATGTTGAGGAAAGGTTTAGCAAGCAATAGACACAATCACTTCCAGTTCTGAATTACCAATCCTGTGCCAGACCATGCCTGTGTGCCATTGGGTGTTGTATTTGGGCGCCAAGGAACGAGGAATTTTGGGCTTAGAGGGCCACCAGGACAATGCTTTTTTGCATGAAGAAGATATACGAATATTCACAAATATCTGCGAAAATCTACTAATTTTTACAAATTAGATTTTTTGCCGCAATTACGGATCAGTGAAAACCCCTGTATGAAGTGGCATGAAAACCAGTTGTTTTGGCCGTGAAAACAGCCAAATGACAGACCAATCAAGGCTAGGCTGGCCATGTATGCAAATGATTAGAGCTCTGAGTTGGCTGGAGACGTGTGCACAATAAGAACTGCGGAAAATTGCTGCATATGCATACCAGGATGCGCCTGTGTGGAGCGCCTTGTTCACCTGTGTGTGGCCACCGCATGTCGCACAGACATGTATCCCAGCCCCCTCTCGCAGCTGTGTACACCTGACCACACCTAAGCTCGACTCTGCACACCAAATCAAACCTCCACAGGGGTCCAAATGAACACTCCTCCTAGTGTTTTCACCGTATTATTGGCCTTTGTGCACGTGTCGACAGCATTGACCATCAATTGGAAGCTGCCATTCCCCTCCAGTGACCAAGTGCAGACCGCAAAACTTGGGGAAGCTGTGAATTTTATTGGGGATCGCGGCAGTACAGAACAGCATGCCCTTATGCTTGTGTCGGATCAATATGCGTTTGATACATGCCAGTTAGTTAGCGGGACACAAGTGGCATCAATAACAGTTCCATTCGCACATACTTGGACGCCTACTAAACCTGGAGACTACTACTTTGCAGACTCTGTTGGCAGCAATTGTATCGTCAGCGGGTTGAAGGTGAAGATCACAGTGATGGAAGCTACCTCAACTGGAGCAGGGCAATTAGCCCATGCCTGATTTGGGCAGCATTATTTATGACGTACTACACTAGAAAAATTTTAAGAACAAACGCTTGGGTCGTACCACATTGACGATTTTTTCCACAACCCAGTACGAGGTACAACATGATCGGGTCGAATCTGAGTCTCCTCCCCTGGGTGAATAAATGATGAGCAATGTGTATGTTAACCTTGGCGAGGAGATACATTTCTCGGAGCCACTGACCTGAAGGACTGCTTAATGGTTGTCATGCGCACCCAGATGCCAGGCAAGCACAGGTCCAATGCAAACGGTACATTTGGGGTCAGCGGGCCACGGCCAAAAAATCAGTGAGTCTAAGAGAGGACAACCGGTCACTGTGAATTAAACTTATGTTTATTGCATACACATGTTAATTGTAATGGGCCCTGGGTAGGTAAATTGCTCCCGCATCCCTTGCCCCTCCCTCCATGCACATATGTGGCACCAACCCTCGCGAACCTCAGTCCGCATCTGCGGACTTCCCCTGCTGATGAGGGTCCTCATCAGTGCCTTTACTCAAACCTTTGCTCCACCCCACGACTTCGAGAATCATCAGCCAAGCAACCTCGAGCATGGTGAATGCAACGGACTGCAACGTGATGGAGGACACAGTTCATTCACTCGAACAAATCGCACGTCTGGTTGCTCCCCAGGAAATACCAGCAATATCAACAATACCGTCGACAACAACAACACCGGTGGGAATGGCCCCATTAATTCTTGAAGGTGCTGATATGATTCAGGCAGCCAGCGCAGTCTGTGGACAGCAGGCTCAGAGAAGCCTTGCCATTAGTAGAATGACCAATCCACTTGGGCCATAACGGCGTTCACAGCAGAAGAACTTGGAAAAACCTCATCTTTGACAGTGAATCTACCGCAAAGTTAAGAGGCGAGGAGGGCACATTCCAGCGGCTCGTCACATGGTTCGACAACCGATTTGTCATTTCTCCGGGCAGTTCGCCTTTAGTGAATTGGAAGTTCTTGGAGACATATTGCCAACGTCACCATCCCATATCGAATGAGGAATTGGAGGAACTTATTATAGCACGTGGTGCAAAGACTCTGTTGCACCCTGATCCCGCCTACCCGGAAAATTGCACAATGGTGCAGGGAGTGGTGTGGAACCCACCAAGTGGACCAACGAACCCCCTCCGTCTTACCGGGCCTGATCGCAGAGCGCCAAAGGCACATGACGAGGAAGAGGGTCAGGACAAGGCGGGAGAGGATGAAGGGCAGGCAGTGGATGATTCACCCAACTTAATTGAGATGTTCCCGACTAGGAAGGAGGCTATCCATAGCTATTGCGATGAAGGTTTCAGGTTCTGGCATGCGGAGAGTGAACTTTGCCATGCCCTGTATTGTACCGGGCGCCCCCTCAACGTACCTTGCGGCCCATGCCCCGCCCTTGCAAAAGTCCGCAGAGATGTTGCTTCTAAGGGGCAGTGGTACGTGGACGTCGTCACACCGCATACCGACGAGTGTTCCCATTGTACGGAGTTCAAGGTAGGAGGGGCCTGGTTGCTCGGGGGTGTTCGGGAAATCATTAACACGGAGTATTTTGAACACCAGAAAAGCCCCATGAGAATGACTGATACACTACAGACGAAGAAGCAGTTGTGAATTGCTTACACCCGCCACCGCCTCACACAGAAAATAAGGTGGCATTTGCAAGGGGCTCGTCGAAAAAAGTATGGTGGGGGCATGAACATGACAATGCAGGAGTTGACTACACTGCTAATGGCCTGGCCAAGAAGTAGTGACTCTCCTGATGAGGTGATTCTATTGCATTATTGCCTCACCCCGTGTATGGCAATTGTTTTCACGACAATCTGCTTCTTCGAGACCGCACGGTTAATATATGCTGAGCAACAACAGGTTGGGATTCCGCCCAGATGCTGGCTTGATGGCGCGGGTAGCCCCCCCCGAGAAGGCAGGGGTGATGCAGCCTCTTCTAATTTCCTTCTCTTTGATGGGGACCACCGAGAACAGAGGTGATATGTAGCACTTTTGCCCACTCCCGAGCCCTCGAGAAGGCAGGGGTTATGTAGCCACCACTTATGTTGGCGCCTTTGATGGGCAGCCCTGAGAACACAGGTGTTGTGTAGCACTGCTGCCCACTCGTGGGCCCCCGAGAAGGCAGTGGAGATGTAGCTAGTTCCGATTTTGTCCCCTTTGATGGGAACTCCCGAGAATAGGGGTTATGCGGCACTTTCGCCCACTACGGGGCGCCCGGGAAGGCTAGGGTGATGTAGCCACTTCTGATTTTTGCTCACCTGATGGTCACCCCGGAGAACACATAGGGTATTGAGTGATTCCCCCTACTTGGATTCCCCTAGAAGACAGGGGTGATGTAGCCAAATCTGTTTTTCTCCCCTTTGATCGTGACCCCCTGAGAAAGCAAGGGGTATGTAGCAATTCCCCTCTTTCGTGGGCACCCGAGAAGTTCGGAGTGCCCCGAGAACGCACGGGTTATGCAGCACTTATAGCCACGGAGGGGCCACAGAGAAGGCAAGGGTGTTGTAGCCACTTCTCATTTTGTCCCATTTGATGGGGACCCCTGAAAATGGCGGGGTTATGTAGCACTTCCGACCCCTTGGGCTCCCCCAAGAAGACGTGATGTAGCACTTCCCAGCACTCGTGGGCCCCGGAGAAGGCAAGGGTGATGTAGCAATTCTGCCCCCTCGTTGCCCTCCCACGAAGATAGAGTGATGTAACCAGTTCTGATTTAGTCCCCTTTGATGGGGACCCCCGAGAACGTTGGCGCCCGAGAAGGCAGGGCCAATGTAGCCACTTCTGCTTTCGGCCTTTTTGATGGGGACCCCTGAGAACGCAGGGTTTCTGTAGCACTTCCGCCCACTCACGGTGCCCCAAGAACGTGTGTAGCATTTTTGTCCACTAGTGGGCCCCCGAGAAGGCCCGGGTGATGTAGCCACTTCTGATTTTGTCCACTTTGATGGGCCCCCCCGAGAAGGCACGGGTGATATACCTAGTTCTGACTTTGTACCCCCAAGGTCACAGGGGTTGCGTTGCACTTCTGCCCACTCATGGGGCCCTCAGAAGGCAAGGGTGATGCAGCCACTTCTGTTCGTCCCCTTTGATTGGGACCCCCGAGAGCGCAAGGGTTCCACCAACCCATGGGCCCCCGAGAAGTCGTCTGTGATGTAGCCAGCTCTGATTTTGTGCCATTCCATGGCAACCATTGCGAATGTAGTGGGTATGTAGCACTTCCGCCAGTCGTGGCCCCCCGAGAAGGCAAGGGGGATGTAGCAACTTCTCAGTTTGCCCCCTTTAATGGGGATCCCTGAGAACGCAGTGGCTCTGTAGCACTCCCGCCCACTTGTGGGCACTTGAGAACGCCTGGGTGATGTAGCTGGTTCTGATTTTGTCCACTTTGATGGGGACCCCCGAGAACATAGGGGATATGCAGCACCTCCCCCCACCCGGGGCCCCCAGAGAAGGCAGAGGTGATGTAGCCACTTCTGATTTTGACCCCTTTGATGCGGAACCCCGAGAACGCAGGGTTTATGTAACACTTTGGGCTACTTGGCGGCCCAGAGAAGGCAAGGCTGATGTGGCCGCTTGTGATTTTGTCCCTTTTGACGGGGACCCCAAAAAACACATGGGCTATGTAGCATTTCTTCCCACTTGGCGGCCCCGGACAACATAGAGCTTATGTAGTACTTGCTCCCACTTGTGGGCCCCCGAGAAGGCAAGGGTGATGTAGCCACTTCTGATTTTGTCCCCTCCCATGCCCCCCCCCCCCCCCGGAGAACACAGGGGTTATGTAGCACTTTAGCCCCCTTTGGTGGACCCCAAGATGGCAAGGGTGATGTAGCCATTTCTGATTTTGTACCCGTTGAGGGGGACCACCGGGAAGGCAGGGGTTATGCAGCATTTCCCCCCACTCCTGGCCCCCCGAGAAGGCAGGGGCGAATTTTGATACCTTTCATGCAGGGCTTATTTCGCACTTCCGCCCACTCTTGGGCACTTGAGGAGGTCTGGGTGATGTAACGCGTTCTGATTTTGTCCCCTTTTAACGGTGAGCCCCGAGAACACAGGGGGTATATGTAGCACTTCCGCCCTCTTTTAGGCCCCCGCGAGGGCAGGGTTGATGTAGCCACTTCTGATTTGTTGATGCAGACTCCCAAGAACGCAAGGGCTGTACAACGGGCTTTAAAAATTATAACCTATTAGCTTGCCTCCTGCCCTTCAGCTGGTGCCTCCCCCTCCAAAGACCCTTGGCTTCGGCTTCCATACATTTGCACAATGCACAGGGAAGGGAATAGTCAACAACTTTGCAAATTTTGATGTGATTAGAAGTTGCAGAGTGTAGAAATGCCGACGTGCTCTCCACACTTGTGTCCGTATCCTCCTTGAGTTGTCGTACATTCAATCCATTGTCATGAGTTGGATAAAGGTGGAATGTCGACGCACTCCGAAGTATTTGTCGACTGCTCTGTGCTGTCAAAGAAGGAGCCGTGAAGCAAGGACAAGGGAAAGATATGGAGCGCGGAACGTGTTTTTCCTGATTGTGTCCAGTACATTGACCATTTGGGAGAGGACTCAGGTGATTATAGCTCCTTGTCATCTTACAAAAGAATCTCAAAAGATCTTCCAGCTCAAGCGCCCTTACGGTGAGTCAGAGTGAAGGTGACAAAACACAGAACACAGAAAAAGCTATTTGCCGAAATGTGCAGTGTTTTTGTGCGTTCATTGCTGTGCCGCACAAGATGTGTCCATTGCCTTGCGGTAGCCGGTTTTGGCCAAAAGGATGGTGGTGGTTTTCTGTGACGCGCATCATGACGCCTCGTCTCAACAGGCTGGGGGGGGGGGTGGAGGAAGCCCCGCCCCCCCCCCCCCGCCCCCTCCCTGTGAGTTCCATATGCCTGTGTCACGGGGGTATATGCGAGCTCAGTATCCGTTGTTCGCAGCCCCCTAGTTATATGCATCCCTGCCGTACAATTTTTAATGGCCCCTCTCCTGTAGCACGTTGCTTTGAAAGTGTCAGCCTGGCCAATCTTCACTTCACAGAAGATGTCTGAACAAACTGTTGTGGCGGCTCTGCTCCGCGATTTCATGGAGACCGTTGACGTAAAGATTGAGGATCCGGCTGTGGCGAGGGATGAAAAACTGCAACTCCAACGCCTAAAAGCCCAGCTGTTCGAGACATGGAGGATCCTGACATGTGAAGGTTCGAATGAGGGAGGGGCACCACACTGTGCTTGGCCACCAGACTTCTAGTCCTTTTGTTGCTGCTGCAAAATATGGTGGAGGGACGGAAGGAGGTAAAAAACTGGCACAGCTATGAGCAGTGGCGTGCCGCATGATGTGATGGTTCACTTTTTCTGGGTCCCGTGGTTGTGGTTATGAAGGAGCCTTGCCTCCCGGAGCCATCTTTCAGGCAATTCTGTTGTTTGGAGACACGGGGGCCCAGCAGGATGAGGGACCACAGGGCTGTCTGCTTCTCTTTTAGACCCTAGAGACCTTATGATAGGTGGGTTGGTTGTCCACCAAATGGGCTGGGAGTGATTGGGTTGGGTTCAGGAATTCCAGAGATGGGGCTGCATAGCTAGCCACCACA
The DNA here is from genome assembly GCA_964036045.1 of Eutreptiella sp. 'Long Island Sound 2002'. Taxonomy (NCBI): domain Eukaryota; phylum Euglenozoa; class Euglenophyceae; order Eutreptiales; family Eutreptiaceae; genus Eutreptiella; species Eutreptiella sp. 'Long Island Sound 2002'. The sequence goes on from OZ038391.1 coordinate 26,474,423, forward strand.
ACCAGGGAACATTACTTTTATCAGTATCGGGTGAGACTTAGCACCCCTCCCATGCCAGTGCCAGCATGCTCCATACAAAGGCTTTCCCAAGACTCCCGAGTTTGGAATACGGTCGCGTAGTCTGGACAAGGTCTGTCCTCCTTGGCCTTGTTGTCAGCGGCTGCAACCAATGGCCTTGTGCTGGGGCAGCGGCAGAGGCAGTGGCGGCCGTAGAGGGGGGGGTTCTAAGATATTGGATACCATGCCGGGGTTTGGGAACCCCCTTTTTTTTTTCGACATTGCTTTCCAGGGGGTTTTAAGATGGTTTTTTGGGTATTTTGGGAGCATTGGGTAATTTTTTGTGGTGTTTTCGTTCGATAAGGGGCGTCCCAGAAGGCCAGTCACAATTTTTCTTTCACCAAGGGACAGGGGGAGGGTATTTATGTACGTACTAGGCTGGAGCTCCCCAGAAGCCCTGGCAGTGCGTCTTTGGACTTGTGCACATGTGCTGCCGGTTACAAGGTGCACATGGTCGGAGGGGATGTACAGTCAAAGGGTCCCAGGGATGGACACCGTAACGGGGCCAGCTCTTGCTTCGCCGCATGCATGCTGCTTTGTTTCTTGGCTGCTGTGTTGCACCCATAGGAGGCGCCCTTGCTTTCTGCTTGTTGCTATGCAGCTGCATGGCCGTGCCTTGTCCCTTCACCCCCGGCGGTCCAATTGGCCAGCGCTCGTCGCCGTTGCTAATGCTAACGCTCTGCATGTGCCACTACCCCCAAAGCCTGGTTGGCCGGTATCCCCGGTCTTTTGGGTCTTGTGTCATGGTGTGGGCTACCTCAGGCCCAAGTCAGGCCGGCCGACGCCGCCGCCACCCACCCTGGGCGCCCCCCAGCGGTGCAGCCTGTGAGGGGCAGACGCACCACTGCCTCACCAAGTGTGCCTCGAGTGCGCGCGTCGACGGTCCAAGGTGAGACCCAACAGTTCCCAGAAAGCCGGGGCCTGTCGGCGGGACTGGTGTTTCTGAGCGTCTGGTCGCCTGCCCGTGGTGGACCTAGCTTGGTCCGGGCGCCTCTCTCCTTCGCGCCATGCATGGTGCTCTCGGTCCCCCCATCACCCGGGGCCCATTCCATCGGAGTGCGTGTGTGTGTTACGGCTAGACAATCTGCCGATAAACGCCCACTGGGCGGGCCAGCGGACGATGGCTCTAGCGCTCCATGACATGACATGACGTGGCTACCTCAGGCAGCCCTGGGACCCACGGGATCGAGCAAGGCAGGGACCACCCGTCGGTGCGAGATGCCCAGTAACTCCAGTAGACGGCATGAAAAGTGGTTATGACTATGACTATGACTATGTATGTACGTATGTATGTACGTATGTATGTATGTATTTCCCTTAACCAAACTCAGCTCAGGCATGTATTCTGTGAAGGAGCCAGAATACTGGACCGCCGAGACGGATGAATGGGGGCCTCCGGGCGAGGAGGGTATCAGAGTACCAGAGGGCTGTCACATGCACATAGAAGATCACATGCCTTGTATCATTTTTCACATGCAAAACCCATGAAACATTCGATAGCCATAGACGAGTGGCGAACTCAAGGTAACATTTGGTGCTGGTTGAATTCGAACTGATTGAGTTTGGCATGAGGTCGGGATCATGACCTCAAAACCTGGCGTCATGACCCCTTTATCTTGCCTAGCCTAGCTGGAATAGGCCTAAACACGGCCCAGGCCATTAGCTTTGCAGGGTTCCAAAGAGGTGGATATGCCATTTGTAGTAACAGAAGCATTTTCGAAAAGAGGGACTGAGAGGTGGTTTTTTTTTGCCCCATTCGGCACCAACACTGCAAGGATGTTTTGATTAACACATGGCATGTACCTAGCAGTGCCCAGTCAGTGAGGCCTGTGTGCCTTGTGCTGCCTAGCTAATGTAGACTGGACTGTCTCCAGGTCCCTTCGCGATGTGGCCCGCTGATCAGCAGACTGCACTTGTTGATGATATCCGCCGCAGCAAGTGCACAGAGCCCACAAAGGATCGCTTGTACATCGCCTTGGGGGTTGCAGATCAACCGGGGTCGGATACTTTCGGGGCGTGGCCGGCTGAGCAGCAAGCTGAGCTTTTGGAGGACATCGGTGCCTCCAAGCAGCTCAGAGTATCCACAAAGGAGTTCATTTACACTGCTCTTGGGTCTTTCCCTCCAAAGGTATTTCTTGTCATCCACTCCATCATTCTCTGTCCAGATCCCCCCCTCTACGCATAGGACAGTTCGCCACCCACACAAGCACCGTGGTGAATGCATGGTCGAAAACACAGGAGAGCAACGTGTGTGTGTGTGTGTGAATGATTCAAGGCCCAGGAGAGCTCTGCTGGCAGATGATCACTGTATGGGAGAGCAATGTATGTCTTTGAGGGACGGTCGTTGTATATGAACGCGGAGCAAATTGGCCTTTTTCTGAACATTTTGATGCACTGCGGGAAAAAAATCGTCCCTTAGAGGAGGGGGTAAGTGTATATTTTCTAACGCCTGCTTGAAACAGGCTTTCAAATGAGTTCCTGACAGCTCCCCAGGTGTTTGTGAAATTGTAGAGCAATAGGTCCCACCTTCACACAACATGTGCTGCACATTTTTGCAACGTTCATTCAGAATCCTCCTCGTTGTTTGCAAGGGCAAGCACCCCATTGGGGCAGACGTCACCATGTTTTTTTTGCCAGAGTTTGTTCAGGTTCTGCCAGTTATGCAGCCTATGGTTGACAGCGACTCTGGAAGACGGTCCGCGTTTGCACGTTTCTTGTGTCCCTGAGAGATGTATGGGAACCTCTACTAGGTACTGGGCTAGAAAGAGCTATTTTTCTGCCTCTTCGGATTTCCGCATTGATTAAAGCGTCGCCGAACTGTTCAGCACCGCCACGTTTCCGCCAGGTGTCTGAGGCTGCAAGAAGGCTGAGAACGCACAGGAGTGTTGGAGCCCTAGACCAGCAGATGTCACCGCATTATGCGGAGGCAGAGTCTTCTGCCACGGGCGGTAAGGATCCAGAGTGGAAGACTCGGGAGCAGGTGCATATGTGTCAGGGTTTGTTGTAATGTCTTCCTGCTTGCCTGGGTAGAGGCAGAGGTAGGACACGTGGACGACCTCCATGCATCAGCCAACCACGCTTAGTCCTTTTCGGTTGGAGGGGTCACTTAGGACCCTGGTGCCTGAAGCAGCTTAGCCTTCTTAACTATGGTCCACCTGGGGTCCGATCCGGGGAAGTCTTGGCCAGCTGTCCTGTGCTATGACAGCTGAACCTGCTTGGCGAGGTCTGCTTTTGCGGTGGCCGTTCTTTTTGTTGGGGTTTATGCTCCTGTACCTTGGTTTGCAGGCCCGGTGTGGGCAGCGGTAGGCATGATAGACAGTAGTCGGGTGAGGAATTGGGGGCGTGAGGCCCAACAGGAAATTTCAAATTTCTGGTTGGGCTGGGGGGGTCCTGTTTTGTGTCGCTCAGTGACACCAAGAAAGTGACACTTCGGCAGTGCCAGCAATGCTTTGTTCCATACCAGCCTGCGCACACTCAATCTGTGCAGGAGCTGCGGCAGCACTACGAGGAGGAGATTGAGGCATTGAACAAGTCTTGGCAAGAAGAGCGGGAGAATAATGCGGCTTACGTTATCAAAATGCATGTATGAGTGTAGTTGACAGCATGGGTTGGGTTGCGCGGGGTCTTGGCCCCTTCTGGTGGTCCATGCGGGGGTAGGGCCTGGAGTGGAGGGTTGTTGGCATGCCTGCTCACTCCACAGTTGGTTGTCGTTGCGGTTGTGCCCGGTGCTCTGGCCCCTGGCGGTGGGGCAGGGGCACCCTTGAGGCCCATGCGCTACCAGTCAGGGAGAGCAAGCTGGTCCAGGAAACTCCTTGACTGACCCAGATGTGTAACAGGAAGTGGCCCTCTCGGCTGTGTGGCCAAAGCTCCCAGGCGTGCGGTGTGATAAGCCATTCCCATGCTTTCCTCTCCCTATTTCGGTGCTGCCCATACTTTCTCATTGCTCCACTTAGGATGAATTTGATGCGATCTTCTCCGATCTTTCGGCAGGCGGTCAGGTATGAGTGCATGTGAATATGGTCTGAAGGGGGAAGGGGGGGTGGCTGGACGCACGCCACAAGAGCGGAACGCTGCTATTATGAGCAGGAGCTCAACCATGTGGCTCACCCACCACATTAGCCGCCCGCCCCTCCCCACAGACACATACGATGTCGCTACCCCAAACGCCGACCCTGGGTGCCAGCAGGGCACAAGCGGTGGGCACTGACTTCTCTTCGGGCAGAAAGGAATGCCCATGTGGGCCATGCGCTTTTCTCTGACCCCCCCTCCCCCCCACACACAGACCTGTCGCAGCATACACAGCATCCACAAAACACAACCAAGTGCGTGAAACCAGGTGTGTAAACCAGCAAGCCCATTCCGCCTTTGTGGTTCCCCTCCCTCGCTGATGGTTGCCCGGGTAGTGTAGCGAAATGAAGAGGGATTGTTCAGTGGCTCTGGAGGCTGTGCACGACCAGTCAAGACTTTTGAGGCTTTTGACAACGGGCGGATGGCTTCGAAGGGTTGTTCAGGTTTGTTGAACCTGCCAAGTGAAGAACTCCGACAGGATGCGGAAGCCGGACTTGGGGGCCTTCAAGCCCACAACAAGTTCCACGGCCCCGATAGCAGGGCTCTTCAGGGTAGTTGAGGATTGATAAGGATTGTTTGAGGTGTCAAAGAATACAGAGGGTTGTCCAAACTCGTGTCAGAGCCATTTCAAATCGTTGGAGGGTTGGTGTGGGTTGCTGAGGATTGATGGGCTTTGCGGAGGACTGCAGAGGGAATGTTCATTGGTTGGAGGTTTGCTGATGGATGTCAAAGATTGCAGAGGATTATTGGCCGTGGCTGAGAGTTACGGAGGTTACCCATTGGACCTGTTGGAGGAGTGTTAAAGGTTGCCCAGGGCTGGCGAGGGGTGGTTGGCGGGCAGGACACCTCAGAGTCGGGGCCCACCCCAATGAAAGGACCCTCTGCCGCAAAAGGGTAGGAGATGGTACTGTGGTCAATGGGGGTCGAGGGCAATGGCAGGGGCGCATTGATTTCAATGGAGGCATGCAGTTCAAGGAGTAGTGGAACACCACAACCGCGGGGGGGAGAGACAAAGCACAAGCACAAGCGTCATTCTCTGTCTCTCTCCTGGATGAGCGTACGCCAGGGCAGTAGTGCCCCCCACTCCAGCCCCAGTAACCCCCCATCCAAATATGTATCTATCAGGTTGTATAACGTTCTCAAGACAGTGCTGGGACTTTCCTTTCTCGGCCTGATATGTAGGGCTGGAGAAGAAAGAGAGAAAGAGAGAAAGAGAGAGAGGGAGGGGGAAATTCACAGAGAGAGAGAGAGAGAGAGAGGAAGAGAGACAAAGCACAAGCACAAGCGTCATTCTCTGTCTCTCTCCTGGATGAGTACACGCCAGGGCAGTAGTGCCCCCCACTCCAGCCCAGTAACCCCCCCCCTTCTGTGTCTTCCATCGGGGCGTCCAGCAAGTCTTCAAATGCCCGCTGCATGACCAGCCAAGGGCTTGCTCTCGGGTCGCAGTCTTCAAATGCCCGCTGCATGACCAGCAAGGGCCTGAAACTGGGGGCTTGGCCCGGGCAGCCTGCTGACCAAAGATTTTGCAAGGGTGTCGCCACATAAGGCGAAGCCGGCCCCGCCTCGGCTACGGGGAATACAAGCGCCAGTGGAGCCTCAGAGCGGAGCTCGAGATAGCATTGGTGGTTTCGGATCTAACGCCACCAACAGGGCGCACAACTGGTTGGTTTCAGGTTTGATGATGTAAGAGCCGGCTGTGGGAAATCTTTGGAAGTAGAGGATCTGGCGGAGCAGGGGCAGGATGCACAGCCTGGGCGTTTCTGCAAGAGCAGGGTGCATGTGGCAGGGTGCACTGGTGTAAAAGGTCAGGTGCACAGGTACGTGTACCTGACCAAAGGCCATGTGTCTGTCAAAGACCTTACCCTGGACCTTGGTCACATGGGGTGCACAGCATTCTTTTCACACATAATTCGCACATAATGTAGAGACCGCCCCCGAGGGCAGCCATCCCATGGCGGTTTCTCTGTCCAACGAGGCAAATCAATGTAAACTTTACATGGAGAGGCCTGTCACACACAAATTGGGGGGGCTCAACACCTGGTCCAGAAGTAACGTCCCTCGGTGACTCCGGCACCCTTCTTCCCCCCACATGCACAATGCAAAAAGCCAACTTCTCAAGGAAGGCACCGCACCGAGGCTCGACCCTTGCAACCAGGGCAGGTGGCACACATGCATGTAGTTGGGATGTCAACATCTTTCCGTGAACTTCAGTCACGTTCCCGCACATGAAATGTGCGATGGGCGCAATGGGGGAGAGACACGGGAACACGATGGCACACCATGGCCTCTGGCCACCAACCACAGGGCTTGGGCATGGGTATGGACATGGGCCTTGGCACGGGCAGAGATGTACTTGAGTGGGGGCTGAGGGGAGGCTGCGGTTGGGGGGCCAACCTTGAGCAGGTTCCGGTCATGACCGCATTTACGGGTACAGGAAATTGCCCCATACCTTGGTCTACGCCCTGGCATTTGCCTTGTGGTGCAGATCTCGTGGCATGCACCGCAACCGAAAGGCACCTGGCCTGTGCATGGCATGGGGGGGGATGGGGGGATTATGCATCCATCCTGCAGCAGCAACCCGTTCACGAACTGCACACTGATGCTGCCCAACCGTCCGCCCATCCCCAGGACCCGGTACGCCGTGGGCCGCAGAGGCTTTGGGAAGGCTGTGGACAGGCAGTTCACGACCTACAATCCGATGACAGCGGTACTGCTGAGACAATCCCTCTCAGTGCCGCCCCCAGAGGGCCGCCTGAGCCCTTTGACGCGCCAGCAGGAGCCGCAGAACTGCCAGCATCAGCGAAAACAGCACCAGCCACCGGTTCTGCGCCCCGACCCAAGCTTGCATCTGGAGCAGGGCAAGGTGCTGCTGCTCCCTGGCAACCCTCTGGACACGTGCAGCAGCCCTGGTCTGTTGGCGGGCAGCTGCCTGCAGGACCCGCAGCTCCCTGCCCGCCCACCTCCAAGCTTGCGCCTGCGCCTCCAGATGGCGCTGCCCGCGCTCAAACGCGAGCTGTGCCGCCCTCATCTGGACCCTCTGTGCCTCCGATCGTAGTGCCTGCACCTCCGCCCACGTTTTGTGCACTTCCGCCTTCCGCTGCGCCTGCTCCGCCTTCCGCTGTGCCTCCTGCAGTTCTACGACTGCCTGCCGGTGTGCCACTTCTGCAGCATCTCCTCCAGCGCTGTCCATGGACATGGCCCCACTGCCACCACTGATGGGGTCGCGTGCGTCGCCACTTGGCTGAGAGGAATGTTGTGTGTGGGTTGAAAGTCTGTACACCAAATTGCAGCGGAAAGGAGCCAAGCCACAACCAATACCAGGAAATGGAGCTAAGATTTGATTTGTGTTGATGATGGTGTGCAAACCAGATGCTTCTAGATCGGGAACCATCCCCATGCCAGACACTGCTGGATGCGGGTCACTCCCCTGTTGCGCTCTGCCAGGTGCCGATAGTTGTGGGTTGTTGTGGGGTGTTGGGAAGGTTGACAATTATTTGGGTGTTCGAGGTATTACATTATTGTTTGGGGTGCATGTACATGTTGCCAGCCGCCAGGAGCACGTTCCCACGAGGCTGGTGCCGCTCCGTGCCAGCAGACCTGCCAGGTACTGCAGGCACAGCTGGCCCTGCTTGAGAATGCCGTCAGGGCCGCAGAGCACCATGGGGCGCAACTCCAGCCATGCAGCGGCCACGTTGCCAAGAATAAACGCATACACACCAGCACAGAGAAGCGTTAGTGGCGGGCCCTGGTGCTGTCGCGAGGAGCTGACGCGTTGCAATGCAAACATTCGTCAGAAGTGTCTTGTTGGGGATTGCGTCGTACCTCTAGCAACGGGGCTGCCGGACTGACCGCTCGCCCTTGGCTTGAAACCCCTCCCTTTTTCGCGACCCAGACGATGAGATTTCAAGAGCGGAGTGTACAATTTGCGGGTGGCATATAACTTGCGGAGGGGGCTAAAGGTTCATTTGATCGACTGCATGCCCTTGCCAGGGCACCCCCAGCCTTTGGCCCAGCAATATGACAGCAAACTCTGTGCCCCCTGCTCTCTCTCTCTCTCTCTCTCTCTCTCTTCCTCTCTCTCTTTCTCTCTCTCTCCCTCTCTCTCTCTCTCTCCCCTCCCCTCTCTCTCTCTCTCTCTCTCTCTCTCTCTCTCTCTCTCTCTCTCTCTCTCTCTCTCTCTCTCTCTCTCTCTCTCTCTCCCTCTCTCTCTCTCTTTCTTATCCAGCCCTACGGATCAGGCCGAGGAAGGAAAGTCTCAGCACTGTCTTGAGAAAGTTATACAACCTGACAGATACATATTTGGATGGTGGGTTGCTGGGGCTGGAGTGGGCGGTACTACTGCCCTGGCGTGCGCTGATCCAGGAGAGAGACAGAGAATGATGCTTGTGCTTGTGCTTTGCCAGGTCAGGTGGTGATATAATGTCTGCCCCAATGTGGACCCTGCATCAAAAACGCAAACCAGACCAGACCGTGCCCCATTCGCAGCATGCGTCCCTTCGCTGCCCCATTCGACGTGACACCGCCACCCCCAGTGCTGCTGTAGAGTGCTCTCGGTTCAAAGAGTGCGAGCTCTCTGAAGTTCTTAACAAGAGGGGCCAGAAATTGAGGCCCACAGAATGCAAGCTGCTGCTGAGCAGGTGGGGTGAGGGGGCACGGGGTGCAGGCTGTTCAGCACCTCTTACCATTGGTGGTCCGAGGCTGATGGGAGTCACCCAATGTGGTGGGTTGCGTTTACACCCCTTGCCCCATTTCATGCAGCAGGAATGTAGAACTCCCCCCCCCCCAGTGCTTTGCATTTGTTGGCGCCTGCAGCACCATGGAAAGTAGCATCTGTTGGACCTTTGAGACACCTTGCGGTGCCATGTTTGTACGCCCTGCAGTTGCAAGTCCTGTCAGCGCCTGACGGCGCTATGTTGCCATTTTGCTTGTGCCTGCCGGCGCATTTTGTGGGTCCCGAATTGTTGTTTTATCAGCATCAACGTCAGCATGACGTGTTGGCACCATGTTGCCATTCTGCTGGGCTTGTCTGGCCTCACCCTGCAGCGACTTGTAGCTAGCCCCCAGCCTCCCTCACTCTCTCTCTCTCTCCCTCCCTCCCTCTTTCTCTCTCTCTCTCTGTCTCTCTCTCCCTCTCTCCCACTTTCTCTCTTTCTCTCTTTCTCTCTTTCTTATCCATCCCTATGGATCAGGCCAGGGAAGGAAAGTCCCAGCACTGTCTTGAGAAAGTTATACAACCTGATAGATACATATTTGGATGGCCAAACTGGTACCAGGGGCTGGGGATCACTGATTAGCATCTGAGCCTATTTTCCTCCAGACCCCCACACAAACAATGTTGCCATGGCAGATCCCATTTGCTGCCTTCAGGGCGCTGGCGGAGGGGAGCCCAGAGGCATATCAGTATATGTGCCTCAAAATGTCCACTACAAGGTACATCTTGAGGTACATGTCATTTGGCAAGAAACGGGTTTCCTCCTTCTGTTTTTTTTTAGCTGGACCATTTTGCGACCAATTCACAAGCCACAACCAGCCCTCGTGACTGCTTTTTCTATCACGGCAGCTTCTTTTGCAGATGAAAAACATACTGCTATACACAGGCTTCATTTGCATGAGGGGCGTTTGCATGGAAGGACATGCAGAACCCTAGTATGTGACCCTCTCTTTTGGTGCTATGCATTGTGTCCCCATACAGTTCAGTTCTTCCTTGACGTCATTTTTTCTTTTGAAAAAAGAAGTGACATTTGCAGCCTACAAAGGCTGAGGGCGTAGAAACTGCTTCAGATGGAATGCACCAGGTGGTATTTCTTCAATTGTTTGATATTCTGTGGCATGCATTCACACTGTGCAATGGCTCAAAAAGCCTGGGCACAGCTCGTGTGTGCAGATGTACAGTCTCGCGCAGCATTTGGTACATATTCTTGTGCAACGGCACATTAGCATGCAACAAAGCACTACAATTTGCGAACACAAGTGTGAGGTGCAGAAAGCCAGGTCCAGCTTGATTTGAAGAATGGATACATCAACAAAGTGCACATGGCTGTCCACATAAATGTATTGGCCATTCCATGTGCCTTGGATTATCAGATTTTTGGATGTTGGATTTGTTTTGCTGTGCCCCAAGGATGTTAAAGGGGTTAGTTCTGTGTGGCTTGGATGACCAGATTATTGGATTGGCACCATTATGGACGAATTTTGGAACTGGTTGGTTGAAAGACTGGTAGGCCTGAATCATTCAAACCACTTGCTTCTTGCTGCCTGTTGGCGCCATGGATTACAATCCCACAGTCCAACCGATCCACCTTTGTATGCTTGTGTTGGAATGGACAACAATCCCAGAGTCCAGAGAACCCCGGGTTGTTTTGCAGTGGTACGAGAATGAATAAACCATAGTTTACTCAAAAAACTGGGTCCAATTAGGGTTCAGAGGGCAGGGTGATTTGCCATGTGACACTGCTAGCAGGCCGCAGCCCAGACCGGCACTGCGCAACCGCCAGAAGGAGCTCAACACACCACAAATCAGGATCCAATTGATCTCCAATCTTGACTGAAGAATTTTTCAGTGGAATGTTCCCAAAATTGAATTGGTTTTGCCAAATAATGATAATAATTTAATACGGAATCCACGCTACGATATTCAAACACTGATATTTTGTTGCTGTATGTTGTACTGCCCTATTCTTGTTCTTTTGTAGCTGGCCATGCAGCGGTACCTGTGCCCCCAATTTGTTGCATTGGCAGCCCTAGCTCTACAATAGCACGCATAACCGACAATGTGCAAAACAACCGCATCTGCCATTTGCATAAGCAAAACACAAGCAGCATATATATCCCAAATCTGAGTCCAGCAGCAAAGCCATAGCTTACTTGCACCGTTGAGCAAAGGGAGACCGTCATCAAGAGAAGGACGATGCAAAGCTACAAAGCTGCTGTGCGTTGCGCTTGGACCATGGCCCTGCTTGCCCGCCAGCCAATACAACACAACCGTGGCACAAGCCCTTGGGCGCGGGAGTGCTTTTCACCAATTTTGAAAAGCAAAGAACACTGACCAACGAAGAACAGCTTTTACTGCAGGGTGTACCGACACTGATCGGGGACTATTGGTTGTGGATGCACTCTCTTGCGGGCTGGTTCTCACTTGCATGCTTATTCCCTAGCTCGGTGTGTCTTAACGATTGATTTATGTATTTGCATGGGTTTGGGGTACAACCACACTCTAAGGGAGGCCTTCGCAATGTATGCAATGTGTTTCGTGCACCCTCACACACACTAGCTACACAAGGTACTTCATCACTCACCCTACGCCCCACCCCTTCAAGCGCATTGCAGCCACAAGGGCGCCCGCGCCTGCCCTCCAATGGCACAAGGCGAGGGCAAAATGGTCTTGACAGCCACTCGGTGCTGCCACTGCCGTGCGGGCACACACACCAAAGATTGGAGGATACAGGAAAACTAAAACAATGGGCAGGGCATGCGCAGGCCCACTGAGGGGACGGCACACAGAAGGGACGCCGGATGTCATCTGGCTGGTTGCAGAAGATGCTGCTAGCAAAGTTTGAACGGATTTGCCTTGAAATGCGCTGGTGTGTGGAGTGCGCTGCTGATTACAAGTTCTCAGAGCTTCAGAGGACTTTGATCTTTAGATGCCCACGCAAAAGTACAAGCAAACACCCAAAGTGGGGCTGCAGCAGAGCATGCTTGTGCGGGGCCCTAAGTAGGGCCAAGCCAATTATTGCGAAGGAAAGCAAAGAAGAAGGATGATTGTGCTACGAAAAGAAGGTTCACACTAAAAGAGAGAGAAGTTGCACAGCAGCGCCATGACTGACAAGAAAGTCAAGCAGGGGTCGATGTGGCGAAGTGCCAGAGTGGCAAGCAAATACCCCTACCGGAACAGTAAGACGGCTAATTTTGGAACAATCTATCCCTTTCCGGAAGATGTGCGGCTTGTTCCAGAAGACGTAATATGTCTAGTAGAACATTCATACAAAACGGCCTGTCAGCCTCAGTGCATAAAACATCACGTGCCGGCGGGCGCCCTACAGGAATTCGAGCCGCTGGGCACACGAAGATACACTGACTTTGCCTTCTGGATTCTGCTGTAAAGTAGTTTTGCAGTGTAAATTCGTCTGAACAGTCTTCACCGGACTCAAAATGTGTCTATGTGCACATTCATACAAAACGTTAGAAGTAAGAAGCAATAATTAAGACGGAGTACAAAAGCCAATATACAAGAATGGTATCTTTTCATGGGAATAATCTGGGGAAGCAGCCCATGGACAAGTTGTGAGAACTGATTATCATCTTTTCACGGGAATCGAGTAAAGACATCAAAGATTTCCAAAATGGAATCTCAGCAAGGCTACTTAGGAAATGCCGAGCGGAGAAGTAAAGAAAAGAAAGCGTACAAAATAAATGTGTGGATCGAAAATGGTGCGGAACTATAAGCCGCGTACAAAATTTTGCCACATTTTTCCTTAGGTGGCCGAAATTGGTACACTTTTGTATAGGGCTTGGAACCGGTTTTTCAGGTATTGCCAATAACCGGTACCTGTTTAGCATGGTTGTTTGAAACCAATAACCGGTTTCATTTTCTGCACACAAGCCAATAACCGGTTTTGTTTTTTTGCTAAACATCCGGTATTGGCAATTAAATCATAAATAGTTACGTGGTTCTGTATCGTCCAAACCACTTGTACAACTGACAATTGGACACCGGAATTATCAATAACCGGTACCTGTTTAGATACATAAGTCCAAACCAATAACCGGTTTTTAATATGATGAAAAAACCAATAACCGGTTTGGATTTTTGAAGTGAGCAACAACAACCGGTTTTGGATGTCAAAAAAGGTTCCAAGCCTTACTTTTGTACCAGGGTCGTTAGAAAAATGAACAGAAAAATATGGTGGGTAAATGCTACCAACTCCCCTTTTTTTGTCAACCATTTTTGGAAGCGGGAATTGTCTCCAAAAAAGTCAGTTTTTCAACAAGGCTAGGAGTGCCTTTTCACACTTCCTCATCAGGGATTGCGCGGCCTTGCAATCTAAAAATCATTTTTGTGGGAAAATGTTCTATTTACCCACCTTTTTGAGTGCAATGAAGAATTCAGGTAAATGATGCCATTTTCAACATGTATTGCGAGGCCTCGCAATAGAAAATTACAAAATAGGTAAATCTTTTGAATCGCCGACAGTCTGAATTGGAATGCGACGCCTCGCATTTCAAACTGGGTAATTTGGCTATTTTACCCCAATTTTCAGAATGCATAATTAGAAATACACCTATTTACATTGAAAGCTGCACTGAACAACAACCACATATTAGTGCAACGGGGTCCTTTTACTCATTCCAATGGAGTCAGTGAGCATGAAAAGGCTCAAAGAACATCACGACAAAACGTTCTGAGGTACGAAAGCAAAAAGGTAGGGTATCTAACTCAAAATACGCCTCTACCAGATAAAGGTAGGTAATTCTCCAAAACAAGCATGAGCTTTTTTGGACCGAAAGCATGCATTTTTGGGGGTAATTGGACCAAAAAGGACTGCTCAAATTTTCCCGCGGCAAAAAGTAGGTAAATGAGGCAAGTTGCGAACTCAAAATTTGCAGACACCCCGGTACAAAGGTGTACCATTTTGGGCCGCCTAAGTTGTCTACGAGATGCATCACGTCTTTTTCAACAATATACACTGTTCTACAACGTCTAAGAATTCGTTTGACCATTCCGGCACACGTATCACGTCTTTTTGAACAAGTCTGACATCTTCTAGAAGGCTGGAAGGGCATGGGTTGTTCTAGACATAACGGTCTTACTGTTCCGCTAGACGTATTCAAGAGGGGTGCAGAAAAAACTTTTGGTCACTTCAAGAGACAAAATCGCCCATGGGCGGACAACGCGGGTCTCCTTTTAACATTGGCATCCGCTTGTTCTGCTGGCATTGACTTGAAGGTGTCGTTGGCGATGGTCTAGGTCTTCCGCAAACTTCGGCAAGAAATTGTGAGTTTTGGGCAAACCTCATCCCTTGACCACTGATAAACCTCTTTGTACCACTCGAGGGTGACTGGACACGACCCCCGTGCGATGTGTACGGTTCCGGATCTTCTATTGGGAGATCCGATCCACTGACATTTCAAAACTAAGTTTTTTCATGCTGTATGATGTCCCCATTGAGGGGTATTTCACAGATGTTCCCTAGAATGAGCGAAAACACCTAGCAAAATTTTTGGGGTATAGGGGTTGGAACCCGTGACCTGTTCCCTGTAGCAAACATGATTAACCACTTGATCGCTCTAATGCAATCGGTCGTTGTTGCAAAAACAACAATGTAACAAAATTCCCCACCAAAGGTCAGTGCGGAGCAATATTCCCCATGAAGGTGACAAATTTCAACAGCTAGAAGTTAAATAGAAAATAGGCATATAAACAAAAACGCTTCTTGAATATACCCATACGTCTAAAAGAAAAAAGGTTTTGGTTTGTTTGACACACTACCATCCATTGTTGAGATCTCCCACAGGATAAGGCTATATTAGTAAGAAAAAGTCACTGCCATGTCTTTCTTGGAGGGCTTGATCCAGGCTAAGCCCCCCTTAGAACCCTTTGTTGATGCTGAGACAAACTTAAGTGTTTTTATCTCTCTTTTGTTGCCTAAAGTACACTTTCTCAAAGTAACTAGGGTTGTGACCCTAGCCCCCCCATGAAGTTCACCCCTACCACTCAACTGAGCGGAGGTACCTTCCTTCATGGAGGACATACCAAAATAAATCAGGCATTACATGCTTGTTGGCCTTGGAGGTTAAGCCTAAGTGGTCTCCCACCCCAAGACCCCTATACACAATTGTTTCTACCACTTATTGTGGTCCTACTTTGTAACTGTTTCTGAATTCAGTTGCTTGGCCAAGTCATTTTCTGTGTGGTCCTGACATCTATGCCCCTCAGTCCTAACCAGCACCATTTCACCCAAAAGAGTGCACATGAAGTGCCTATTGCAACCTCTGAGGCTAGAGTCTGACCAATTTTCATGTAAAACCTTTTGTATTATCCATTTGTGATTGAATCTATGTTCATATACCTGCTTTGTCTATCTGCAGCCCTTCTGTGTTACACTGGATTCCAAAACCAATCATTGATTCGATCCACATTCAGTCCTTGCTCTACTTGCTGCTTTGGTTTGGGGTTTTCAACTACAAAACCTGCAGGAATACATCAAAAGACCTAGGGCATAATTCAAGGACATCTTTCCGGTAGCAGAGACAGTCCCTTGTGACCTTTTGAACCGACCCTGAGAAGAAGTGCAGAACAAAAGCTCAACAACAAGTCCATCATGTCCACGCCAAGCGTTAGGACCTGGCCTTTCCGAACTGTCCAAGTACAAATGGGCAGCGTGGTCCACCCAATGAGTGAACCACCACACCGAGCACCACATCATCTCAGTGGCGCATCTGGGTCCCAAGGAGATCCAGAACGCAGAATGGCGGAAGAGAATAAAGGCCTTACCACCGAGGCCTTAGCAGCACACGGTGGAGACAGCTTCAGTCACCTCCACAGACGTGTGGCTGCTTCAGTATCAAGATCCAATTGTCCAGCTTCATCCTCAACTGCCATTGAAGGACCTGAGGAATATGAGAAGCTGAAGATGAAGATGGATGAGTACATCATGCATGAGGAGTACTATAAATCCATCCGTGGGGAAGATGGAGAGGAGCCCTTGGCTGTACATGGATCCAGACCACGTACAGATCTAGGGTCCTACGCACACTCTGGTCCTCCGTCCACAGCATCCCTGCCAAGACGACTACGACCTGAGTACCCAACCCCAAGGGCTCCCGAAGTGGGCCAAACACGAGTCGAAGAACATCATCCAAGGCCAACCTTCGGTGCCCTGGATCAAACGGCCGAGCTGCTGGCCAAATTTCTGTCTGGATCAGAAGATCCAGATGTGACGGCCTTATCAGAGGCCATTAAGGCTAAACTGGGTATTGCAGAACCCTTACCCAAGCCTGAGTTCCTCTCTCTCTCTCCAGGGCTGAGTACCCTGGCCGAAGATCTCAAGAGATCGAGGGTCTCAAGGCTGTTGCCTAAGGTTACCTGCCCCAGCCCCTTTCACCCCCGTGCCAGGACTGTGCCTATGGCGGATCTACAGGACGTGCCTGTCACAGAGAGTGAGAGAAGAGGGCTGTCAGCCCTGGCCCCTCTTGCCGGCGTGTCGCCTACAGGCCTAACTCCGGGGGGTGGGAAGACGGGCAGACCAATTGCCCAGGCGAACATCCAGCTGGAACTGCCGGAGTTCGACCCCAAAAATCTGCCTGAATGGGCAGAAGAATTTGCGGAGTTCCTTCTGTTGACTGGCCAATCCCATGTGGATATGCCACCAAATGTTCACTGCTAAAACGCTCTTGCAAAAAGAAATTTTTGCAAAAAAAGGTCAAACAGATTGTGAAAACCTGTTCTACCTGGGCAGAGGTACCCCTGAGGTTAGAGAAAACATTTCCAGTCTATGAGACTGACCTCAGCGTACGCACACAGATCGAGGAGCTACCTATGCTCCCGGAGTTTCCATCCGCTGCGCGAATTTCTGAGTATGTGTGCGACTTGGAGTACTTATTCTGGAGGATGAATGTGGGCTCCTACGGAGCCACTGAGCCCCACCTGTGGCTCATGAGTAAGATCCCCCAGCGTACGTGGGATGATTGCCGCTCCACCTCTGAGAGGAAGAGCAGGACCCACTCGTATGATACACTGGTGGATCTCTTGATTGAGCTCGCTCTTGAGAGAGAGAACGACTCCCACATGGAGAAGTTCCTCAAGAAGCATTTGGGACGAGGTGGTACCCCTACCCCCGAACGTGGCGAAGGGAAGTGTAACTGCGGTCGCCCACCAAAGCCAGACACCCGATCCAACAACAAGTTCTGATCTTATATACACCTACAATTCATTCCACGCATATTTTTTGCCTTCACCCCAAGGCAGTACGAGGACTTAATTGAAGCGCGACGCCTTTGACAGACGCGCACACGTGCTATTCCTACGCATGTACAGTATCATGAAATGATGAGAATGCTCGGCAGGATAGCCAGGACAGCACACCAAGAGTGCTACGCAATGTTTCTGCTTGTGGGGATTTTATTGCAAAGTTTGTATCTGACAGAGATGTACATACTTTCCTGTTTGTGTTGCTCAGGGGTGTTGTAAGCCCATGTATTGTCTCTGGCGTTGTGGACCTACGTGACAACCGGAATAACAAATCAGTACAAGTACTGCAGCTTTGGTCTTTGCCGTCGCTTCCCTTGTTCCTCCCAACTATTTTCTCAAACTGTGATTTTGTCTCAGCCGGAGACCCAGCAGGAGAATCATGATATGGGCTTCAAACAATAAGTGGGGCAGCAAACTACGGCAGAAGCAAGCACCTCAAAATAGGTCCACTCCACGCCTGTTGCCACCTACATGGGCAAGCGCCGCAGAGTCGCCGGGGCCCAAGCACCAGGGCCAGGAATCACCCCAAGGTTCCCCTTCACTGCCGCTCGGACTACCCAAGGGTCCAGAACACGGAGCTACCGCCAGACAATGGCCATGTGAACCGAGCGCACCACAAAGGGTGAACTTACAAGACAATACATGCTCTATGTCTGCTGCGCTTGTTGATGGTGCTACAGAGCAGAAGCAGAGCTGCGGCGAATGCAGACGCTGTTTGATTGGCTGGTCGTGCGTCAATGCAAGGCTACACAGCCCGCGCACAACAGAATCATGTTCCTGGGATGACATCGTTGCCCGTCTTGTGAAAGAACGTGCTCAGTTTGAAAAGGAGGCAGCCGAAGTCCGAGCTCGCGGGCTCGCCACGAGTGTCACATGTGAATGTTGCTTCTTTGGTTGCCCTTTCTGTATAGTGTGGGATGAGATCGACGAAGAGAGGAACACTTATGCCGAAGAGCCAAACCACGATGGAGAAGAGACGCGCGAAGTGTTTCATATTGCAGGGCTGAGAGCGCCAGACGCCGTCCACGTGGTTTTGGAGGATTTCTGGGGAAGTCTACTGGATGTCGCCTGGAAATCTGGATCCGAGGTTGTGGAGAATCTCTGGGAAGTAACAGCGCAACAGCTGCAAGATATGTTCGGACACGTCGACTCACTGTCTGCTGCGAGGCTACTACCGAGCCCAGTCAGGTGCTGGGCTAGGATTTGTTGCAAGGTTCTTTGCGGCGAGTGCGAGCCGTGGCATGATTCTCAGGCGCTGTACGATTTTGTTTATCTTGTTCTATATAACTTCTGGATGCAAAGTGAAGGGAATGCTATGGTCTCGGGTCGTTTGGACAACGAGTTTCAGACTACCTACCACTATGAAGAAGACGACGGACAAGAAAATTCTGATGGTAGCGAGCCCATTGAGCTGGACGCTGACGACTACTGGGACTCCCTCATTATCGGTGAGAAAGAACAGTTAGAGTGGTGGTACCTAAAGAACAGTGGCCCTCAGTTGCAGCTGTACTACACAAATGAGGACTACTACCAAGACCAAGTCGAAGACGAAGAGGCAGAATCAGACGTCGATGCCGAAGAGGAAGAGGCAGAAGCAGACGTCGAGGCTGATCAGGATGAGGCACAACCAAAGGAATACTACTATCAAGACCAAGTCGAGGAGGAAGAGGTAGAAGCAGACGTCCATGCCGAAGAGGAAGAGGCAGAGGCAGAAGAAGATGATTACCCGCACCAAATGAAAGGTATCCTCCCAGCCAACTGCAGTGTGGCGCCGCTCTGGACTGTGAGTCTGTCGAGTGGCGCCCACGAACATTCACAAGAGGAGGGACCTCAAGACGCGTTTGCACAAGGCGTGCATGGAAACTGGGACTACGGCTCAATGGAAGAAAGCCAACACTCCAACCAGTACGCGCAAAAACGTTGGTGCCGTTATGGCAAGGCTTGTAAATATCTGCAGTTGGGACAATGTGTCTTTCGTCATGTATGAGAGTGATCACAGGCAGCGGGTCATGGCAGTCGTGGAAGCAAGAAAGGCCCCTCGCAGCGACTGTGACGCCGACAGAGTGAGGATTGCAGCAGGGTTGTTTGGAGGAACTGGCCGCAAAGAAGCTTGGTGTCGCAAATTTTGAGCACAATGCAGTTGCGCTTCCGCTTGGGCGCCCTGAAACCAAGCACAATGCAGTCGCGCTTTCTCTTGGGCGCCATGAAAACAAGCACTCTGGTCTTCGCTAACGTTTAGTTGGAAGTACAGCGCTTTGGTTGATAATTTCTCGTGTCAGGGTCAGTTGGTCAGTTTTGTTGTTGTTTTGGTTCAGTTGATGGTCAATAGGAGGCTTCGTCGTTTGTTGCAAGCCCTGGCGTTGGCCGTGCTAACCTCACTCCCCTGACCACTCCCTTCCTTCCCTCGCTCACGCACCATGAATTTCTAGGTCCTTGAGGGAACAAGCTTCACTTGAAATTTTGACTCCAGTGCCTGACTGACTGTAAATTTATTCAAGCTTCGACTAGTTTTGAGTTATATATAAATGCCTCACCCTCGACTGTCAGATGTGGCCTTTTTTGAACTGTCCTGATGTCCCATATGTTGTACTTCACATGTTTGATTTGTCCAGGTCTTGGTCTGTTTGTTGGTTTGTTTTATTGTTCCTACAAGGTCAACTGTCCATCGTCGTTCTGTTTGCCCTTCCAGTGGAGACATCGTATTCAAATGAACGAAGTCCTGGTTTGTTACCTTTTGTTGGAATTTGGGGAGTACAGTACAGGTCCACAAGGTGTTTGTTTCTCTCATTTTGGTGTTCTTGAAGCAATTTTGAAGTTTGAAGTTGGATTTTGATATTTTGTTGCGAATCAGAGTCCCTGTTCCCTGGCGACGCGCTCGGACAGGGTTACGGCGCTCACAACGTGACGCTCTACGCTGCGCTGACAGCGTTTGACTGTCCTGCGCCACCTGTAGCAGCTAATTCTGTTTCAATTCTTCAATTTTGCAAATTTTCAAATTTTGCTCTCTTTTTCTGTCGGCGACGCTTGTTGTAGCTTTTCGACGCGCGAGTTCGTGGCACTCGTCGACACTGGTATTGTGTGTCGACGGCTCTCTTCCAGCGTCTTGCCCAGTTTCAGGGCTTCATCCTGGCCCATTTTGGGTTTTTAGACCTTTTTGGCCTGTTTCTGGCCAAATGTGCCATTTTTGGCAGGATCGGTCGCAAGCGACAGCTGCGACGCGTGGCGACGCCCTCCGTCGTTCGCCACGGCGCTGCTGGGGCACTCTGAGTGCGCCTGGGTGTTTTCGAGGTGAGTTTTGGGTCGATTTTGGTCATTTTTCACTCTTTGAGAGAATTTCATCTTTGTGATCATCCATCACCATTTCAAGTCAATCAGCCTATTTTGGCTGCTCATGTGCAGTCAACTCCTTCGCCAGAGCGAACCTGAAGGACACACTTCCACACTTGCACTCATACACTTACATGTACGACCCCTATATATACCCATTTGAGTGAAGCCCATGTATCAGAGCGCCCCAAGTCAACTTAGTGAGAGTCTATAGAGCACTCACAGTGGACGCCAATTAACCTAGTTGTATGTTTGCTCCATCCTTGTATGTGACTTCAAAGCGTATGAGCCACGAGTTCCCAGGTCTCTAAAGTAAGTACGAATTTGTCAGGAATTGAGCGCAGAAACGCGCCCACCCAAGCGACGAAATTAGGCACTAGGCCCATGGCCTTGCCATACTCATCTCAAACACCAGAAGTGTTGCAGAAGCACTCACTGTTTCATTTGCGTGTAAGTGAGTTACGAATGGTCAGAACTTGGTAACAACCTTTCACATCTTTCACCATCCACGCTCAGTGCATCAAGAATGACAGTTCACATGACACATGACACATGACTTGAAGAAGTGACCATGATGGTAGTTGAGCAGAGGATTAACCCACTCAATTGCTGTATATCGGCGACCCATACAATCCAGTTTTCTTCCGACAAGTCTACTTCTGTTTGGCGACTCAGATCACAGACACTGATAGGTTGTACCACAGTGTCCATTTTGTTCTTGTCTGGGGACTCATAGGTATTACCAGGGTCTCGCGCTGATAGGTACTACCACAGCGGACACCACTCCACGCCACTTTAGCTCTGCACACTACCTGCGTCTGAATTAGCCATTGCATTATGGACACAAGCCGGTTGACGTGCGGCAACACGCAACTAGTTACTCTTGCCGGAGTAGGGCTGACTTGTACTCGTTCGGAGAGACAAGAGATCTACGTGTTTGTTTGGTGGGTCTTAGCTGCCGGGTATCAGGCTGAACCCTGAGTCCACCCTTAGCAGGGGGGTGTAAGTACTGCCGTGGCAGCACTGCAGCAAAGACCCCACAGACCCCACAACCACAGCAGGCAAAGACCCCACAGAGCCCACAACCACAGCAGAGCCGCAGAATGTTCACTTGATCCCTTTTCTCACCCGCATATACCGACATTTTTTCGCACATTCTTTCTGTCCTCCAGCCATGTATCTGTGTGCCAGCTTCAGGCGCCACTGTCGCTTGTACATACCTCAGTTTGGGTACGCCAGAGAAAATGGAGCATTCAGGAGGTTTGGAATTTCAGTTCCAATTTCAATCAGCAGTTCATCTCAGCAATCATGTCAGTGTCATTCATGTCATCAGTTTCATCCATCATTCATCATTCATCATTCAGCACTTTATCAATTCATCAGGAGTTTATCAGCAGTCTATCGATTCATCATCATTCATCATCTCATCATTCATCATCCATTCTGTTGTTGTCAGCATGTAACATTGCATTGCACATGACTTCAGTGTCAGTGCATCATCATTCATCATCATCCGCAGCATCACTCCATAAATTATTATCAATATTTACAGCTCTTTTGACTGTCATGCAGCGACAATTCCAGTGTATGCATGGCATGCTGCGATGTGTCAGGTTCATAGGTCAAACCACAACCAGGTTGATAGGTCAAACCACAGCCGCAAAAAGAGTCACTGTTTTGTGGGACACATGTGTAGACCCGGAAGTTGATAGGTAACACCACAGCTGTCGAGGGTATACATGGACCAGCAGTGAGCTGCCAACCACTCGTTAGTGAGATAGGTAATTGAATTGCTTGACCAGCACACAGGGGTACACAGTCGGCTGGGGTGCGGCAACACCCAGGTAGCTGCGCTTGCCGTTGCAGGGCTGTTGTAGGGATGCTTCAGACTGCCCTACTTTGTGACTCTGACAGTTTCTAGGTTCAAGAATGTGCCAGGTGTGGCCGACCGCATTACTCTGTGCGTATCGGCCTCACCCCCGTAGGTGCGTCCTGGTAGGGGGGTGTAACTGCGGTCGCCCACCAAAGCCAGACACCCGATCCAACAACAAGTTCTGATCTTATATACACCTACAATTCATTCCACGCATATTCTTTGCCTTCACCCCAAGGCAGTACGAGGACTTAATTGAAGCGCGACGCCTTTGACAGACGCGCACACGTGCTATTCCTACGCATGTACAGTATCATGAAATGATGAGAATGCTCGGCAGGATAGCCAGGACAGCACACCAAGAGTGCTACGCAATGTTTCTGCTTGTGGGGATTTTATTGCAAAGTTTGTATCTGACAGAGATGTACATACTTTCCTGTTTGTGTTGCTCAGGGGTGTTGTAAGCCCATGTATTGTCTCTGGCGTTGTGGACCTACGTGACAACCGGAATAACAAATCAGTACAAGTACTGCAGCTTTGGTCTTTGCCGTCGCTTCCCTTGTTCCTCCCAACTATTTTCTCAAACTGTGATTTTGTCTCAGCCGGAGACCCAGCAGGAGAATCATGATATGGGCTTCAAACAATAAGTGGGGCAGCAAACTACGGCAGAAGCAAGCACCTCAAAATAGGTCCACTCGACGCCTGTTGCCACCTACATGGGCAAGCGCCGCAGAGTCGCCGGGGCCCAAGCACCAGGGCCAGGAATCACCCCAAGGTTCCCCTTCACTGCCGCTCGGACTACCCAAGGGTCCAGAACACGGAGCTACCGCCAGACAATGGCCATGTGAACCGAGCGCACCACAAAGGGTGAACTTACAGGAAGGGGCATAAAAATCCCACTAACACTAACCAGGGAGGTGGTAAAGGGAGGGGCAACCTACGTGCCATGAACGAGGTTCCAACTGATGCAGGCACACCCCCCCTGTTTTACTGCCGACCTGTCAATGACAAGGGGGGACCTTGTCACGCCTCTGACTGCGATCTCCGCAGTGGCTGTATGCTGCAGATGAAACGTCAGCAGCATACTAAAGATGGGAAAACTGTGACCCATCAGGACCACTTCAGGTGTACCATCACCTGTGGTTACTGTGGCAAACGTCGTCACTATGAGGACGAATGCCACATCAAGAAACGCGAGAGTGACAAACTCAAGCGTCAGGAGGCGGAGCGCCAGAAGACGCCCGCCAGAAATCCCCCGAATGGGGATAAAGGTAAAGGAGGTGGCAAGGGTGGTGGTAAGACTGGACCCCCTAACCCCCAGAGGCGCTCATCAGCGCCCGTTGCTACACCTACTCCTGCTGCTACACCCGCTCCTGCCGCAGTTGTCCCCCAGAAGCGCCCCCAAGGGGATAACGCTACCCCTGAGGGGAATAATTCTAAGAAGAGGCGCTTGGCCTGGATGGCCAAGTCCCTCATGGCTGCTGGGGTGGATGTGAAATTCCCTGATGAGGAATAGGGGGGCGGCTCCGAAGAGGAGGACTTGGTTTTCTGGATCCTCGTGAAAATCGGGGATCAGGTTTTTCGAGCAGTGCTTGATACCGGCGCAACACTTTCCATAGTGGCCCGGCGCCTGCTTAAAACTTTCAGGAAAACTAAGACCGTGGCCATAAGAGTAGGGGATGGGCGTACCATCCATTCCCTGGGGGGGGTCGATGTGACCATATGTCTGGGCGACGAAACCGTGACCCAACACTGCAGAGTGTTGGACACTGACGCCTTTGACATCGTCATTGGCACCGACTTTCTAAGAAGAAACCCCCAGGTAAAAATGCTGTCCCTACAGCGTCCTTACTCTTTGCACTGCGACTTTGGCAGTGGGCTATTCTCCGTTCCTTTGGAGCTGTCAGGACGAAAAGAGTCTGGGCTGCGCTACGCAGCCAAGACGAACTATCGTACTGAAAATTACCAACTGGCCCGTCATGTTCTCGAAAATGGACTGGCGGCCCTTCAGGTAAACCTGGATGAGATCCAGGTGGAATTGTTTGCGAGCCCACAACAGCACATCATGCAGTTGTACTGCTCGAAACAAATGAACAATGCTTTCCGTTTCTTCGGGAAAGCAATGGGCCTAGCGTATGCTAACCCTCCCTTCTCCCTGCTCGCGAAGGTTCTAACCAAGATCGCTTATGAGGGAGGAAGGGTTGTTATGTGCACCCCTGACTGGGGTTGCTCTGGTGAACATGCTTACTGGCGCCGTATGCTTGACCGAATGACCGTGGGAAGAGTGCAACTCCCCGACGGCCCCATCTATGTGCCTGAGGACTCAGACACAGCTATGCAGGCCCCTGAGTGGGCCAGTTTCCTGTCCATCATCGATGGATCTCTCAATCCTGTACCCCTGTGTGACCTGGACCAGGTGCTACTAAAAGAGGTCATGGCCGAAAATCGTGGCTTGACCCTTTATGATCTCAAAAATCGATCTCCTGAGCACCTATCTGCCACACTTACAGGGTGTGAGTCTCCTGATGACTATCTGGAACCTACAGCTGTAAAAGAGGATGCTGACGACCAACTGTCTGAGATCGCCAGCACTATTCCCTCTGTTGATCCCAGCTGTGTTGACCTAAAACATAGTGCTTTCCTGGCCCAGCTGTTGCTAGAGGAGGTAGATCTAGAGTCAACCTCTGAACCCGCTTCCTCTGTTGGGAAACCAGTGCTACACATGCAGCCTGTGCACACAGATGAACCCGTGGCCCGGAGTACTGATGCTCTGGCACGGCCTGCTGCTAATAACATGCCATTGTCTGAGCATGACACTCAAGAACTCCGACGGCTGTTGTACCTGAAGGCCGAAGGTATTGAGCGCCAAGAGCAGCTGCAATACCTCAGAAAGACCTGGAAATACTCCATCTGGTCTGAGGAGGACGATGAGTCCTATACGCTGCCTGATCCTGAGATACCTCTAGTGTATTCTCTACAGGATGGGCAGCAATGTCCCCCTGAGTGGGACGATGGTACTGTACCTGCCGAAACTGCTGATCGGCATAAAAAGAAAGAACATGGAAAAGGCAACCTCCATGCTGAGGAGGATTTCCTTCAGAAAGTCGAGAGTCTTAACCTTCACCCCCGCCTGAAGAAACTGCTTATAACCTATGAGGAGGTGTTCGGCGCCTTGCCGCCTCCCCTATCTTGTAAAAAACTGGTCCAGATGGACCTGAAATTGAAACCAGAATTTGAAAAGACGCGAGTGAGGCGTCGTCCCTATCCCGCTCCACAGGAACAGGTTGAAGAAATCGAGCGCCAGATCCAAGAATGCATTGATGCTGGCCTCGTTGAAGAGTATAAACATGGGGACTATCCCCATCACTGCAGCCCCTGTTTCCTTGTTGCTAAACCAGGGTCGACTGCTCTACGTCTTGTTGTAGACTATGGTGAGGTCAACAAGAAAACCCAGAACCACTCAGGGAGTATTCCTAACATGGAAAACACCCTGGAGCGTATTGCCAAATGCAGGTATAAGACCAAAATGGACAAACGCTCTGGTTTCTGGCAGGTTGACCTAACCGCCGCAGCTCAGGAGCTGCTTGCCTTTATAACCCCTAAGGGTCGTGTCTTCAAGTGGAAGGTTATGCCTTTCGGGGTGGCTAACGCCCCAGCGCTCTTCCAGGAGCTTGTGAACAAAATTTTGTACATACTGAGGCGCAGGCCTCTAGTACAAGAGTTGATTTCTCGGGGTGCAGAAATGGAGGCTCACATCGACGACGTGAGTTTGGGTACTAATACCAAAGAGGACCATGTCCTTCTCCTCCGTGAATTCTTCACTGTCTGTCAAGAAAATCATCTCCGAATCAAACTCGAAAAATGTGAGTTCATGAAAGAGGAGATGGAGTATTTGGGTTTCGACGTGGGGTATGGCTGGTGGAAACCAGCCGCGTCTAAGATGCAGCCCCTACAGGACATGCAGATTCGCGATGACCCTAAGAAGGGTCTACACGATGTGAGGAGTTTTGTGGGCGCCTGTAATTTCTATCGGCGTCACATCCACAATTTTACTTACTCCTCTGCACCCCTCACTGACCTGATCAAGAAAACTACTCCCTGGAGGTGGACCTCCAGAGAGGAAGAGTGTTTCCAGGAGTTGAAGAAGAAGATTGCCTCCTCCAACTGCCTGGGAGTGCCCCGCCCTGAGGGCGAGATAGTCCTGATCACTGATGCCAGTGATGTAGGGGGGGGAGGTACGATCTACCAATGGCAGGAGCTTAACCCCGCTGAACTAACCCACTGCCATTATCGTACTACTGGACTGAACCGTGATGGTTCGTTGAAACATGACTATCCTACCAGTGAGTGGCGACTGGTGCCACTGGGACACTGGAATTGGAAATGGAACCAAGCGCGTTCCAACTACAGCACCTATGACCAGGAACTCCTGGCCGGTATGTTGGTGCTATCGTCACAATCCCGACTCCTGGGGTCTAACCCTATTGTCTGGCTGTGTGACCAGGAGCCTGTGAAGTCTTTTCAGAAGGGCCCACCACCAGAAAAAGCGAAGCTAAAACGGTGGTGGACTTACCTGAGCCAGTTCAGGCTGACAGTGCATCATATCCCCGGGATTAAGAATGAACTGTCTGACTATATATCGCGCAACAACTTCGATGCGCTTATTGGTGAGAGCTCTGAGGCGCTCGCCAAAGAGGCTTTCCAGCGTATGGATGTCCAGCTTGACCTGTCCATGCGCACTGCTGGAATCCTGGAGGGTTGGAGTCTAGCCGACTATCAGTCAGAGTATGAAGAAATTCTCCAAACCCTCAGCACTGGTCTCGAACCCCGTGTCATTGACGGGCACCAGTGGTATAAAAAAAATCAGTACCTCTTCTACGAGGACCGAATTGTTGTGCCTGAGGCACGACTGGATGGGTGCCTACAATGGTCCCATCTCAGTTCTGGTCACACTGGCGCTAATCGCTCAGTGGACTTCTTCCGTGAGTGTTTCTACTCCAGTCTAACCCTGACTGAACTGAGGTCGCGTATGCAGACCATTGTGGATACTTGTGGCTGTCATGCCAGCAAGCAGAGGGACAGTAGGGATAGGGGCCTGATCTCCAGCTTACCCATACCCTATTGTGCTAACTCTCTTCTCTACGTGGATTACATCCATGACCTACCACGCTTTGGCGGCTATGATAGTTGCCTCGTGGTCACCTGTGGTCTATCTCGCTTCACCCGTGTGTTCCCTTGCAATAAGAAAATCACGGGTGAGCAGACTGTAAAAATGTTGGTCGAACAATGGTTCGAACCCTATGGAGCACCTAAACAGGTGCACTCTGATGAAGATGTACGCATCCGCAGTGACACTGGGTGGTACAAACGAGTGCTAAATGCCCTCAACGTGGAGGTAACCACAGGTGTGCCCTACACTCACACGTCTAACCCTCTCTGTGAGAGACAGAACCGTGTGGTGGAGCAAAACTTAAGAATCCTGATGAAACAGGAGCGCACCAAGGACTGGGTACGCCTAGTGCCCTGGGCAGTTCTGTCCATGAACTCACAGCGGAGCTCTTCTACGGGTTTCACCCCCCACGAACTGTTCCATGGAGGACGACCTGCTTGGTTCTTCAAAACTCCCTTTCCTGAGGACTTCAAGAGCCCTGTGGGAGATTGGCTGGAACACAAGCAGTCTCTGGCTAACCAGGCTGGTACTAACCTGAGGCACATTCGTGACCGTGAACAGAGCCGACGGAACCGCCTACGGCGACCTGCCAGCTTCAAGGTTGGTGACCTTGTTTTGGTACACCATTCACGTCTACCCTCCTGGCCACGTAACTGCCTACAGGACCCTTACTTTGGACCCTATCGTATCATCAGGATAGATGGATCCAGGATCCATGTCAGGTGCAGCCCACGTCTAGGTGGTGAACTGCTATGTGCACCTAAGCAGTTGAGGCACTATCACTCCCCTGACGACTTGTCTTGGGATGAGTGGCGCCTCAGCGACAGTGAGGTCGAACGTATAGACCTAGAGAACGCTGCCAGTCCAGAGGAGGCAGACGAACTCGAAGAGATGACTGCCGATGAGATGGCAGTCGATGGTTACTACGTGGTTGCAGGTATTGCGCGCCACGAGTATAAACAGGGCTGGAAATTCCTAACCCTGTGGGAAGGCTATGGGTTGTCCGAGGCGACCTGGGAACCTATGTCAGCCTTCATACAACCAGATGGGAGTATCAACCCCATCTTCCGCACTTACCTCGTTGAGAACAACGAGGGTCAGCTCCTAACCCGTGCTGAGACTATGTCCCAGCGTAAGAAGCGAAGCTAATTTCCCTGTGTCAGTCTACTGACAGGTGCAGTGAGCACTCTTCTGCAGTCGTGCCTGAGTATGGGTGTAAGAGCACTGCACTGACTCTGTCTGTGCCCTGCAGACCCATGCCGATGGTTTCCAGCGTGAGCCAGGTGGTCACTTATCAAGATTGCAGCCACCCAGCGAGTGTTTGCCTTGTTGACCATGTGTTGCATGGGTACTGCCCTAATGAAATGACCTTGGTGAGCCAACGAAGAACGGTGGCTTACTACACCAGGGGGGAATGACAAGCAAGGTGTTATGAGGCAAGGTGTGTCTTCCCTCCTTGGGGACAAGCGAGCCAACAGTTAGGACCCCTGACTGGTCCAGACCAATGGGGTTCTACCCTTCCTTACAGGGTTTACCATACCCCTAAGTGTGCTACGTATGTCTGTATGTGTCTCACTTCTCTCCCCAGCGTGGCTCCCGGAGACCGGGCTTCGCTGACGTCGGACCGAAGGTCCTAATCAGGTACTATTACCACTCCTATGGCGCCCAATTTCTGTGCTGGCGCCTATCCTTGGGGTGTACGGCAAAAGCCCTACCTACTAAGAGGGGAGGGGTGGCCAAGTATGCTAAGGGCATACAAAACGCCCATTTTTGCTACAGGCCAAAAGCTAACGCACTCCCCTGCCCACGAGGAAAAGCACGCGGGACAGGAGACACCACTAGACTACACTCACTAACGCCAGCACCGGCCTTCGAAGGCAGGGTGAGCACTCAGCACTTGCACTCACCTCCTGCCAGGCCTGCTGACCCTAACCCCTACACACGCTACTTGGGGCTGCTGTCCAGGAAGACTCAGGCCCTAGTGGCCCTCCTGTGAAAAGGACAAGAGAACACAGCGCTCCTAAGCAGCTGTGGCCTAACAGGGGACGCCACCACGCGTTTCCCCTGCTAGGGCTTGGAGGGAAGGGGTGCTCTTGTTGCGTGCACAGCGCAGATGTCGTTGAGGTCGAACTGCCCTCGCCAGTACTGGCTGAGGCACAGTGATTTGATTTGTGATCAGCGCCCCTGTTTTGCTGGGGCAGAAAAATGGTAGCCGCCGAAGGCAGCTGCTGCGTGCACCAATCACCCTTAACCTCTCCCACCTGTACAAAAGAGGCAAATGAAGGGGCGTTTGCGACTGAGGAACCAAGCCACACTCCAGGTATTATACCCTTCTCAGTGTGACCTATAATACACTGTTCGCAAACACGCTGACGGATCAGCTACCCCTGTCAAGCAAGCAAGCTTTAAGAAACTTCTCGGGTTCTCTTAAACAACGTACCGAGGAGCCTCTGGGTAACCTAAACAAGGTTTACCGTGCGCAATTCGCGTGGCCTACCCTTTAATGCATCATGTGCACGCAGGGAAGGGAGGCTGAACCACTGACTCAACCAGGAGGTGAGCTCCTCCTGGGCTAACCTACCTTACTCACCATGCATCGTGTGAATGCCGAATTGGAACGAACACAAAACAAACCTAAGCGTTTTAAGCAACTCAACTTTAACGCCACGGCCGCACACGAACAAACGCTTCTGTACTTACCTGTGGGAAGAAAACAAGGGTGAATTTCGGATACAGGTAAAGCGTAACAGCGTGTGGATGCCTCGATTAGGCACATGCATCGCGAGCACAGCGCATATTCTAACCCTACGTGCGCACTGCGCGCTCCATTCGCATCACATACCTTTCATTCCTGCTTTCACCTGTGCAGAGCACGAGAGATGAACACCCGACCCCCCAACGAGCACAGCGTTGACAACCCTAACGTTTTGACGGAACAACCAACACGAACGCAATGCGTGAGTGTGAGGTGACACAGACATACCTGAGAGACGGGTTCTTGAACTGCTCGGTGGTGTAAGCTGAATTTGAATGCTTTACTCTGAAGTTTATAAAAATTTTGATGCAACTGTGCAAAAATTTTCTTCAAAACTTTAAAAACTACGGCTCATACCTTCTTTTCCAAAAGCCGTTTTCGCTTGCGCAACCCTTTTCTTGGCGTCCGATTCCTTTGCGCTTGTCTGCGACTTTGAGTTATGTGTAAAAATGACAATTTCCCGCGTGGTTTCAGCGATTTTCAACGATTTCACTTGCTAAATCGCAACCCCTTCCGCAAAACCGCAGGAATCGCTCCCTGCTGGTTCCATTTTCTATTTTTTCCAGCTCCTGGGGGTTTGTGTCCTCCATTGGGAGTATTGCTCCGCCCTGGCCCTTGGTCAGGACGTATACTAAAACGCTGTTTATACGGCGATAGCCGTCCGCATTAGAGCGTTCGACTGTACCCTAGTGGGCAAGCACATTGGCTCTAGGGAGGGAGTCCTGGGTTCAATTCCCACTGCCCCCACAGTTTTTCCAAAAGTTTTCGCCGCACGCCGGCGACTTTTGAGGAATGCCCCTTCGAAGGGACATCATTCACGGTACATTACACTGTTTTTCAAGGGTCCCTACAGTGTGATAGGCTTCTATGAAGTGATGAGAATGTTTTTGGTAAGTTTAATGCATTTTTTTGAGGTAATTTTGGGAATATTTCAGCCTTTTTCCTTGGTCCTACTAGCTTGATCAACTAGTACTCCAGGGGGGAGTAAGAAAAAGTCACTGCCATGTCTTTCTTGGAGGGCTTGATCCAGGCTAAGCCCCCCTTAAAACCCTTTGTTGATGCTGAGACAAACTTAAGTGTTTTTATCTCTCTTTTGTTGCCTAAAGTACACTTTCTCAAAGTAACTAGGGTTGTGACCCTAGCCCCCCCATGAAGTTCACCCCTACCACTCAACTGAGCGGAGGTACCTTCCTTCATGGAGGACATACCAAAAAAAATCAGGCATTACATGCTTGTTGGCCTTGGAGGTTAAGCCTAAGTGGTCTCCCACCCCAAGACCCCTATACACAATTGTTTCTACCACTTATTGTGGTCCTACTTTGTAACTGTTTCTGAATTCAGTTGCTTGGCCAAGTCATTTTCTGTGTGGTCCTGACATCTATGCCCTCCAGTCCTAACCAGCACCATTTCACCCAAAGGAGTGCACATGAAGTGCCTATTGCAACCTCTGAGGCTAGAGTCTGACCAATTTTCATATAAAACCTTTTGTATTATCCATTTGTGATTGAATCTATGTTCATATACCTGCTTTGTCTATCTGCAGCCCTACTGTGTTACACTGGATTCCAAAACCAATCATTGATTCGATCCACATTCAGTCCTTGCTCTACTTGCTGCTTTGGTTTGGGGTTTTCAACTACAAAACCTGCAGGAATACATCAAAAGACCTAGGGCATAATTCAAGGACATCTTTCTATATTTGGGGATCATCAACGTGTACTCTATCCGCAAGAGGCCGATACTCAGTGGCCTGCCGTTGATTTTGATTGTTGGGGTGATGAACAGGAGGGTGTGAATCGGACAGACTGAAAAAGATGTCAAGATTTTCAGCCGCAACACAGCAATACGTGAAGGGGCAGCAATGTTTCCATGTAGTCCTCATACAGAGATGCCGCCATACCAGAAAGGGCCGCTATGGGCAACATCCAAGGGCATGGCCCGTAAGGTATGGCGACTGAGGTGTTATCAATCGACAAGTCATTAAAAGGGCCATATGGATACTCCATGTCTAGAACTGTCGGAAGACGGTCCCTCTTTGCTTCTTGAGTCCCGGGTTTGTCTCCAAATCAAAAGATGAATGCCTACATTGCCCTGATGGTTATTTCGCAGTACCTCTATAAGGGCCTCCTTCAGATTCGTGAATTTGTATGAAATTTATCTTATTACACCCTTTGTATGTACACATACTCCTGCAAGATTGATGCTGACTGTAGGACTGAAATTCCTGGTGGTACGGGCCATCTTGCCCAGGTCTTGCCCAAAACTGAACCTGCGCAAACAACGTAGCACCGGTCATCAGAGAAGTTTCGTCAGCGGGGACCCCAGTTAGATGCAACGCTCAGGGAAGCACAGCCTCTCTTGGATTCCAAAATGGCATGTGCTGCTGCTTTGCTCAACAGCAATGAGCGTTGAGTCAGGTCAATTATTAACACCAATAGGGGGCTCCTTAGGGAGTTGGCTACATCCCTCCAACGGCGCATTTATGATGACTTTATGGGTTAAGCAAATACGCAGAAATGGAAGCAAATGCGTTGAAAAAAAGGGCCGAAGAATCCAAGTTTCCATAAACGGAATCTGATTCCAGGATCACAAAGTCTCACAACCTTGGGCATGCAAACCCATCAGGGCTATGGGTATCAAGTACGACGAGATGACCAAGAAAATTAGTGGATTTCTTGATAAAGCATGCATTGTCTGTTCCCACGGCACTTTGGTCGCCAGAGGGTTCCTCGTTCTGAGACCACAAACCAATCAGGAGAGGTTGGTCATGTATTACCGGTATTTGAAATTGTGCCTTTGGAGCCATCAGTTTCCACTGCCGGTGATTGCAACCCTCAATCAGAACGAAGCGGAGAACCATGTCTCGGCCTTGCTGGATCTAGAGGATGGCTTCCACCAGATACCCTTGATGGGAGTGCAAGCTTGTACAAGGCAACCATTCGGACACTTGAGTGGAAGGTCCTACAAATGGGTGTGAAGGTCGGACCATGAGCATCCCAGCGCTTTGTGAGCTGGCGCGCATGGCGACTCCAACCCCATATCAGAGCCTATACCGACAACATCCTCGTCGGTACACGACCTACCTGCACTGGCAAAGGGAAACTCCTCGACTCGCATGCCATGATGCAGCATGTGCACGAATTGTTTGATGCACGGAAGGAGTGCCATTGGTAGATTAAAAAAGAGAAGTTTGTTCTCTTCTATACTCAGGTACTGTATGTTCGCCAGATTTTGATGCTCAACGCTCTCTGGCACCGGAAACAGCCGCCGCCATACGTTATTGGTCCAACGATATGATCCAAACACCAGCTTAGCCCACGCATACTGCACCCTGTTTTGTGCATCAAACGCGCAGAGAAGGACTGGTTCACAACAGTGCAAAAATTTTTTTTGGATATTTGATGAGCGTGTTTTTGGGCATTGTGAAATACATTGTTTTTTGTGCATTACGCAACTCCGTGTTCCGAAGTGAAACGTTTTTTTTACGGTGCTCTGAGTGCGCGAGGCCTCGCGCACTCGATATATTCAAGGTAGAATTTACTACGAAGCCATAAAAACCGTAAAGACTGCAGTTTGTGTAAGTACACAGCTCTCACATGTTATAAAAACTAACATTGTATTGAGGAAGAAGCATTGAAAATGTATGACGGCCAGACACTATAGTAACAATAAGATACAAATTTAGGCATCCGGAGTGCCTGAGGCCTCTGGCACTGTGATCACGTTATGTAATGGTTTACGGGGTTGATATGACGTGCAAGACTGCAGGTGCAGTAACATACTGACAAGCACATTTGATTTTTGTGGTGTACGTGTGTGTAGACGCAGTGTTGGTCACGTATGACACGGTACACAACATTGTCCTACGGAAACAATCAGTGCGCGAGGCCTCGCACACTCAAACCACACAAGGAAATGAAAAAGCGGGCAGGTCAGGCTATGCCGGGATTTACATTGCCTTTCAAGGCTACCACTTGTGATTGTCCATTATACATCGGTAACCTTCGTCATAATTGTCATGGGGGTCAGGGGAATGATGTTCTTTTTTCGAACAGCCACTCAATCGCAGAAGTGTCCGGTTTTACTGGCGGCCGTAACCTGACGTGCCCGAAGAGTAGGGTTTTTTTTTCAACTGGGATTAAAGAGGAAAACGGAACAGGAGATTGTGGTTGGGAAAACGGTTTTCGGTTACTGCCAACGGTGCGCACGCAGACACCAAATACAAATTGCAACGGCAGTGTGCGCACTAGTAATGACGACAGGAGAAGGCCAGATGTTTTCAAACACACTGTTTTTAAAGAACCCTGTGCGAAACAATAATTAGAATTTGTGCGCAAATTCAATTCAACACAGAAATACGCAGAATGCCGCTTCACGCCAGAAAATCAGTAACGCATGGAATGATTGCAGAAGTAAGCAAAGTGGCACCGGCACTAAGAGAGGCATGCGCTGCAGAACCAGCATACCAAACAGCTGACGACTTGTGGAAGGGACTGAAACAAAACGACCTGGCGGCGCAACTGGTGCTAACATTTGCACAGTGACTCAGGTTCAACAAAAGAACGCGACACAGTTTACCTGGTGCTAAAAGGCAGGAGGAAAAGCGCTGGGTGCGCATTTTGCGGCAAGAGGGCTGGAACCTGTACCTGTTGATGCGTCCAGTGACAGTACCAAACAGAAAAAAACCGGGAAACACGACAAGGTACCTAACACAAACAGAAAGACGAACAAAAGTACAACTTGCGCAAGCAGACGCCGCCGCAGATACAGTGGACGAACCGACAGCAGCAGCACTTAAAGCTACGTGGACACTGGTGCTTGCATCCTGTTGTGTGCTGTGGATCGAGAACTGGTACCAGGCACAATACACGACACACGCAGACGAATATGACAGGTCGCAAAAATGTACTGCAATTGCAGTACTTCAACTAAAGCAGAGACCAACGTACTGGGCAAGACACCAAGCCATTGAGGACCTGGCAGCACGCATAACGACAGTCGCACGGGCTCTGCAACAGCGCGAAAGGAGAATCCCCGACACTCTGCGTGACATAGGATATGCCGATGGATGTGTACCAGACACCGGAAATGTGAGAGCTCCGTTGGATGTGAGGAGGGATACAACGACCGTGGAGGCACCGGTGTGGCGCCCGTTGACCCTGTCGAAAGAAAAGGTAGCCTGCGGTGTCGGTCTGTTAAACCTGTTGCACTTTGCGAAGGACACAGCATGTTAAAAGTCCATGAATGAGCAACAATTTCTCAAAATATTGGTTTCATATGGAGCAATGGTATCATTCTTTATTGGAGTTTGGTTGGGACATTGGGGGTAATTTTATCCATGGAGCTTGATCACTTCCAATATTGGTGAAAGACACTGAGTGGCCTAATTTTAGTTCAAAACAGAGTTTATGTATTGTATTATATTCCATGAGTTATTGTTTGTTGTTCCATTGTTTCTTCTTCGAACACTATTTGTATTATAGCACAACATGGGTGTTGGCCTTTGCTTGATCCTTTTTTTTTGCTTGTCTCATTGAGGCTGAGATGTTCAGTAATCTGCATTTTTCTCCAACATATGGTCGTTTCACAGGAAAGGAATATGAATTTCAGAATCAGCATAAATTTCCACATCTATATAGTGGTCATAAGACTATTTCAATTTTTTGGCCATTTTTGCCCCGTGAGCGCGCCGCTTCCACTATGGGCACTTCCTACTGAGTTCTGAGGTCATCAGGGTAGTTCCTACTGAGTTCTGCAGTCACGAATTAATTGTTTCCTGAGCTACAGAAAATTCCTGGAAGACATTTGAAATGATTTTCTATCATATTTTATCATTTTGAAACCATTTTTCTTTCGTCTGTTTCACTATCTCTGCAGGAAGTCTGATTTGTGAGATATACCATTTTTGCCCTGATCTGAAGTCACTGTCCACTGTTGCAGATTGCAGACTGAAGTCCTGAGTGGTCCTGATGCATACATTCATGCATATGAGCAAACACAAGGCCCAACATCACCCATTGTTTGTCTGTCCATTGTACAGCCCCATCAAGTTCTTCATTATTTTATTGATCCGAGTTCTGCTCGTCTTGGAGTCTTGGTCTGGTTGTATTTTTCACTGAAATCTTTGAGTACCTGAAATGGAGCAGGAGCAAACACCAGAGCAAGTGCAACCAGAGGATACAGAGACTATTCAAATAGAGGAACAAGATGCAAAGCGGGAATTTAACAGTGGTAGCAGAGGTATGGATGCTACTGTGCACGATATCGATTCCACACGTCGAAGCGTCGATCTCGCAAGTTCTAGCAACGTCGACGATCCACAAGCGTCACTGGGGTCTTTCGTTCACGGAGCACAAGAGGACGATGGGGCGAATCAAGAAAGGCAACCTTTATCTCAATCATATGAAAGTTACCAACCCATGGGAAAACAAGAACTGGATTCTATTGGCGATCCTTATGCTTTATTATTGGCCTGCTTGGTTGAACGCGAGCGTGCTTTACGCGTCGAAGAAGAGAACATGCAGAATTTCTTTTACTTACAAGAGACGCTGGTTTTGCACAAGACCGCAGCTACAATTCGAGAGAGGGATGCGCGCAGACGCTTGACCAGTTCGATTCCAGGTATCAGTTCGCCAAGTTTCCCGTCAGGATCTACTACAACACCTGTTCCTCTCAGTCCGCCGAACATTATTCTTGAACCTACGTCGACGTCGAAGGATCACATTTCAAGAGTGTAAACATGCAAGGCAGATTTTTCAAAACACTTGTACGGTGTTTTGTCGTGTGCTTTCCAAGATCTTTTGCACCAAAATCCCAAATCTTGATTTCAAAGAACTCCTGGACGACCCACAACACCGAAGACAGCGCAACCCAATAGCGAAGCAAATAGCTGCAATACGACGTTTCTTTGTAGTCCACAAGTACTGAGCGATCTTGCCTCTTGCTGAGATTGCAATAATCCCATTGCACACTAAAAAAATGGACACTCAGAAAGTGTTCATGCATGCATTCGCACATTACATTCCTACAAAATCAGATCTTTTCATAATAAAAGTCAGTGCTTTTCAGAAAGAAAACAATGCCCAAATCAGTGCGCATGCATGCCATGCAGTGCCCAAAAAGCGGCATCTGCACCGCAACGCGACAGGATAATATATGGGTTTATGTAACATACATGTGTCAGTACATCCAAGTACTGAGCACAATACCTTAATGACAAAATAGCAAT
The DNA here is from genome assembly GCA_964036045.1 of Eutreptiella sp. 'Long Island Sound 2002'. Lineage (NCBI taxonomy): Eukaryota > Euglenozoa > Euglenophyceae > Eutreptiales > Eutreptiaceae > Eutreptiella > Eutreptiella sp. 'Long Island Sound 2002'. Next base: position 26,511,868 of record OZ038391.1, read on the forward strand.
AAACATACCGAACCGAATCCTATGGAAAACACAGGCTTTCAGGCTTGTCCTGTCCTGTCCTGAGCTTTCCTTTACACTCCCCCCCCCAAGCCCACACATACCCTGATGTGTGGCTGAGACCCCAAAACAAAAGGGTGCGAAGGGTTTTACCATAGGGCTGGGAAAAGCTCAGACAGAGCTGGGTGGGTGTAAAACGCAAGCACCCAAAAGGCTGCCTTGCATGTTTACACTTCCCCCCCAGGCTCAGCACTCCTCAAATGAGTTGCTGACCCAAGAAGAAAAATAGCAAAACATGCAGGCTGTAACCTACAATACAATACAATACAGATATTATTGTCTGTTATCTGGCTATTTCTACCCATTTCAGGTAACAACAGCTACTATCTATGTGCAGATCATGCTAGTGGAATACCAATGGTACCAGATAGCTTTACCCTCCTGAAAGGGATTTCTGTCACAAAACAGTGGCCTAGGGGAGTGGTGAGGTGGTGTTTCAACTTATACCCACTCAAACTCCTCAAAGGGTGTAAAAACCTGATAAGTGCTCATGGCACACAACCTGAAGTGCTCATGGCACAGGAAAAACATAGTACTTTCATACTAAAATGAAACCTCTGCTTTTTGCAAACAAAAGCAGGCATACAAAAAGAAAAGACACACTGCTCACAAGCAGGCAGGTGCAAAGCAAAACAGAATTGCAAAACTGAGTAAACCAAAGTTCACTCAAAGTGTAAAGCAGGGTGTATCCCACCACTGCTCATTGCAGATCCAAAATAGTATCTACAACGAAAAAGAAAGCAAAGGCACATGTCAGTGCCAGCAAACAAGGCGCTTGGCGCCCAGACAGAGGCCAGACAGGGCCTCGTTGTACATCTCAAATGTACATGCCAGAGAATCTAAATCAGATTCGGGCATATATACAGCCCCACAGGCTGTACACTGTGCAAGGCACAGTGGCTGGAAAAAACGAAGCGCTCGCAGCGCCAAAGACTGATAAAACAGAGCGCTCCAATCGCTCGACATACACCCAGGGTACATAGCGCTCTCAGCGCTCAAAAGCTAAAAGAAAGGGTTGTATTTATCTTCCTTGGAAGCCAAACGCTGGCCCCACTCGGACCGTGGTGGGCAGGAAGTTCGACACCACTTGAAGGCCTCCTTGTTTTCCAGTTTGGAGATCAGAACGTCAACAATTTCACTGAAGTACTGGGCAGCTCTTTGTCTTTGAACGGCTTTGCCTGCGCGTCGTCCTCTTCTTGGCTTGCCCTCACTGATGACCTCCTGAGATTGTTCGGCCACCCAACTTCCCACACCTTTTTCGCAGCTTGTAGAATTTGTCACTCGGCGCACCTTGCTTCGTTTCCAGGGCTCCTTTTGTGACCCATCGGCGTTGGCCTCTTCACTTGAGCTGCATCGTGCCTCCTTTTGGTCTTGAGTTGACGAACTATTTTTTTTGGCTCTGAAAGGCGTAGAAGGGAGCGGACTTCTCAACAGCGAGACGATACTTTGTAGTTTGTGCAGCGCAACTTCGAGCGACGACTCGAATTTTGTCAACACACGTGAATACGCGTTGTTCTTCGTCGGCGCTGTCTTTGACTTGCGTGGAACTGCTTTCGTCTTCCACGGCAATTCTTCACTTTGTACGTTGTGAACAACGACCTTGTTGCTGGCGCTACTCAACTGCACCATGAGGGCATGGAAGAGACCTTGAAACTTGTACCCAAAAGTCGCATAGAGCTTGGCGAACGTAAATTCTTGAGCACACCTCAGCTGTTCCCGCACGCGTCGTTCCTCTGTCTCCACTTCCTGCACTGACGGCGACCGTGATGGTGCACGTCCTCTAGGCGGAGGCGGTGGCGGTTTTCTCGGCGGCGACTGCACAAGCGTTGTTGACAGCGAGCTAGGTTGTTTTACGGCTGAGGTGGTTAGCGCTGATGTTGAGGGAGCGCTCATGGTGTCCCTGTGGGCTTGCTAAATCTGCAGCTGGGCGGCGAGTATTGCGATCTTATTTTCGAGACACTTGTACGGTGTTTTGTCGTGTGCTTTCCAAGATCTTTTGCACCAAAATACCAAATCTTGATTTCAAAGAACTCCTGGACGACCCACAATACCGAAGACGGCGCAACCCAATAGCGAAGCAAATAGCTGCAATACGACTTTTCTTCATAGTCCAGAAGTACTGAGCGATCTTGCCTCTTGCTGAGATCGCAATAATCCTATTGCACACTAAAAAAAATAGACACTCAGAAAGTGTTCATGCATGCACTCGCACATTACATTCCTACAAAATCAGATCTTTTTATAATAAAAATCAGTGCTTTTCAGAAAGAAAACAATGCACAAATCAGTGCGCACGCGTGCCATGCAGTGCCCAAAAAGCGGCATCTGCACCGCAACGCGACAGGATAATATATGGGTTTATGTAACATACATGTGTCAGTACAGCCAAGTACTCAGCACGATACCTTAATGACAAAATAGCAATAAACATAACGAACCGAATCCTACAGAAAACACAGACTTTCAGGCTTGTCCTGTCCTGTCCTGAGCTCCCCTTCACAAAGAGACGATCACAGAGTACCTGTTTGGACGTCAAGCTTCGAAGTTGGGCATGATTTCTCCAAAGGTACTTACGAATTACCTGAGACAAAATTTGAGAAGGAGTTAAAAGATGAAATTGGCGAACTGACGGAAGAAGAGCACGAAGAAATGAGTGGCTGACTGGAAGGTCATTTATTGACGGATCTCAAGGAGAAAATGAAGCACAAAGCTACCGAAGTACGAGAGAAGCGTACGCGTAAGACACTTAAGGGATAATCCAAGGTTGAATTTCACAAGAGCCTCTCCGACGTCTCTGAGGAAGAAATCCTGGAGACGGATGACCCACTTCTTTCGAAGGTGCTTCAGCGCATTGATCGGATGAACGAGAAGATCTCCAAGACGTCCGAAGACGTTCAGCGCATGCCTACCTCCCGTCGTTCACCACCTACCAAGAGTCCCTCTGTTACAGTAGAATCATCGGCCTTTGCTACGCTCACAGAAGTATGTGGAGGTGTGAACAAATATGAGTGGTCGAACGACAGTGAAGGCGATAAGACTAACACTCTGAAAATGGAAATTCCAGCATTCGATGGGCGCAATGTTGAGAAGTATGCAGAAAAATTTGGAAGGTACCCGGTGCTCACTGGCAAGACCAAAGCCAAAGAGCGGTTGAAAGCTAACCTCATCGTTCAGGGCATCAAGGATCCTGAACTTCAAGAAAGAGTCTCCAAATTGCTCAAATCGGCCACAAGCTTTGAAGAGGTAGGTAGGTAGGTGCATTCGGTCGTGGAGAGGCGCCCCATGGTTCCCTCTGGCTTCGCCCCTGTGACGAACAGGAAGAGGCTCCGCGCGTGAAGAGGGGAGGCGGCTTACATCCCGCCAGACAAGCTTTGAAGACTTTCTGAAAAAACTCCAAGACCTCTATCCTACGCTGGAGACGGACCTCTCAATTCTGGGTGAAATTTCGAAGGTGTCGCATTTACCCTACGACCGAAAGCCGGAACAAGTTGTCAAATTATTGGAGACACTGGAAAGGCTGTTCGATAAATTGAACCCGGGAGTTATGACTGAGGAGCGCAAACTCATGGAACTTTCCTCGAAAGTAAATGATAAGCTTTTCGTTGAATGGACGAAAGACGATAAGCTTTTTGCAGGGTGCACTCTTATGGTTCATTGAAGGATCTCATGAAGGAGCGCGCACAACTTTCTGTCGGGTTTAAGCATCTTGACGCCTCTCGTGGCTCTACGTCCGGGCGCTCTGCTTCGAGTCGATAGCAGGAAAAGCAGACAGATAAGGAAAAGGACACCTCTTTCTCTCGAGGACCATTGTCCGGAGGTTCAGCTCCCAAGGCGGACATCTCCGAGCTCCTCTCCCAATGCCACTCGATGATTGCAGAGCTAAGAGTCTCTGAGAGAGAAGGCAAAGGTGACAAAGGAGGAAAACGTTCTGGCAAAGGAAATGGTCCTGGAAGAGGAAAAGGCCAAGGAGGCAGAGGAGGCAAAGCACAGATGGACCCCAACGCGCTGATCGCAGAATTCAAGGCCCGCATACAGTGTAAACACTGTGGCAAAACCAACCATTATAGTGATCACTGCTTTGAGATCCAAAGAAGGCCGAAAGAGGTTTGAGGTTTGAGGTTTAATTTTGCGGGTACTAGACGCCTTTCGGCCCCGGGGGGCCACCTGGTCGGGCCAGGTGATATCCTCCCCACCGGGTCCTAGTGGGGGGCCCTCCAAGACGCACCTCCTGCCTGGTGGCGGAGTCCCCCGGGTTCACAGGGCTCGGAGCCCCGTCCCTCCCCGGCTTCCCCGTTTCGCCACTCCCCGGTCAGTGCATCAATTTGCAGCCGTGGCTGCGGGCGCTTACCCACCGCATCGCCCCTCTAATGCGTGGTCGCCCGGGGCGCTGGCGCTGCCGGGCCCGTGCTACTGGCTTGTCGCCAGTGGGACCCCCTTGGGCTGGCGCGGAGGCTACCTGGCCTAGGGGTTGGGGCGTGGTGCAGTGCGCCACTACTGCCTTGGCGGGTGCAGTGCCCCGTCCGTGTGTGCGCGGCGCTCGCGGCCTGTTCGGGGGGCTCGGGCCGGTACCTGGTGTTGTGTCTCTCCTGTTTCCCCTTTCCCGCCCGGCGTGTCCCGCGCTGCGTGTGGCGGGCCGTCCCGTCCGGGTATCCCTTACCCTCGCTCGCTGGTACGCCATTCCACGCGGTCTGTGCGTTCCACGAGCTCGGTCCGGTTGCCCTTCTGGTAGTCCCCGCGTGCCCTTTGCGTGTGTGTGCGCTCGCGCTCCCGCGGCGTCCGCTCCCCCACCCCTGGGTGGTGTGGCGTGCGCACCTCGCGCGGTCCTGGCACTGGGCGCTAGTAGGGCCGTTCCACGTGGTCCGTGCCCCTCCGCGTGTCCTCCCCTGGTCCCTTGCTCCGTCTGGCGTGCTCGGGGGGGGGCGGTCCGGTCCCGGTTCCCCCCTACCTGGCTAGGGGCTGTGCGCCCCCCGTGGGGCGGGTTCGTGGCGTATGCCCTGTGGCAGCTGCGTGCCGCGGGGGTGGCGGGGGGCCGTCCCCGGGGGGGGGGGGCTGCCACCGTTGTGAGTGCTTCTGGTGTCAGGCGCTTTCCCTCCCCCAGCCGCCCGTCCTCTGGAGCGGGCAGCCAGGGTTCCGCGACCAGTGTGTCCCGGGTGCGGTCGGTGCGGGCGTGCGGACCCAGCACCGGCCCCACAGCGTGCGCCCTTGCGGACCGGCGTTGCTCGCTGTGGGGTTGGCGGAAGGGCGTCCCCGGGGGGGGTGCCTTCCACCATTGTGAGGGGCGTCTGGTGTCAGGCGCTGTCCCTGCCCCGGCCGCCCATCCTCTGGAGCGGGTAGCCGGGGTTCCGCGACCCGTGTGTCCCGGGTGCGGTCGGTGCGGGCGTGGGGACCCAGCACCGGCCTGAAGCGTGCACCCTTGCGAGCCGGCGTTGCTCGCTGTGGGGGTGGCGGAAGGGCGTCCCCGGGGGGGGTGCCTTTCACAATTGTGAAGGGCGTCTGAGGTCAGGCGCTGTCCCTCCCCCGACTGCCCGCCCACTGGGCGGGCTTTTGAGGTCCGCCACCCACGTGCTGTGGGCGCGGGTATGTCGGTGTGGGGGTCCCACACTGTCCCCCTGGCCTGCATGCCCTGTGGGGGCTGCGTGCCGCAGGGGTGGTGGGGGGCCGTCCCCGGGGGGGGTGGCCTGCCACCGTTGTGAGGGGCGTCTGGTGACAGGCGCTGTCCCTCCCCCGGCTGCCCGTCCTCTGAAGCGGGCAGCCAGGGTTTCGTGACCCGTGTGTCCCGGGTGCGGTCGTTGCGGGCGCGGGGACCAAGCACAAGCCCCACAGCGTGCGCCCTTGCGGGCCGGCATTGCTCGCTGTGGGGGTGGCGGAAGGGCGTCCCCGGGGGGGGGGTGCTTTCCACCAGTGTGAGGGGCGTCTGAGGTCAGGCGCTGTCCCTTCCCCGACTGCCCGCCCACTGGGCGGGCTGTTGGGGTCCGCCACCCACATGCTGTGGGCGCGGGTGTGTGGGTGGGGGGGCCCAACACTGTCCCCTTGGCCTGCATGCCCTGTGGGGGCTGCGTGCCGCGGGGGTGTTGGGGGGCCGTCCCCGAGGGGGTGGCCTGCCACCGTTGTGAGCGGCGTCTGGTGTCAGGTGCTGTCCCTCCCCCGGCCGTTCGTCCTCTGGAGCGGGCAGCCGGGATTCCGCGACCCGTGTGTCCCGGGTGCGGTCGGTGCGGGCGTGGGGACGCAGCACCGGCCCCACAGCGTGCGCCCTTGCGGGCCGGCATTGCTCGCTGTGGGGGTGGCGGAAGGGCGTCCCCGGAGGGGGTTCCTTCCACCATTGTGAGGGGCGTCTGAGATCAGGCGCTGTCCCTCCCCCGACTGCCCGCCCACTGGGCGGGCTTTTGGGGTCCGCCACCCACGTGCTGTGGGCGCGGGTGTGTGGGTGGGGGGGCCCAACACTGTCCCCTTGGCCTGCATGCCCTGTGGGGGCTGCGTGCCGCGGGGGTGGTTGGGGGCCGTCCCAGGGGGGGTGGCCTGCCACCGTTGTGAGGGGCGTCTGGTGTCAGGCGCTGTCCCTCCCCCAGCCGCCCGTCCTCTGGAGCGGGCAGCCGGGGTTCCGCGACCCGTGTGTCCCGGGTGCGGTTGGTGTGGGCGTGGGGACCCAGCACCGGCCCCACAGCGTGCGCCCTTGCGGGCCGGCGTTGCTTGCTGTGGGGGTGGCGGAAGGGCGTCCCCGGGGGGGGTGCCTTCCACCATTGTGAGGGGCGTCTGAGGTCAGGCGCTGTCCCTCCCCCGACTGTCCGCCGACTGGGCGGGCTGTTGGGATCGGCCACCCAGATGCTGTGGGCGCGGGTGTGTGGGTGTGGGGGCCCAACACTGTTCCCTTGGCCTGCATGCCCTGTGGGGGCTGCGTGCCGCGGGGGTGGTGGGGGGCCGTCCCCGGGGGGGTTGGCCTGCCACCGTTGTGAGGGGCGTCTGGTGTCAGGCGCTGTCCCTCCCCCAGCCGCCCGTCCTCTGGAGCGGGCAGCCGGGGTTCCGCGACCCGTGTGTCCCGGGTGCGGTTGGTGCGGGCGTGGGGACCCAGCACCGGCCCCACGGCGTGCGCCCTTGCGGGGCGCGCGTTGCGCGCCGTGGGGGTGGTGGTAGGGCGTCCCCGGGGGGGGGTGCCGTTCGCCGTTGTGAGGGGCGTCTGGGGTCAGGCGCTACCCCTCCCCCGGCTGCCCGCCCTGCCTTGGTGTGGGGCGTCCGGGGACGGGCGCTCTCCAACCCCCGACCTCTCGTCCGTTCGGGCGTGCGGCTGGGGCCCACTACCCACTGGCTGTGGGTGCGGGGGGTGCGGGCGTGGGGACCCGTCACCAAAATCACAGCGCGTGCTCTTGCGTGCTGTGGGGGCGGCATGAGGGTGCCCGGGGGGGGCGCCTCTTGCCTGGGTGTGGGGCGTCCGGGGACGGGCGCTCTTCCACCCCCGACCTCTCGTCCGTTCAGGCGTGCGGCCGGGGTCCACCACCTACTGGCTGTGGGTCCGGGGGCTGCGGGCGTGGGGACCCGTCACCAACCCCACAGCGCGCGCCCTTGCGCGCTGTTGGGGCGGCATGAGGGTGCCCGGGGGGGGCGCCTCTTGCCTGGGTGTGGGGCGTCCGGGGACGGGCGCTCTCCCACCCCCGACCTCTCGTTCGTTCGGGCGTGCGGCCGGGCCCACTACCCACTGGCCGTGGGTGCGGGGGGTGCGGGCGTGGGGACCCGTCTCCAACCCCACAGCGCGCGCTCTTGCGTGCTGTGGGTGGCAGCATGAGGGTGCCCGGGGGGGGCGCCTCTTCCCTTGGTGTGGGGCGTCCGGAGTCGGGCACTCTCCCACCCCCGACCACCCATCTTTTCGGGCGTGAGGCCGGGGCCCGCTTCCCACTGGCTGTGGGTGCGGTGTGCGGGCGTGGGGGCCCGGCTGTCCTTGGCACCTTGTCCCGTGCCGCGGTTCGCCGTGTGTTGTGCGCGCTTCCCAGGTTCGCGGCACCCGGTGGCTGTTGTGGCTTGGCACCTGTCCTCGTGCCGTGGTTGTGGCCGGCGGCGTGCCTCTCTGGCATACCTCGTGGCCCCGCGTTGGTGTGCCGCTCCTCGTCCGGTCCGGTCGCTCTCGGTGCTCCGGTCGGCTTTGCCGTCGCCGTGGTGCCATCCCCTACCCCGGGGGCTGTCGCCCCCGGCCTTACTGGGTGGCTGCGTCGGGCACGTGGAGGCCGGCCGAGAACCGGGCTCATTGTGCCTGCCGCTGGCCCCTGGGCGCGCTCCGCGTCGTACCCGTTCGGGGCCCCGCGATGGGGCTGTCCCTGGCGGGTCCCTCCGGCTTCGGTCTTGGGCTGCGTGCGCTGCGGTGCTTTGGTGTTTGTGGACCCGGTCACTGACGCGTCCGGTTTCCCGTACCGTCCGTCTTGCGACGGGGGACTCGGCCGGTGCACCAGGGCTGTTTCGTGTGGACGCCGAAACCGCCCCTATCGGGTCGGGGGACGCCACGCCCGGCTCCCGCGCGTGTGTGCGTGTGCGTGCCCTGCTTGGCCGGGTCGGGCGGGCCGGCCTTCTGGGCGCGTTCTGGTGCGCCTCACCTTTCCTTTGGCCGTTCTTGGTTCGCTCTTTGCTTGTTCGGCCCCCTCCGGGCTGGGGTTGCCCTGTTTGTGGTTGTTGTTGGTTTCTTTTTTTGGTTTTGTTTCTCCTTTTCCCCTTCCCCCCCCTCGTTGCGCCCTCGTTGTGTCCTGCTTTCCTTGTTTTCCGGCCCCGGGTGCCTTGGGCCTTGGCGTCTTGTTGCCCCCCCCCTTTTTTTTCGCCCCCCCCACCTCCTGTTGTCTCTGGCGTTTCCTGCTTTCCGGTTGCATGGGGCCTCTGCCCCACCCCCCCTTTTTCCTTTTCTTCTTGTTTTTCCTTTTTCCGTTTTTTTTTTGTTTTTTTGTTGCCGGTCGTGCGGTGCGGGGCGGGTTGGTCTGTCTTGGGCCGTCGGGTGTGCCCGTGTGTGCCTCGGTGGTGCTGTCCCTGTCGTTGCTCTGTGTGCGCTGGCTGGTGTTGCGTGGTGTTCGCTGTTGGGCCTGGCTTTCCTCTGCTGTCTCCTGGTGGGTCTTGGTGTCGTGCTTCGGTGGTGCTGTCCTTGTCTGGCCGCGTGGCTCGCCGCCCTGTGGTTCGGCGTGGTGTGTCTTGGTGTTCCGCTGCCCTGTGTTGTGTTCTGTTGCGCTGTGCTGTCGTATGGTGGTGTGCTGTCCTGCTCTGCCGTTTGTTTGCGTCGTCGCCTGCGCCTGTTGTTCGTTTCTTGCCGCTGCGCGTCTCCTGTGTGTGTTCTGGGGTGTTGTGCTGTGTGTTACTGTCCTCTCCGCCCTGTGCAGTGGTGTGCTGCGCTGTGCTGGTGCCCTTTCGTTGTGCTGTGCGCGTCATCTCTGCTGTTTCTGGTGGCTGGTGTTGTTGGTTCCTGGTGTCCCTGCCTTTTGTTGGGGGTCTGCTGGTGGCTCTGGTTGCCCGGCATTGTCGTTTGGTGGTGTTTGTCGGCTTTGGTGCCCGTGTCTGGTCTGGCCGTCGCTCGGCGTCTTACGTGTGGTGTCCTGCTCCCCTGTGCTGTGTCCTGTGGCGCTGTGCTGCCGTGTGGTGCTGTGCTGTGGTGCCCTGTCTTCTTTTTTTGTTTTTCTCCTTGCTGGTGGCGCTGGTTTCCTGTTGTTCCCCGTTCGTTCTGGGCCCTGGGCCGGTTCCGGGTCGTTTCTGTTTCTGTGCTCTGCCCGTGCGGTGCTTGTAAGTGCGGCTAACCCCCATCTGCTCAGATTTTCACAGATCTGCCACAGATTGGCTACATTTTGGTCATTTTCTCTGCTTCGGCGGAATCGCCGCCTCGCAGCTCAGTCTCAGGATCAGACCTATATATTTCTGATATGCCGGATCTGATTCCGCGGTCCATTCTCCGTAAATCCGCCGCGTTCCGATCATTTACCTGGAATCGCCATTTGCCGCTGACGCGCGCTCGCGGGCCAGATCGGCCAAATATTTTTCACAATCGGATTTATATAAATCTTTTCAGACAGATATGGACACTCAGATGTACTTAGGATAATCCGCATCAATTTTCTTCATAGACTGGGATTTTCTGCCGGATAACAATCAGCATGGATCTTGCTTCAGTTGTTGCTGCTCTTGCCTCCGTTGGTGTCCGTGTATCCGGTTCTACCCCCAACAGCAGCGTTCAGGTCGACTCCTCGCGTGCCTGCCCCACTGGTCTTGCCGGCCCCGAGCCCTCCGGCACCATCAACGACCCAGGGCAGCACTTTCATGGTAGCAGAGGCTACCTGAATGTTGTTCCTTTGGTGTCCCAACCACAGTCCGCTCCCCAGTACGGCCCCGTAGACCCCGCCGCTTCTGGAGAAGTAACGATTACGCTGCCATGGTGCTGCGCGAACGAGGCCTTGAGAGGAATGCCTTGCGCAAGCCCAAGCTGCCCAAGAAGGGCGCAAATCAGCAGCTGTGGAGACCCAAATTACCATTATGATCCCAGTCGAAATTGGCCATCGAGCAGCTGGAATCCGCCAGCCTCCGACGATGGCAACGCTCCGGTGGACCTTACGGAGCTGGCAGGTACCAACACTCCTTACGGATGTCCACCATTCGAGACCATTGACGCCGATCTCAACGACATTGAGATGGGTGGTCCAGGTGAGGTACCTAGCTATAATCGACCAGCCTCTTGGGCACAATGGGACGACCATTTGTCCCTAGAAGTGACCCGTAACCTTGAGGCCCTTGAGGCCCTTTGTCTCTTAGCCACGTCTAAGCTGATCGGACAAGAAAGAATCGCCTCTGATTTTTTAATGGAAAATTTTTTTCTCCTTCAGGACGAAATTAATACCAGGATGTGGTGGCGTTCTCAAGAAGATGACTCTTTTGCAATTTTTTTGCAGATCTGGAAGGCAAGCCCCTTCCCGAAGGAGAAGGGCACGGCACCTGTTCCCGGGCCCTCCGCCCCTCATCCCCCTGTTTCCCTCCGCGACGATCTAGCCGCTGCAGTTGAGGAGGGAATTTTAGAGGCGGCCAGGCAGGCAAGCCTGGAAATTAGGGCTGAAGGAGCTACCCAAGTGGACTCCTGGCTGCGGACCACCGAGATCAGCGGTCCGACAGCCTGCTCAGGCCCTTCAGGACACGGTATGTACTGTCCTGCCGACTGCTCCTGCAGATTCGAGCGACATGCTGAGCTCCAAACGCTCAAAGATCAAATGCACCTCATCATTGAAACGCTGGGAATAAAAAATCTTTTCAAGACGCACATGCGGTCTGAGGGCGCATCATCGGTGGAACAAGCAACAGAACCGTCGGAGGAGGCGACAGAAATTTTTTCAATTGCTCCTTTGGTGGACTCCAAGACCACCGATGCAAGGATCAGCAGGACCAAGTTAAAGGAAAGGGTTAAAATCTCTCGTTCTGAGAGTAGGACGGCGAAGGCTAGGACTGAGGCTCAGAATGCCAAGCGAACTGCCTCCCGTACTGCCCCTCCTGCTGCTGATTCCAATGCCTTAGCCCAGCTGTTGCTCGCCCAGACCCTCGCCAGAGCTGGTGTGGCGAATGATGCCGCCAAGGTGTCTGCCATTACGGCCGGTGTTGGGCTGGATTCGCTTCTTAATCCTACTTCATTGCGACTTCGTCAGGTTGCCAAGCAACCGAAGTATAATGGGAACCCCAGACGTTGGCCTCAGTTCCAACGGGAATTTAAATTGTGGGTTAAGACTCAAAAACTCCAAGATGATCAGTTCCTGATGGCCCTCTTGGACTGCCTTGAGGGAGCGCCGGCCAACACTTGGCTCAGGACTTGGAGCGATCGTGAGGATACAAGTTCCCCCCTTACCTTTGATGAGGTGTGGGAACAGTTGGAGGTACGTGGATCCCGGCTGCCAGAGGACCATTACCACCAAATGTTGAAGAATTTTCCTTCATTCTCGCGATTAATCTTGCACGAAGTGCAAGACAAGAGACAGCGCTTCTGGAACTTAGTGGAAGAAGCTGAACATTCAGGCGAAAAATTTTCTAGTGCCGAGCTGAAAAATCTGATTTTTGACAAGATCCCCTCAGAAACTGCCGCCACCCTTCGGAATAAACAGTCCGAAGAAAAGGTCAAGACCTGGTGGGCGGAGGTCGAAGGCTTCGATGCCTCGGCCAACAGCTTCTCCGTCAGGGAATCACTTCAAAAGTGTTCCCCCACGTCGTTTTCCAAAGTGAAATTCACTGAAAACACGTGGAAAATCAAGTTTAATGAACACGAGGATCGGGACTTGTTTGTCCAAGTCCTCAACAGGGGAGTAAGTTACCATGGCCATCGCCTGAAGGCCAAAAACTGGGTGTTTTCGTACCACCCGAAGGAACTCTGGGAAGAGGTTGAGCGGCTCGCCGAAGCCGCCAATCAGAATTTCCATGAGGGTCTTGGGGGAAACAAGAATACCCAGCAAAACACCCAAAATGGGGCCCAAAAGGGCAACAAAAAGGTGAATGACACCCGGAATGTTCAGGATCACTGTAGCATCTGCCTTCTTTTAGGTTCTACGAACCGAGCTAAGACGCATTCTACTGGTAATCACCGATGGTCTCCTTACGATCACAAGGTGATTGGTGAAAATATCAGTAATCCGCAGAATTCAGACAGGAATGACAGACAGGTGCATGGTGGAAAGGCTGGAAAAGGGAATCCGACCCCCTCCGGTGGAAACAAAAATACTGGAGGCCCTGGCGGGTCCCAAGGCACAGGAAATCGGACTCCATCCGGCTCCGGTGGGCAGCCGAACGGCCAGAAAAATCCCAATAGCAACGCCGGAGGCGGAAATCGAAATCCAGGCCAAACCCCTCAATCCGGTACAAACAAGGGAAATGCTCCAGGATCCCAGGGTAAAGGTAAGGGAAATCCTTCTGGGACTCCTTTCTCTGGTAAGGGCAGAGGGCGTGGCGACGGTGGAGGTCCATCATCCGGCGGCCGTGGCCGTGGACGTGGAAAGGGCAACCATCGTGTGGATCAGGTCTCAGGTGCAGATCAGGTGTCCGATGCGGATCGAGATTACGTTGAAAATGCCTTGAATCCAGCAGATGATCCGTTCCAAGATGAGTGGGTTGACGAATCAGGGTGTGTTCACAATGTTAACGCAGTCACTGGAGGTCAGAACGCCTAGGGGAGCCACGAAAATCGCCCCTCCCCAGGCGATTTCAGGCATGATCACCAGATTCCTGATCGACCATTACTTGATGTAGGGTCGCTTGTCTCCTCTCCCCTGGACCCGGCAGCGGATCCTTCTGTTGTAGTGGACGAGGTTGGTGTACAGTCCAAGCACAGGGCCCGTCAGTTTGTCACAAAGCTGTGGGTCTCTGATCGCAAGGGCAATTTCCACCTCGCCACTTGTTTGTGTGACAATGGATCAGAGGTAAATCTCCAATCCAATTCTTTCTTACCAGACGACTGCGTGTTTGAGTCGCCTCATCCTGTTACCCTCGAGGGAGTTTCTGGACATTCTCTCGCAGGTGGGCAACGCGGTTGTTATATATCAACTCACTTGGTCGCTCAAGACCTTTGGGAAGAAGGTAATGTGGAGGAAGTTGTCCTTAAGGATGACTACTTCTATCGTGCCGACGTAAAGTATGACCTTTACTTGGGCCATCCTTGGCTTAGCAAGAACAGGGTGGCGCCCGTAGGTCATCGGCGTTGTTTTTTGCTGGAGTCAGGTCCCTTGGAGCGTCCTGAATTTCGTTTTTTGCACGCAGGGTTTAAAAGTGCAGAAGAATTTTTGAAGCGAAAGGTTACACCAAAATTTGGCGAAGATGTCACCATTGCAGAGGTGAATGGGAGTGCCGATTACTCCCGAGAGTTAGAATGTCTTCGTAGGGACTCCCAGCCACGACGCCCTTCGCGCTGGCACTCTTCATCCTACAGAGTTGTCGACAAATGGCGCGATACAATTTGTGAATATTTTCATGAACACCATTCCTTTTGGCCACAGTATGATGCCTTTGCTAACCGCGAGAACAAGCGCTTTGATAAGCACTTTCGCGACGCTTGGACCCATAAATGGGACAAGAAGTTATGGATTAATCCTCCGTTTCACTTAATCCAGCAGGTCATCCACAAGATCAAGCAAGATAAAACCCAGGCGATTTTAGTTGTGCCCTTGTGGGACGACAAGCCTTGGTTTCAGGAATTGCAAGACATTTGTGTAGATTACATCGAACTTCCCAGGAAGATTAAGCTGTATGCCAGGGACGACACAGGTCCCCTGCCACAGCGGTCCTGGAGTTCGCTTGCATTCCTGGTGGATGGAAAGCTTTCTGACTCTAATTCTGCTGATTCTGGTACTGATTCTTGTGTTGGGTCTGAATCTGAGGTTTAGCGTGGTACTGATGATGAATCTATTTTTTCTGATTTTTGTCCGTCAGATACCCAAGGTGATCCAACGTCAAATGGATCCGCCTCGTCTCCCTCTTCCCCAATACGATCGACATCGAAAAGAATCTTCAGTGCACGGGCGAAGAAAAATTTTAAATCGCGCCGCAAATTCAGAGTTTTTTATGAAAAACCCCGTGTGGAAGCTTTCATAGATCCTTTCGAGGAGCTGGATCACGAAGAGAATCTCTGGAATGTCGACACTCGACCCACCTATCTTCAAGAGGCAGTTGATACGGACCTTTTTAGGGACATCCGTAAGAAGATCCTTCCTGCCAAGGTCGAAGAAGTCGCCAAAGTTTTTTCGACAGTAATTCCTGGCGATCAGGTGGACACTGAGTTGTGTTCCAAGACAAGAGAAAAGATTTTTGAGGAACGGAAGGACACAACCCTTTCGGGGAAGTTGATCAAAGACCCCCCTGTCCGTGGGCAGTTCGGTGAAGCCTTCATCGAGCTGCGTGAAGGGTACAAGGCGAAGAAACAGCGTCCTTATGAGAACCATGGACATAAACATGAGATCCTCAGAAAAATAATCGAGAGAAATCTCAGGGAATTTGGTTGGCTTGAGGGTTGTATGACCAGCGAATGGTGCTGTGCACCCTTCACAGTCCCGAAGCTGCCGCCTGCAGACCAGAACACTATTGATGGTTGGCGAATGGTGGTTGATTTTCGCAACCTCAACGCCGAAACCAAGGCGGATTCACACCCCCTGCCCCTCATTGAGGAGGAAATCGCCAAGAGGGCAAGAGGTCGTTTGTTTTCTGTGCTGGATCTCCGTCACGGCTTTCACCAAATGCCGTTGAGGAAGGACAGCCGACCTCTCACTTGTATGTGCACGCCATGTGGCCCAGTCCAGTGGACGGTCATGCCCATGGGCCTGAAGAACGCCCCTTCGTTTTTTCAAAGAATGATGCAGGATGTGCTTTTTACAGCTCATCCTGAGCTTCGTGCCTTCGTGAGTGTGTACATAGATGACATAATCATCGCGACAGAGGGGGAGGGACTGACCGAAGCCGAGCTGGTGGCCCTACATGAAAAGCAGCTGAACCAGGTTTTGGACATTCTTGATGCCAATCAGCTGATTTGTGGGCCAAAGAAGGGAAAATTATTTCTAAAATCAGTCGAATTTTGTGGTTCTCTCCTTGAGAATGGCACCCGACGACCCAGTCCAGGGAAGCTCGTCGCTATTCAGAAGTGGAAGCGCCCTGAGACGATCACGGAATTGAGAGGATTCCTGGGTTGTTGCAATTTTTACCACACTTTTGTGCCGAATTATGCCAAATTTGCTGCCCCCCTCACTGAATTATTGAAGGTAGGGAGAGATGCGGGCAAGGCAGGTTCAAAGGTTCGTGTCAAGTGGACTGACGAGTGCGAGGAGGCCTTCCATCACTTGAAGGCAGCCCTCTGCGAAGTCGCCACGTTGCACGTGCCGAAATTTGACCGACCCTTCTACATAAGAACCGACGCTTCTAGGTACGCGATCGGAGCTGTCCTTGAACAGGTTGATGAAGCCACAGGTGATCATTACCCTCTTGCATTTTGGTCGCGGAAGCTAGCCCCACGCCAAATGCAATGGTCGCCGCGTGAGCAAGAAACCTACGCCATAATCTGTGCTTTAAAAAAGTACCAATCGTGGGTTGGCACCAATCGAGTCGAGGTCCTGACGGATCATCGATCTCTGGAGTATTGGGCCACCGAACACATTGATACTGTCGCGAGCCCAGCTGGTCGACGGGCCAGATGGCACGAATTTCTCAGTCTGTTTGACCTCCATGTGTCGTATTTGCCTGGAAAACACAACACGGTAGCGGATGCTCTGAGCCGATGGGCTTACCCCGCTTCAGAGGGGCTGCAAAGTACCAACATCCATGGTACGGAGCAGGACCGCCATGTCATAATCGAATGGGATCAGGAAGAAAAAAAGCTCATTCGACGTGCATGCATGCAATGCGCTGTTAAACAGCACGCATTACCGTGCCATGACATCACGGCCTTCTCAGATCCGGCGCATGCTCATGAGATCGTCACCAAATCACTGAAAGTCGTGGAGAAAGTCACCGATCCCTCCTCAGGGAGTGTGAAACGGTTTGACTATACCCGACGTGTAAGTGGATTTCGGTTGATCCAGGGCATTAAGCGTCGAGATCCGGCCAAAACTCCACCCCTGCCGAAAGATTCCCTGATCATCCGTGACTGGACGTCCGATTACTTGCATGATTCCATGTTTAAAGAGGTCTTTGAGAATCTCAAATCCAAAGATGCTCACAAGGATGGAATTTTTGCTGAGTACTCGTTGGATGGGGGGAAGCTGTGGATGGAGGGTAAATTGTGCGTACCAGACGCCCTGGCCCCCCGAGTGTTAAACTGGTGGCATAAATGGGAGTCCCCCCACGCACATGGCCGTCGATTATGGTCGATGATTAAACAGAGGTTGTTTGGCTCAAGGCTATATACTCATTGCATGAAAGTAGCCGCCGGATGTGCCCAATGTGCTGTCTCGACGCCTCCCAGCGCGAAGAAGCACGGCCATCTGAGGCCACATCCTATTCCGGAGCGCCTCTTTAACAGAGTCACCAGTGATTTCTTCTATCTCGGTGAGCTCGATGACGAAGAGTGCCATTGGACTAATAAAAAGATCAATGGTGTGCTCCTTATTCAGTGCCGTCATTCTGGCTACATTCAGGTGTTGCCTTGCAACATCGAGTCAATGACTGGCAAGGCTGCCGCCAAATGGTGCGCGCAGACCTGGATGGGAGGTTGGGACGTCCCATCCGAGGTGGTTACGGACTCAGGCAAAGAGTACACCTCCGAATGGTGGAAGGAATTATGTGCTCGCCTTGGAATCCACCACCTGAGATGTGAAATCCACTCGCATCGAGCGCTGCCTGGCGAAAGAGCCGGCCGCTCTATTATAAATATGCTTCGTAAGGAGCTCGCGAGTGAAAAGGATTTCCATTGGCTTGAAGTTCTCTTCGCATTACTTCGCCGTTACCACAACACGCCTTTGTACCATGGCCTTTCTCCAAATGAAATTGTCTTTGGACGAAAGAAGTGTTGGTGGAACATGCCGTTGAATAATCCTCGCCCTTGTAAAGATGCTTCGTTGTTTTTGGACGACGTCCAACGAGCAGATAAAACTGTCTCGAAATTAATCGATAAGCATCAAGCTGACTGGCTTTGGGTCCAGAATCAAGGCCGAAAAAACCCCCACAATTTTGAAGTCGATGATCGAGTTTGGCTTCGAAAATCCAAAACCACCCTGGACGGAGATGATAAGCTTCTTCCCTTGTGGGAGGGGCCATTCGCTGTTACAGCGCGTCTAGGTGAGAACAGGTGGAGGATTCGTGTGGATGTCAGCAGGGAAATTGACGTTTCGGGCGATCGCCTCAAGAGAGAGATCCCCTCCCCCAAGGATCGGGTTAAACCCCTTTTTTGGACTTCGAAATTTTTGTCAGATCGGGTCATCGAAGGGGGGAAGTACGAACTCAAGAGGATTGTAGAGGCAAGACGTGACGGAAAGGGCGAATGGGAATTTCTATGTGAGTGGAGGGGCTTTGATTCCAGTCACAACAACTGGGAACCAGCCCATTCTTTTGTCCATGGGTACACCAAGGGGTTCATCGACTTCCTCAAGAAGCACCCCGAAATTGGCGTACTCCTGACAGACTGTTTGTCGAAACCAGACAGACAAGTGGAGAGCGACGGAAAAAGACCTGTGGTGAATCGAGATCCAGCCTTTTACGGCCCTCAGCAGCCACATTCCAGGGCTGATCCGTCGATCCCCCCTCCTGCGGTCAGGCCAGCCCAGGAACCAAATGAGGACCAAGCTTCGAGTTCGGCCGCTGATTTGCAGCGCCCAAGCCGTACGAGGGCCCGACCAGACAGGTTGGTGGTCACATGTATACGTGCTTGGCCGAATTGAGGGAGATCCGTCGTGACTTGAGTCGCCGACGCCCTAATCTGGGTAACAGTCGTCTAGTCCAGGGCGTCATGGCACTCGTCGCTAGGGCTCAAGGGTGTAGGTTCGAAACCCTTGCATGTCCAACTCCTACAAAAGCTCCAGCCTCGCCCCGTCGACCACTCATTTCAATGTGAGTGTTCTGACGACTTGAAAGAACCACATTCTGCTCAATCCACTGTTCATTTTTCCTGATTACATCATGATGTGGAGAACTGCGAATGTTTGATAATTTGACGTCAATCAACTTTTCTTTGGTCTCCGTTCGGCAGACAAGGCGTAGATACGCTGCCGAAAGCCACGGAGTGTGCTGCCGTGTCCAGGAAAATCCAAACTCAGGCTTAATTCAGGCAGATTAGGGGTAATCTTGTCTCTGTTGGTTAGTGCATTTTTGGAATTTGGCTACTCGTGCAGATGGAAGCAAATGTACATAGTAAGAACACCGGCCGGTGACATTCACTCCTACAGGCACCCCCTGTAGTACTGGCTGCACCAGTTGCGACGCCAGGAACTCAGATCTTACCTTCATTTGCCGTGATGCTGAAGTCAAAGTCCAGATTCAGATCCAGATTCCTTGAATTTACCTTGAATTCCTCAGGTTTGTCCATCATTCTGCCACTGTTGCACGAAACCCAGACGTCAATTGTTCAGACAACCTTCAGATAGGAGCTCTAGGGACTTCTAACAGCAACCTCTGAAGTCCGTAAGCTTCGTTGTATTTTTGGCACACGCCAATGTGAGCTCAATCCGACCTGAAACTGTCGAAAATGGTGAATCCAAGTGTCTTGTGGGACTCAATCGAAAGATTGGCCTTGTCCAAGTCGATTGACACCGCCGCCACTGTAAATAAAGGACCATTCGGTGTCTCTCAGTTATATACTGTCAGTAAAGCGCCTTCAGCGAACCTTCGGCGCGTTACATGCCAAGGATCCAGGGCCAGCATGTCCCATCATGATGCATCATCACATGATCCACATTTTCATAGAATCTGTTAGATGCTCGCGAACCAACGTGCCGGAAAGCACAATTGAGCTGAATAAACGACAATATATATTAACTTTAGTCTAAACGAAGGTATTAGTAGTTTCAGTTTTAAACATTCCGCTTCATTTCACCTTCATCTTAGGGAATTTGCTGATTTTAAGACATTTTAGGTTGATCTCCTTGTCATCTCTTCTCATTCCTCGAAGATCTGTGCCTAACTAAGTGAACAGAAAAACCTCCATACCTTCTGTGGTTCACTTAGGGCCTACAGACTACATCTGTATTTGTTTTCCCTCTCTGTGATTGTTTCATCTCCTTCATCCCTGCCCAAATTGACTCTCAATCTTGCTGAATCTAGTGATCATCCACCAGATGCGCCAAATCTGAAGCACATGCTGCACTTTTCAGAACGAGAAAAGCGGGAGTAACACGATGTAGAGTTCGGCGAGGACACCGTAGCGTGCCCGCGACAGCGAAACTGTGCCAGAGCGCTGAGATGTCACTCCATTTCTTGACTCCCCCACTCAATCCACCAATAATCTACCTCATTCTCAACCAATGCATGGTTTGGTATCGATTCTCGATACGTTTACATGCTTTTTAGCCCTTAACCTAATGTTTTACTGCACGGAGGACTGTTCGTCACTCCTCATTCTGTCTCATTTCAGGTTCATCCATCCCGATTCAGTGCCATTTCAGCCCAAATCAGGTCAGATCAAGCAGATTTCGCCCCATCGAGGCTACATTTCTATTTTTTTCTGGGACTTATCCGCACTACGTTCTTCGTTGACGTAGCGACACACCCCAGTGTGTTTTTGGAGGGGGAGTGTAAGTGCGGCTAACCCCCATCTGCTCAGATTTTCACAGATCTGCCACAGATTGGCTACATTTTGGTCATTTTCTCTGCTTCGGCGGAATCGCCGCCTCGCAGCTCAGTCTCAGGATCAGACCTATATATTTCTGATATGCCGGATCTGATTCCGCGGTCCATTCTCCGTAAATCCGCCGCGTTCCGATCATTTACCTGGAATCGCCATTTGCCGCTGACGCGCGCTCGCGGGCCAGATCGGCCAAATATTTTTCACAATCGGATTTATAAAAATCTTTTCAGACAGATATGGACACTCAGATGTACTTAGGATAATCCGCATCAATTTTCTTCATAGACTGGGATTTTCTGCCGGATAACAATCAGCATGGATCTTGCTTCAGTTGTTGCTGCTCTCGCCTCCGTTGGTGTCCGTGTATCCGGTTCTACCCCCAACAGCAGCGTTCAGGTCGACTCCTCGCGTGCCTGCCCCACTGGTCTTGCCGGCCCCGAGCCCTCCGGCACCATCAACGACCCAGGGCAGCACTTTCAGTGCTGTGCTGGTGTGCCTGCATCGTTGCTCTCTGTTCGGTGCTCTCTTGCCCTCGCGGGGCTGGCTGGTGTTTTGTGTTGTTGCCTGTTGTGTTTGTGTGTTTGCTGTTGGGCCTGGCTGTCCTCTGTTGTCTCCTGGTGGGTCCTGGTGGCTTCTGGAGTCGTGTCTCGGTGGAGTGCTGTGGTGTGTCCCTGGGTGCTGTGCTGCGCCGTGTTGCTGCGCGTTGTGCCGCCTGGCGTTGCGTTGTTGTGCGCTGTGTTGTTTTGTTTTGCTCCGTTTGGTGCTGCCGCGCGCTGTGTTGTGTCCTGGGGCGCTGTCCGTCGTCTTGGGGTCCTGTGCCTTCTGGCGCCGTGTTTTGTCTTGTCCCCCCGCGCTGTGTGTGTTTTGCTGTGGTGTGTCGCTGCGTGGTGTTGTTCGCCGTTGTGCTTTGTGCCGTGTGCGCCCTGGGGTGTCGTGTTGTGCCTTTCCTGTCGTCTCCGCCCTGTGCGGTGTTGCTGTGTGGCCCGCTCTCCCTCGGTGCCCTGCTCCCCTGTGCTGTGCCCCGTGGTGCTGTGCTGCCGTGTGGTGCCGTGGTGTCCTGTCCTGCCGCCTTTTTGGGTTTGTTTCTCCCGTGGGTGTGGTTGTACCTACTTGAAAAACCGCTGCTAAATTTCGTAAAATATTTTTTCCTTCTTTTTTTGGCTTTTGTAAATAAAATAAAATTATACACGACCCAACACACTCGCGTGCAGCAAGACCATGTACGCTGCAGTGTCTTACGTGCTACCCGCCGTTCTTGATGTTCTTGGCCTTGTACTTGTGCGTGGCGTCGTGGAGCGTGTTGGTGTCCATTGCTAAGGGTTGACGGCGTTCCCCCAGGGCCGCCGCCTGAGCTGCAGGGCAAGGGGAGTGATGGGCACGAGGGTGGGGAGGGAGGTACATGGAGAAGAAGAAGAAAAAGGCGGCAGGGCGCGACGTCAGGGGTCGTGGCAAGTTATGAAAAATTTTCGAGTTTTACGCGCTGCTCGCGATGCGTTTTTCTTTGCGCCTATAGGGAGTTAGACAACGGGAGGGAAGGCGTTAGGGTCCTACGAGCGTAACGGTGCTTACTGCGTTAATTATTCACCTATCTCACGTCGAAAAATTTTGCGTCGCGTTTTTACGCGTTTCGCAGCGCGCTTTCTGGCCTCAGCGTTTTTCATGCGAATTAGCTTTATTTTCAGCTATTCAGAAAGTTTTTTCGTCGTGGTTTACCCTTCTTTTTATTTTATTCTGGGACAGGACCCCAGCGCGCGCGACAGATCACAAAATCACTGAAGCGGTACCAAGAACCCCATGAGAACCCCAGGGGCATGCTACCATGTACCGGCAAACTGCCATTTGCCGGTATCTTACTATTTCACGCCAATCTGCCCCGCACCGCCTTCGGCCGTCGATTCGGCAACCTAACCCTAACAACAGATGTAGGTAAGACGTGTTTGTCTGAGAGATCTGGGCATTTCAGCTATTAGCGGCCGCATCGGCAACCGGTGCGTCGCCCGCTGAGATTCACACATCAGAATATCAGGAATCAACAGGGTTTCATTTTCATATTGTTTCCGTAACTTTTCACGCTTCCGTTCTGATAATCAATGTTTTGACTGCTGGCGGTTGGCTCGCGACTTCAGCGTAACCGCCAGTTTAACTGTTATTTACAGACATTTTAGCGCAATCCGTGACGAAGACTCTAAAGTCTTCAGGAATTGCATTGATGCATCTGCAATTTTCACATTGTACACTCGCAACCTTAATCCGAATTTTTCAGGATGTCGAAATCGGATTTTCGACTTCGACATCCCCGCACTTGATTTGACCTCTTTCGAGTGGACCTACGTGCTTCCCTATGCACGAATCAACTTTCCTTTTGTCTTGCCCTCCATTTGTCTTAGAGATATGGGCAAAACATAGTTGATTCGTGAGGCCACTTGTGAGGGTCATATCTCGTGCCGCTTGCGAGGAATGACAATAAGGAAACGTGGGATGTATTCACAATACTCCCCACGTAATTTAGGAAGCTTTATACGCCTTGCGTCTCCACACGTGCGCGCTAGCGTAATGGATCATGGTCAAGAGGGTAGAGTTTGCGTTATAACTCTTTGGCCATGATATTGCGTGCGTTAAGATAACTTTCGGGTGTAGCGCGCGAGTGTTGGTGTCGCATAGGAACTTTCTTTGAGTTCCTATGAGCGATTGACACAAAGTTATGCCCTTGGAGGGGCATAACATATCGTGGGGGGAGCTACCGCTTTGGGCAGTATGTGGTATGTGCCATGTGTTGTATTGCGTGCCCATTTGGCAGGTTTGGCTAAGAGCGATACACCCACCAATGGACCTCATATTGCACGAGGCCCTTCCTTATACTCCCCACGATCAATTGCAAGCCTAACCTTCGTGGAGTAAAGCTTGTTTGGCGATCCCAAAGCGATGCGTTGGGAGCAAGGTGTGTGTTTTGCAATTTTCCATATTGTCATGTGCCCACTTGGGAAGTAGCGCTCGTGACCTTTCAAAGCGCCCCAAGTGGAGCACATATGTGGTATTGAAGGTCATTGGGGTCAAGTCATTGTGTTTAGAAGGATTGGTCGATTACTCAATCCAAGCCGAAGATATTATAATGTATTTGTGCGCCTTTCAAGGCACTTTTGGGTGTTTATTTGCCAATATTGCTGTTTTTTGCCCGTCATGATGTCAAGTGGCGACCGTGTGTCTCAACGCTGCGCTCAATTGACATCATGACCCAAGTATGTTATGAGGGTACATACTTCGGTGCCCAACATATCTTGGACCCGGCGAATAACTCCTCTTGGGCTTGGCATACCGTGGCCGCCATGTTGGCGATTTGGGACTATCCCAAATCATGGGCTCACTTGGCGACCCTGCCATTCCCAATACCGGAGGAGTTCAGCGACGCCCAAAAGATATGTTGGACACATTTGACTTGATACCAATCCTATGGCACACTCCGGTCCAAGTCGGGCATGTGCCTCATTTGCCCCAACCATGAGTGTGCGCATTTTCGGCCATTTTGAGCAATTTTCCACATTTTCTGCCCGCCGTGCACTATGTTCAGCCCCGCGTGCACGCCGGACGCATGGACCAATGGACCATATATGACATGGGTGTTATGTATATTGGTCCCCATGGCTCGCACACCACGTGGACGAAGCGGAGCAACCTTTGTTAAGGTGCTAGCCCAAAGTGAGTGTGGACAATTTTGCCATTTTGGCATTTGTGGACCCAATTGGGATTGCCACCACGCCAAGTGGCCTGGAGATGTTCGGGGGCCAAGTGCATGGGAGTCTCTGTTGGACTCCCGGTGGATGGCGTATGGAATGGCAGATCCGATATCCAAGCCGGCGTGGAGATATACTATTGGGAGCACCCCGAGTTTTGGCTCATTTCCAGCAGCCAAAATGACCCCCTTTTGGGACCCCAATTTCACCCCCCCATGTGGTGGATTGGGGGCCCCATATCTCTTTGCCCATGAGGAGCCCGGACCTAATTACAAGTTGTACACTCAGATATAAGTCCTAGGTCTGGCCCCCTATCCTGTGAGCCATTGGCCTTGCCCTGGCCGGGCGAGCCACCCTTCGGAATGACGCCAATGTTGGTGTTTTTGGCATCATGACCCCACTTGACGAACCCGTGGTGCCCTGATGCCGGGACCTCAGAGGGAACCGGGTTGGGTGAGGGCTCCAGGGAGGTCATACTCGAAGGGCATAGGGTCAGGTGCCTCGTCCCTACCTCTGGCGGGTCCGGACGAGGGGTCCATTTCCTAGGGGATAATGGCGGGGCCATATCTCTGGCTCAGAGAGGAGTTGGGACCAGCCGTTAAGGGAGCATAGGGAGCCACTGTCGGTTGGCCTTGGAGCATCTTGGCGTTTCAAAGCGTTTCAGGATCCTTGCCACTCTGAAACAAGGGAACAAAAGTATGTACAGCAACACATCGGGATATGTACACATGGGGTTAAGACTGGACTGGGGTAAGAGCATCACAGGACAAGAGACCCCAGTCCCAACTCATATCCCAATCCCAGGTCCCACCCTCTCAGTGGCTGGTGGGGGCGGGGGCTCAAACACAACCCATGCCCTGCTCAGTCCGGACCCTGAAACCCTGCCAATGGGGGGGGTGTCCCGCCCAGCCACAGGCGAGTTCCCCGGAGCCAAGATGCTCCAAGGCCAACCGACAGTGGCTCCTCATGCTCCCTTAACGGCAGGTCCCAACTCCTCGCTGAGCCAGAGATATGGCCCCGCCATTATCCCCTAGGAGTTGGTAGCTGAAAATGGGCTGTTTCAGCCCAAACTGAAATTAGCTCAAAAATCTCCAAAATTGACCCCTCGTCCGGACCCACCAGAAGTAGGGACGAGTCAACTGACCCTATGCCCTTTGAGTACGAACTCTCTGGAGCCCTCACCCAACCTGGTTCCCTCTGAGGTCTTGGCATCAGGGCACCACGGGTTCGTCAAGTGGGGTCATGATGCCAAAAACACCAAAATTGGCATCATTCTCACGCGTGGCTCGCCCGGCCAGGGTAAGGCCAATGGCTCACAGGGTAGGAGGCAGGACCTAGGATTTTTATCTGACTGTACAACTTGTAATTAGGTCCGGGCTCCTCATGGGCAAAGAGATATGGGGCCGCCAATTGACCACACGGGGGGGTGAAATTAGGGTCCCAAAAGGGGGTCATTATGGCTGCTCGAAATGAGCCAAAATTCGGGGGTGCTCCCAATAGTATATCTCCACGCCGGCTTGGATATCAGATCCGCCATTCCATACGCCATCCACCGGAAGTCCAACAGAGACTCCCATGCCCTTGGCTCTCAAAGATCTCCATGCCACTCGGCGTGGTGACAATCCCAATTGGGTCCACAAATGCCAAAATGGCAAAATTGCCCACACTCACCTTGGGCTAGCACCTTAACGAAGGTTGCTCCGCTTCGCCCACGTGGTGTGTGAACCATGGGGACCAATATACAAAACACCCATGTCATATATGGTCCATTGGTCCATGCGTCCGGCGTGCACGGGTGGGCTGAACATAGTGCACGGCGGGCAGAAAATGTGGAAAATTGCTAAAAATGGCCAAAAATGCGCACACTCATGGTTGGGGCAAATGAGGCACATGCCCGACTTGGACCGGAGTGTGCCATAGGATTGGTATCAAGTCATATGCGTCCAACATATCTTTTGGGCGTCGCTGAACTCCTCCGGTTTTGGGAATGGCAGGGTCGCCAAGTGAGCCCATGATTTGGGATAGTCCCAAATCGCCAACATGGCGGCCACGGTATGCCCAGCACAAGCAGAGTTATTCGCCGGGTTCAAGATATGTTGGGCACCGAAGTATGTACCCCCAAAACATACTTGGGTCATGATGTCAATTGAGCGCAGCGTTGAGACACACGGTCGCCACTTGACATCATGACGGGCAAAAAACAGCAATATTGGCAAATAAACACCCAAAAGTGCCTTGAAAGGCGCACAAATATATTATAATATCTTCGGCTTGGATTGAGTAATCGACCAATCCTTCTAAACACAATGACTTGACCCGAATGACCTTCGATTCCACATATGTGCTCCACTTGGGGCGCTTTGAAAGGTCACGAGCGCTACTTCCCAAGTGGGCACATGACAATATGGAAAATTGCAAAACACACACCTTGCTCCCAACGCATCGCTTTGGGATCGCCACACAAGCTTTACTCCACGAAGGTTAGGCTTGCAATTGATCGTGGGGAGTATGGAGAAGGGCCTTGCGCAACATGAGGTCCATTGGCGGGTTTGGCTTGGAGCGATGGACCCGCCAAATGGGCACGCAACACAACACATGGCACATACCACATATTGCCCAAAAAGGTAGCTCCCCCCACGATATGTCATGCCCCTCCAAGGGCATAACTTTGTGTCAATCGCTCATAGGAACTCAAGGAAAGTTCCTATATAACACCAACACTCGCGCGCTACACTCGAAGGTTATCTTAACGCACGCAATATCATGGCCAAAGAGTTATAACGCAAACTCTACCCTCTTGACCATGATCCATTACGCTAGCGCGCACGTGTGGAGACGCAAGGCTTATAAAGCTTCCTAAATTACGTCGGGAGTATTGTGAGTACATCCCACGTTTCTTTATTGTCATTCCTCGCAAGCGGCACGAGATATGACCCTCACAAGTGGCCTCACGAATCAACTTTGTTTTGCCCATATCTCTAAGACAAATGGAGGGCAAGATAAAAGGAAAGTTGATTCGTGCATAGGGAAGCACGTAGGTCCACTCGAAAGAGGTCAAATCAAGTGCGGGGATGTCGAAGTCGAAAATCCGATTTCGACATCCTGAAAAATTCGGATTAAGGTTGCGAGTGTAAGATGTGAAAATTGCGGATGCATCAATGCAATTCCTGAAGACTTTAGAGTCTTCGTCACGATTTGCGCTAAAATGTCTGTAAATAACAGTTAAACAGGCGGTTACGCTAAAGTCGCGAGCTAACCGCCAGCTGTCAAACCAGTGAATATCAGAACGGAAGCGTAAAAATTGACGGAAACAATATGAAAATAAAACCCTGTTGATTCCTGATATTCTGATATATAAATCTCCGCTGGCGGTGCATCGGTTGCCGATGCAGGGCTTCACGGCACGGAACACGCTCCCGCTGGGCTCGCACCGGGCGTCAGCGGGCGTCTTCCCTTCCGTGCATGGGGTTAGTGGACCGGAGACCGGTTGTATGCCCTACCCTAGCCATGGGGTTCTGGGTGCCGCTTCACCCCCCTCCTTAGAGCAAGCCCTGGGGGGGGGCTCGATAACACCCACGCATGGCAGCGGGTACCCAGGACCAATTCCTGAAGGGGGGGGGGTGTCACATCCTCACTTCAGGCTGATTCGCAGGTTAGGCTCTCAAATCCCACAGTAAGACAGGTACGGTGCTGTAGTTGTTAGTAAAAGCAAGTATAGTATCAAGTATCAAGTCCCGGGTCCTGGCCCCGATTGTTCGGCATCCAAAGGACCCGTTAACCCATACCAGGCGCACCGGGTGCCGGCTGCTACGGTCACCACCACAGTGGCAGTGGCATACACGGCCAACAGAGGCGTCACACGACGACCGAGGTGGTCCCACAGGTAGAGAGCGACCACAAAGATCCATCAGGCTACCCCAAGCTTCCCAAGGCCCGCCGGCTGGGGGAGAGTCCCCACGGGTCCTTCCTCGGGCGCACCATGTCCATATCCATAGGACGCGAGTCCAGAGTGGTACAGCCGAACGAGCTCCTCCTTAAGGGATCGGGCGTCAAGGCCGTCTTTTCCCTCGCCCTATTACCACGAAGGCCATACATGAGGGAGTCCTCATGCAGTGTGGGCGGAGGCGTCGACTCCTCAAACCACCAGTTTCCCAGGCAGACTGACCGAGGTCAGGAGCACCGGAGGCCGCCATCCGACTGCAAGTGCGTCTGCGAGTCGGTAGGCTCACACTGGGACTGACAGTGGCGGACCGCTGGGAGTGTAGTCAGGCAACTGGGCTTCCCGCCTGGCGCCATCAGGATCTCCACACACAGCGAATAGGGCACACGGTATCACGGGCACTCAAACAGAAGAATATGTACTTACGTACTGGTCCAGGCTGTACCATATGTAAGAACATGTAAACGGCGACTCAGGGCGCCTTCGTAGTCGATTCGCATCCCGTCGGGGGGGAAAAACAGTCCACACTTCAGTGATGGGCTGACATACAGATGCACATATCCTGGGGAACAGAAAGACAAGCAATAAGCGGGGTAATAGGCGTGTAAACACACTCTGGACAGAGCGCCAAACCACGCCCTGGTTAGGATAAGGCATGTGCAGGAGGGTGGACAGGAAAACGCCTGAGTTCAGGCCATATATAGTCAGCTGACACACGTCGACTGGTCTGGCTTCCGCAAGTGCCATGGAACCAGACCACACACCAAAGAATCGCAATGCCGATGACAGCGGCATCCGTTGCGCAACGTCGTATGGGCTTCAAGGCCCCAAGAGCTCAGAAATATGAAGGTCAGTCGCCCTACCTGGTTTCCCAAGGATTCAGCAGAGGGGGCGAGTGACGAATAGAAGAAGAGAGGGGCCATCCTCCTCTGGATACAGCAGGGGGGGGTATATGGCCACTCTGATGGCAGGTCACCGGAAGATGTAAGAGAGCAAGCAAGTAAGGGATGATCCGTCGACCTCACAAGCGCTCAAAATGCATCAGGGGAGAGCTCAGGGCGCTGATCAGGCACCCCTGGCAGCAATCGCCCGGGTGAGTGCTGCCAAGTCCGAGACATGGATCTTGGTCTTGTGCTTGCGGATGTACTCCATGAAGGGAGTATTAACCGCGGCACGAACGAGGAGACGGGTTCCCAGGTATCGTGGGACGGCCCATAGCCTCGCCAACGAACCTTGAACTCCAGACCTCCGGGTGCCGAGGCTTTCGGACGCTGAGCCAGGATCTTCTCGACTGTATAGTCGTCCTGCTCAGCATAGTCATCATCCGAGTCAGCCTCATGTGCGGCATAGCTCAGGGACACATGTTGGCCACGGAGGTCGGGTTCCCGCACACGGAGTTGACTCTCGTGGCGCTCCCGGAACTGTCTGTGACCCACCTTGATGCGGTAGGTGTCCTCACCAATCCTGCGGACCACCTCGCCGGGTGTGAACCAGGTTTTGGTGCGGTGGGTGCCCATAGGGCGGGGTCTGATCACCCACACCGGGTCCCCCACCCTGAACTTCTGCGCTGTTGAGCTCGGGGCGGACTTCTGACGCTCAGCATGCTCCTTCTCGAGCTGCTGGCGGATGTCCCGCGCCGTTTGCACTTGCCGCGCGAAGAATTCTTTGGCGTCCATAGCCATGCCATCACCAGACAAGGGAAGTCCCCGACCAAGGGGGTCGCTGCCGAACAGAATCTCGTGAGGGGACAAACCACCCGGAGTGGGGGTGTCATGATGGGCCTTCAGAGCAGGCCACATCTCCTCAAACCAGTTCCGCCGTGGATTGGTGATGTGAATCTTGCGCAGCTTCTCGAACAGCTGCCGTCCAGCCACTTCAGCACGGCCGTTAGACCGGCTGAGATGGGCGACGCTCTTGGCATGACGTATCCCCATGAGGGAACACATAGCCTTGAACCAGCCACCAGTAAACTGGGGCCCTCGGTCACTGCAAATGGTGCGGGGGATGTCAAAGACGGTCGGCCAATGACGAATCATCATGACTGCCACTTCCTTGGCAAGCAACCCCTTTTTGCGTGCCGGAACGGCTACTACGTAGCCACTGTGGCGATCCACGCAAAGAACCACACAGTCAAAGGTCTCCTTGCCAATGCGCATTTCGGGCATGGAGAAGACGTCCATGGCCACCCTCTCCATGGGCTGGTCAGGAACCGGGGTCCATTGGGCTTCCCCCTTGACGTTCCGGTTATTGGGATTGCAGGCCTGGCAGACCGAGCAACCCTTCCTGACCTTCTTGATGGCGGTGTAGAGAACGATGTGGTCGATCTCGAACCGGCGCTGCATGTCAAGGGCTTGCTTCTTGACCCCTGGGTGCAGCATGTGGTGGTGCCAAGCTCCACAAAGCTCGAGCACCCGGGACTCCGGTACTAGCAGCTTACCATGCCGGTAGAGCTTGCCATCTTCCTCAGTCAGCCCCTTTGACCACTTCTGCCCGTCATCAGGGTCGGTCACAGCCCTGTACTCGGCCGCAAAGGCCTCAGACTTGGCGTAATCGTTGGTCCAGTCGTCCTGGAGGCAAGACTCCGGGAAGAGGTGCTTGTCGGACTCAGCTCCCTCAGGGGCGAGTACTCTGACCGCTCTGCTCATCCTCTTTCCGAGGGGGGCATCCGCAGCCATGACGACGAAGCATTTAACACCCTTCTCCTCCATCAGGCGCTCCATTTCAATGATCTTCTTGGCTTCAGCGGTCTCAGCCTCATCGCCATGGGCAGAGATGTCCGTCATGCCCTTGCTGGCGGGATAGGCCCACCTACTGAGACAGTCCGCCACGGTGTTATCCTTTCCAGGAATATACACAACCGTGAGGTCGAACTTGGCCAAGGTCTCATGCCATCTTGCCCGTGGGGAGGCGGGACCTGAGGGGGTGTCCACGTGCTCCTTGTGCCACGACTGCAGACTCTGATGGTCGGTGCAGACGGTGACGGGATGGAGGGCTATGTACCCAGCCCATTTCCTGAGAGCCATGACAATGGCATACGCCTCCTTTTCTCGGGGCGTCCACGTCCGTCTCTGGCCTTCCGCCAGGACTCGGCTCCAGAAGGCCACGGGCACGTGCCTCCCATCGTCAAGCACTTGCTCCAACACAGCGCCTACGGCGTAGTCGGAAGCATCGGTGCGCAGGACGAACCCTCGGTTGGGATCCACGAGGTGCAGACCCACTGCGGATAGCAGCGCCTGCTTCATCCCCTCAAAGGCACGGTCGGAATCAGCATCCCAGACCAGAGCCTTCTTGGACCCCTTCTTGGTCTCCTCTCGGTTGCCCTTGAGCATGGTCGTCATGGGGGCTGCATACTCGGCATACATTTTGATATACCCCGAGTAGTAGTTGCAGAACCCCAGATACGCCCGTAGCTCAGAGACCGTCTTGGGCTTCTCCCAGTGCTCAATCGCAGCCACCTTGCCAGGTATGGGCTTTCGCTGCCCGTTCCCGACTACGTGGCCAGCGAAGACCACCTCGCTTACCGCAATGGTGGCCTTGTCACTGCTGCCCGTGAGTTTGTGCCGAACCAGAAGGTCCAGCACTCGAGTGACGTCCCTTTCATGTGCCTCCAGGAGCTCCTCGTAGCTCATACTGGGGTCCCCGGACGCAATGATCACGTCGTCCACGAAGGGGTCCGCACAGTCGCGCACCGGCTCAAGCAGGTTCTCCAGCATCCGCTGAAAAGCCGCATTGCCGTTGGTAACGCCCATGGGCATCACCTTCCACTGGAGAGGTCCAAGTGGAGTGCTCATGGCTGTGCAGGCACGGGACTCCTCGGCGAGAGGCATCTGATGATAACCATGTTTCAGGTCAATCACCGTGAAGATCCTCTGCCGGTGTTGTTTTTGCAGCATGTCCTCAATGAGGGGCAGCGTATAGCTGTCATGCTGCGTTTGGGCGTTTAGGCCGCGGTAGTCGACCACGAGCCGCCACTCACCGGCCACCTTCTTGGGGACGACGAAGCACGGAGAGGCCCACTCGGAGTGGCACGGCTCAAGCCAGCCTCTCTCGATGAAGTCACGGAGGATCTTCTCCATGGCTTCCTTCCTCTCGCCCCTCAGGGCAAACTCCCGATGCCGATACACACGGGGGTCCTGCCTCAGTCGTATCTTGGCCTCGCCATACGGTCCACGCACCGGTGGGGGAAACACAGGCTTTCCGCTGAAGAAGGTCTCGCCATACTTCTGCTTCAGCCTGGCCCTCAATGCCTGAATCTTGGGGCAATCATCGGACTCCGCCTTGGCTTTTCCGGACACCTGGACCACGGAGCTTACTTGAGGGGTAGCTACTCCGCTCGGCTTCGGCTCAGGTGGTATTCCCAGGTGGCCCAAAGGGCCATCTCTGGTCTTGCCTCGGAATAGATCGCCGTAGGTGGGTGGGTTACCGCCAGGCGGCTCGTCCTGGCTGGACATGTGATCCAGCACCCTCTGTACGAAGGTGTTCCCATCATAGGAACCGGAGACGATGGAGTCCACTTCCCACCAGGCTTTGTCCTGGCCCTTGCCCTCACGCTGGTTTCCCCAGTCGTGAAAGGGCTGATCCATATACCCCTGAACCAGATCCAACTCCTCTTCAGTGAGGGGGTCTTCCGATTCTCCGATGTCAACAGGGGGAACCGCAAAGCACTGCCTCCAAGGCTCCGCTATGATGCGGTTGACACAGACGAAGTCCGTGGTGTCGGCCTGATCAAGGCCCCCATCCACATAGTGGAATTCCGTTGGCCATCTCTGGGGTGGCATGGCCTGTCCCTTAGCGTCCTGATAGACATTCTCTCCAGCCGGTAGGACGACCTTGTTTAAGGTCATGTTGGTCAATGAGGCTACCCAATGTCGGGTACTTTCCTCCTCGGTGCATCCCATAGGAACAACCAGCACTGCCTTGGAGCGGTCCTTGCGGATCTTCGCTATCGCTCTTGGAATGTCCCATCGAGGGCAATGGATCCACATCAAGCCCTGATGCGGACCCCAGTGCTTCTTCCACGCGGAGTCCTGGGGGCTCCAGTACTTCTCACACACCCAAGGATGGGCGGAGGTTCCTGATGAGAACGCATCCAGGGCCAGATCCGAAGCTCCCAAGTCCGCGACAACTCGGCTCGCCACTTCCGGCATTACGCCGTACTCCTGGTTTGCAGGACCAGTTGGCTCAGTGTCCAGTGCGGCCACTTCGAGCTGATTGCGTTCGGGGTGGATCCATTGGCATTCCACATGGTGCTCAGGTGACGAAAGCCACGAGAGTTGGTCGTCCTGGTACAGGGTCATGGAGGCCTGGGCCGGGAGAACGCCGGAGTCCGTCTCCATCATGAAGTCGTACCCAACGATCATGTCCCAGTCTATCTCGGCCTCGTAGAAGCGACCGTGCAGGAGGATTTCCTTGCCGAGGTCTGGGCGGCTCAGCTCACGATGGTTCACGAACTGCAGCCCAATGGCCGCTTCCTTCGTGCCTCCCACCATGTACTGGCCGGTCGCCACCTTCAGCCTGACAGGTTTCCGACTGTCGGTCAGACACTCTGGTGGAAGTAGGCCAGCCTTGACCAAGCTGACTTGAGCTCCCGTGTCGACCAACACGTCGAAAACCTTTTCCACTTCCCCGCATAAGGCACGGACCTTAAGGACCAACTGCCGCTCACGCCCAACTCGGCGCACGGCGTGCAAGCTCAGGATCTCCGGCCGTTCCAGAAGCTCGACAAGCGACTGGTGCAGGTCGTGGACAATGGGCTCAGGCTGCCCATCTGCAGCATCCAGCTGCGGTCTGGGTGATCCTCCGATACTCTCGGATAGATGTTGAAGTACATCAAACACATTCTTGGTCGCGAAGGACGGACGGGTGCAAGGGTTCGTGCCTTCACTTGCCCTCACCCCGCCTCCGCGACTGGGTGCCGGACCGGGCCTTCCGCCCGCGGCAGTCCCTTTGTGCTTATCGACTCCTGACTGGGATGGTTCGGCGCTTCCCACGTCACCATCCTGCGACCGCCCTAGCTGGGGCCCTTGGCTGCAGGGGCTCCGCTAGGGGGCGTCGGTTGTTGAAGAAGGGGTGTTCCCCTCCGCATCAACCTCGTTGACGCCCTTCTTCCTTCCCTTACGAGTAGGCTTCTTGTCCTTGTCCTTGTTCTGGTCGTTCTGGTTGTTCTCCTTGTTCTTGTTGTCCGACCTGGGGACCCAGTTCCTCTTGATCTCCTGGATCTCCCTGGCCAACTCGGTCCCCTGCGACACCAGCTTGGAGAGCTTGTCCCTGTCTACCTCCACCTTGGCTTCCCGGATACCCGCGGGCGCACGCTTCTTGGACCCGTGCGCCTTCTTGTAAGCCTCCGTGTCGGCCTTGTGGGTGGGGCATGTTCGGTGGTCATGGTTGAAGCCTTTCTTCCTCCCATAACACACGAAACAGCTCTGCGGGTGAGCTCGTATGAACTCCCCAAAGGACAGCGGAGGGTCGCCAATGCGGCGAGGGTCCCTCTTCTCCTTCTTCTTCCAACCCGGCTGCAGGGGCTTCCAGCTTCCCCGGTTGTTCCCCGCGCTCAGGTTGTTGGCCACGAAGGCGCAGACGGCCACCTCGGCGGGCTCATCGTTGTCGTCATCGTCGACGAGAGTCTCATCGCCATCGGCTCCCGCTGGGTCCATGGCAGCTTCCCCGCCAGGCCCCTCGCCAACGTAGTTGACGTCGCGGTCGCCGGGCCTCAACCCGCGGGTGTGGTGGAGGTTCCGGTAATCCTTGAGCACCTCCTCTCCAACCCACTCCAGGATGTCGTCGCAGCTCATCCGCGCCGGGATGGCCTGCAGACGGATGGTCTGGCCGCTCAACTCACACTCGTCAAGGCGCCACATCGCGGTCTTCTCGCGATCGCCCGAGACGGTGATGAGGAGAGCGTTCCGCAGGGAGTGCCGTTTGACATCCCGGGCCACGTTCTTCCTCGTCCAAGCCACCACGTTCGTATGATACTCTTTGGGGAGCATCATCTTGACCCTGTGGTTGGACTTGGCCCTCTTGGCTTCCTCCTTGGTGACCCTCTTGATCCATGCTTCCTGCAGCATGGAGAGCAGGCGAGCCTGCTCGTCACCCTCGTTCCAGTCCTCCACGTTGCGGCGGAAGAGGGTGTAATGCCCTCGGAAGTCTTGCCAGTCCCGTAGGCGAATCTCCCGTCCATCATGCTGAAGCTTGATGGACTTCCACCGCTTGGCAGCCACCTGCGGAGCGTCCACCCGCTCCTGCTCGTTGAGCCACTTCTTGACTTCCTTGAGGGTCTTGATTTCCCCCTCCTTGGTCGCCACGAAGTATAGCTCTCCGGGCACTTCCGGCAGGCGGTACCTGAACCGTCTGAAGACATACTTCTCCGCATCAGCGGGATGCATGTCCTCAGTAACGGTTACCCCCCAACCGTCCAGCTTCTCCAAGAAGCGGTCGAGGTCGAGGGGGTTGCCGTCGTACATGGGGGGCTTGATGTCCTTCAAGTCTTCCCACACGGCGGCATCCGCGGCCTTAGAGACCATGAATGCTGGCCGCGAGTTCGACCGAGGTTCCCATCGGCCTCTCCCACGGACTCCCACGGCCGCCACGTCCATCTCCTCCATGGAATCCCTGTGGCTACGCCGCGGTTCCTCCATGTACGCTGAACCCAGATGTTCACGCCGCACTCCTTCCATGTATGCCTCCTCATCACGGCGCCGGCGGGTGCGTTCAGCGGCCTCCCGTCGTACACCACGCGGCGGGCTGATGTCGAACTCCTCCAGGTCCAGATCCGGGTCCTCACCTCCGCTGACGTCCCACTCCAGGTCTCCTCCGGGGACCTCATCCCTGAGTCCACCATAACGTCCTCCAGCCATTGGGATTGGCTCCGGGGCTGGTGCCGGGCGTCGGGGGCGTACAGGCGTCCGCGGTGGAGCACGGCGGTTGTGGTAGTCCGAACTGAGCCACTCATCACGCCAATCCTCACTGCCACTGCCGGGCGGCACGCGCTTGTTGCGGCGGCCCGCGCTGTGGTGAGAGGGGGCGGTGAGAGAGGGGGCACTGGCGCTGGGGCGACTCCTGGGGGCTCCGCCGGGGGCGTGGGGTCTGCCTGGACCTGGTCCGGGTCCCCAGCCGTCGTCCGACGAGCCAGACTCCAGGGGTGGGTGGTCGCTGCCGACGCTCCCACGGGCTTCCAGCGCGTCCAGCCTCTGCTGCAGGCCGCTGATGACCTTGTTCAGCGACTTAGTCTCGCCCCTGGCGATGTCCAGCTCTCTCTGCGCGCGCGCGGCGACCTTGGCGATGCGAGTCATCTCGCCCTTGCCCGTGTCTACCTCGCGCTCGAGGAACTGGACCCTCCTGCGGAGGTAGACAATCCATCGCCAGGTGGTATCTGGGTCGCCGTTCCCAGGTGGGTCGTCGGGGTCCCCAGGGGGTCCTCCAGGAGGGCCTCCGCCGGGTCCGCCCGGTCCAGGGGGTCCTCCCCCGCCCGGTGGTCCGCCTCCAGGGGGTCCACTTGGTGGGCGTCCTCCAGGGGGTCCTGATGGTCCTCCACCAGGGGGTCCCGGTGGGTCTCCGCCGGGTCGCCTCGGTGGGTCCGAGGATGGGCGCTTCTTCGTGATGCCGAAGTCCATGTCGTCATCCTCGTCCATGTCGCCCCACCTGGGCGTCTCGGTCTCGGAAGACTCCGAGCTCCGGTAGGGAGGAGGGAGATCCTCATCCTCACCTTCCGGTTCCATGGGGACCTCTCCGCCTCCTCCGCCCGTCCAAGCCACCACTTGGCGATGTCGGCGGCCTCGTTCATCCCCGTCGCTGGCGGTGAAGAAGGGGTCACTGTCATGGGGGTGTCCGCCCGCTGGCCTCCGTGGCCTCTCCGGGGTCTTCCCCTTACCCTTCCTCCGTCGGTGGGCGGTGGGGCCACTGCTCCCACTGCTGCCCGTGTCGGCCTCGTCCAGCGTCATCCTGGAGGAGGCGTCCCCTTCGAAAAGCTTTCGAAGGGTCTCCACTCGTGATCCTCCCGGGGGAGTCTCGCGGCGGAGTTTGGCCTCTGCCTCCTCCATTGCGGCGGCTGTGGCTGCGGCAGCTCGCGCTTCCGCTTCCTCCCGGGCACGAGCCGCCTCGGCTTCCCGGGCCTGCTGCAGCGGAGCCTTGTCCGCTTCCAACGCCGCCAGCTCCGCCTCCGTCTTGGCCCTCTCCTCAGCGACCTTCCGTCGCGCGGCCTCGATGGCGTCCTTCTTGGCGGCGTCCGCCTGGGCCTTGGCCGTCGCTTCGGCGTGGGCCCTTTCCTCCGCCTCCTTCTTTGCCCTCTCTTGGGCAAGCGCCTCTTCCAGCGCCCTCACCTCGGCCTCCTTGCAGGCAATGGCCTCCTGCGTCAGGCGGGCTTCCTCGTCGGCTGCCGCCACCTCACCCTTGACCTGGGCAGTCGCGGCCCCATGGGCGGCTACGGCCGTGAGTCCGGCCGCAATGGCCGCCACGGTCTGGGCGTGGATGGCCATGCCATGCGCCCACTCCGCAGCCTCCTCCTGGGCGATGCCGACGGCGCCCTCCACGGCAGCGCTGTGCTGCTTGGCCCGTTGCCGGGCAACCCGAAGGTTGCAGGGCACCCCACAGGCGCGCTCACAGGCACGCGCCACGTCCCTATGGTCGGGAGCGACGCTGCTGCTGGAGCTGGCCTGGTCGGCCGGCATCCTCCCGCGGTGGGCCGACTACACGTCGCTGCTGGGGCCCGACTTCCTCAGGAACAGCGGACGGGGCTTGGCCTGGGTCTGCTTGGCGACTTGGATGAAGTCGCCAAGGGTGGTGTGGCCGGGGTAGTGACCGCCATTGGCCCGTCCGGGACTGGGGGCTGGGGTTCCGCCCTTGGCGCCTTGGGCGGCTTCGGCGGCCAGGGACTCCTGGTACTCCCGCCACTTCCGGTCCCGCTTCCTGTCCCCGGCGGACCGCTTCTCCTTCCCCGGAGACACGCTGCTGCTGCCCTGCAGCCTGCGCTCGCTCCCCGGTTCCGGGAAGTTCTTCTCGATCATGTCCCACATGGAGACATTGATCGAGGCGCCCGACGGGTACTCGTTGGGCTTCTCGTCCTCCTCAATCCCGTCGGGGCGCAGCCCTTCGCCGGGCCTGTCCGGCCGGGTCAAGGTCCTCCAGCGCCTCTGCTGGAAGCGGAAGGCAAACCCTTCCACCTGCAGCCAGTCTTCCACGGCCTGCAGGCGGTCGGGGGCCATGTCCGTGCGGAGCTCGAAGCTCTCGGGCATGCCGCCTTCGCACTGGGGGTGGCTGTGGCGGTAGTGCTGGTCCCAAACCAACCCACGCGGTAGGTGCGCTGCATGGGGGTGGGGCCGCGGCCACGTCTTACCCGCTTCTTGCCAGTTTACCATGGCAGCGGGGGGCGTAGTTGATCTTGAGGTCCTTGGTGATCACTCGTTCCGCTCAACGAACTGGTCTTGGTGGTGTTTGTTGAGGCGGATGATGCAGCACTGGACTGGGAGTGCGGCCGGTGCTGGTCGGCCGGTGGTTGTGGAGGTGGTTGACGAGACTGGGTGTGCGGCCTTGCTGGTCGGCCGATGGGACTCGCTGTTGAGGGAGTTCTGGTCTGTCCACCTCCTTCACGGTCGCGGCGCGGTCAGGGCGATGCTCTGGACGGCGCTGCGGGCTCCGTGACGAACTCGGCGCTGTCGCTGGGCGGCGCTGCGAGCCGCTGCGCTGCGCTGCGAGCTGCTGCGCTGCGCTGCGAGCTGCGAGCTGCGAGCTGCTGCGCCGCGCTGCTCGGGGTTGGTGGCCCCGAGTGGCACGCGAGGGATGGGTGCCCCGCGGCGGTGAAACGCTTTTGACGCGTTCCTGTGGGGGGCCTGGCCACGGGACGCTGCGGTGACACGCACAAGCAAGCAGGCAGGCAAAGCACTGCGCTCACAGGGGCATCAAGGCGCTCATGTCATGTGACAAAGCGTTTCAGGATCCTTGCCACTCTGAAACAAGGGAACAAAAGTATGTACAGCAACACATTAGGATAGGTACACATGGGGTTAAGACTGGACTGGGGTAAGGGCATCACAGGACAATAGACACTCAGTCCCAACTCATGTCCCAGTCCCAGGTCAGACCCTCTCAGTGGCTGGTGGGGGCGGGGGCTCAAACACAACCCATGCCCTGCACAGTCCGGACCCTGAAACCCTGCCAATAGGGGGGGTGTTCTGCCCAGCCACAGGCGAGTTCCTGGTAACCAAGATGCTCCAAGGCCAACCGACAGTGGCTCCTCATGCTCCCTTAACGGCAGGTCCCAACTCCTCGCTGAGCCAGAGATATGGCCCCGCCATTATCCCCTAGGAGTTGGTAGCTGAAAATGGGCTGTTTCAGCCCAAACTGAAATTAGCTCAAAAATCTCCAAAATTGACCCCTCGTCCGGACCCGCCAGAAGTAGGGACGAGTCAACTGACCCTATGCCCTTCGAGTACGATCTCCCTGGAGCCCTCACCCGACCTGGTTCCCTCTGAGGTTCCGGCATCAGGGCACCACGGGTTTGTCAAGTGGGGTCATGATGCCAGAAACACCAAAATTGGCATCATTCTCAGGCGTGGCTCACCCGGCCAGGGTAAGGCCAATGGCTCACAGGGTAGGAGGCAGGACCTGAGACTTATATCTGAGTGTACAACTTTAAATTAGGTCCGGGCTCCTCATGGGCATAGAGATATGGGGCCGCCAATTGACCATACGGGGGGGGGGTGAAATTAGGGTCCCAAAAGGGGGTCATTATGGCTGCTCGAAATGAGCCAAAATTCGGGGGTGCTCCCAATAGTATATCTCCACGCCGGCTTGGATATCAGATCCGCCATTCCATACGCCATCGACCCGGAGTCCAACAGAGACTCCCATGCCCTTGGCTCTCAAAGATCTCCATGCCACTCGGCGTGGTGACAATCCCAATTTGGTCCACAAATGCCAAAATGGCAAAATTGCCCACACTCACTTTGGGCTAGCACCTTAACGAAGGTTGCTCCGCTTCGCCCACGTGGTGTGTGAACCACGGGGACCAATATACATAACACCCATGTCATATATGGTCCATTGGTCCATGCGTCCGGCGTGCACGGGTGGGCTGAACATAGTGCACGGCTGGCAGAAAATGTGGAAAATTGCTAAAAATGGCCAAAGATGCGCACACTCATGGTTGGGGCAAATGAGGCACATGCCCGACTTGGACCGGAGTGTGCCATAGGATTGGTTTCAAGTCATATGCGTCCAACATATCTATTGGCCGTCGCTGAACTCCTCCGGTTTAGGGAATGGCAGGGTCGCCAAGTGAGCCCATGATTTGGGATAGTCCCAAATTGCCAACATGGCGGCCACGGTATGCCCAGCCCAAGAGGACTTTTTCGCCGGGTCCAAGATATGTTGGGCACCGAAGTATGTACCCCCAAAACATACTTGGGTCATGATGTCAATTGAGCGCAACGTTGAGATACACGGTCGCCACTTGACATCATGACGGGCAAAAAACAGCAATATTGGCAAATAAACACCCAAAAGTGCCTTGAAAGGCGCACAAATATATTACAATATCTTCGGCTTGGATTGAGTAATCGACCAATCCTTCTAGACACAATGACTTGACACCAATGACCTTCGATTCCACATATGTGCTCCACTTGGGGCGCTTTGAAAGGTTACGAGCGCTACTTCCCAAGTGGGCACATGAAAATATGGAAAATTGCAAAACACACACCTTGCTCCCAACGCATCGCTTTGGGATCGCCACACAAGCTTCCCTCCACGAAGGTTAGGCTTGCAATTGATTGTGGGGAGTATGGAGAAGGGGCTTGCGCAACATGAGGTCCATTGGCGGGTCTGGCTTGGAGCGATGGACCCGCCAAATGGGCACGCAACACAACACATGGCACATACCACATATTGCCCAAAAAGGTAGCTCCCCCCACGATATGTCATGCCCCTCCAAGGGCATAACTTTGTGTCAATCGCTCATAGGAACTCAAGGAAAGTTCCTATATAACACCAACACTCGCGCGCTACACTCGAAGGTTATCTTAACGCACGCAATATCATGGCCAAAGAGTTATAACGCAAACTCTACCCTCTTGACCATGATCCATTACGCTAGCGCGCACGTGTGGAGACGCAAGGCTTATAAAGCTTCCTAAATTACGTCGGGAGTATTGTGAGTACATCCCACGTTTCTTTATTGTCATTCCTCGCAAGCGGCACGAGATATGACCCTCACAAGTGGCCTCACGAATCAACTTTGTTTTGCCCATATCTCTAAGACAAATGGAGGGCAAGATGAAAGGAAAGTTGATTCGTGCATAGGGAAGCACGTAGGTCCACTCGAAAGAGGTCAAATCAAGTGCGGGGATGTCGAAGTCGAAAATCCGATTTTGACATCCTGAAAAATTCGGATTAAGGTTGCGAGTGTAAGATGTGAAAATTGCGGATGCATCAATGCAATTCCTGAAGACTTTAGAGTCTTCGTCACGATTTGCGCTAAAATATCTGTATATAACAGTTAAACAGGCGGTTACGCTAAAGTCGCGAGCTAACCGCCAGCTGTCAAAACAGTGAATATCAGAACGGAAGGGTAAAAATTGACGGAAACAATATGAAAATAAAACCCTGTTGATTCCTGATATTCTGTTGCCGATGCAGGGCTTCACGGCACGGAACACGCTCCCGCTGGGCTCGCACCGGGCGTCAACGGGCGTCTTCCCTTCCGTACATGGGGTTAGTGGACCGGAGACCGGTTGTATGCCCTACCCTAGCCATGGGGTTCTGGGTACCGCTTCAATGCCCCTGTGAGCGTAGTGCTTTGCCTGCCTGCTCACTTGTGCGTGTCCACCGCAGCGTCCCGTGGCCAGGCCCCCCACGGGAACGCGTCAAAAGCATTTCACCGCCGCGGGGTTACCCATCCCTCGCGTGCCACTCGGGGCCACCAACCCCGAGCAGCGCGGCGCAGCAGCTCGCAGCTCGCAGCTCGCAGCGCAGCGCAGCGGTCCGCAGCGCCGCGCAGAGCATCGCCCTGAGCGACCACGGAAGCGCCGCGACCGTGAAGGAGGTGGACAGACCAGGACTCCCTCATCAGCGAGTCCTATCGGCCGACCAGCGAGGCCGCACACCCAGTCGCGTCAACCACCTCCACAACCACCGGCCGACCAGCACCAGCCGCACTCCAAGTCCAGTGCTACGTCAACCGCTTCAACAACCACCACCAGGGCCAGTCCGGTGAGCGGAACCAGAGCCCACCAAGGACTTGAAGACCAAGTACGCCCCCCGCTGCCATGGTAAACTGGCAAGAAGCGGGCAAGACGTGGTTGCGGCCCCACCCCCATGGGGTGCGCCTACTGCTGGGTTGGTTTGGGACCAGCACTACCGCTACAGCCACCCCCAGTGCGAAGGCGGCATGCCCGGGAGCTTCGAGCTCCGCCAGGACATGGGCCCCGACCGCCTGCAGGCAGTCGAGGACTGGCTGCGGGTGGAAGGGTTTGCCTTCCGCTTCCAGCGGAGGCGCTAGAGGGTCTGGACCCGGTCGGACAGGCCTGGCGAAGGGCTGCGCCCCGACGGGATTGAGGAGGACGAGAAGCCCAACGAGTACCCATCGGGCGCCACGATCAATGTCCCCATGTAGGACATGATCGAGAAGAAATTCCCGGAACCGGGGAGCGAGCGCACGCTGCAGGGCAGCAGCAACAGCGCGTCTCCGGGGAAGGAGAAGCGGTCCGCCGGGGACAGGAAGCGGGACCGGAAGTCGCGGGAGTACCGGGAGTCCCTGGCCGCCGAAGCCGCCCAAGGCGCCAAGGGCGGAACCCCAGCCCCCAGTCCCCAACGGGCCAGTGGCGGTCACTACCCCGGCCACACCACCCTTGGTGACTTCCTCCAAGTCGGCAAGCCTGCCAAGGCCAAGCCCGTCAGCTGCACCTGAGGAAGTCAGGCCCCAGCAGCGACGTGGAGTCGGCCCACCGCGGGAGGATGCCGGCCGACCAGGCCTGCTCCAGCAGCAGCGTCGCTCCCGACCAGAGAGACGTGGCGCGCGCCTGTGAGCGCGCCTGTGGGGTGCCGTGCAACCTTCGGGTTGCCCGGCAACGGGCCAGGCAGCAGAAAGCTGCCGTGGAGGGCGCCGTCGGCATCGCCCAGCAGGAAGCTGCGGAGTGGGCGCATGGAATGGCTATCCACGCCGCGACCGTGGCAGCCATTGCGGCCGGACTCACGGCCGCAGCCGCCCATCAGGCAGCGATTGCCCAGGTCAAGGGTGAGGTGGCGGCAGCCGACGAGGAAGCCCGCCTGACGCAGGAGGCCATTGCCTGCAAGGAGGCCGAGGTGAAGGCGCTGGAAGAGGCGCTTGCCCAAGAGAGGGCAAAGAAGGAGGCGGAGGAAAGGGCCCACGCCGAAGCGTCGGCTAAGGCCCAGGCGGACGCCGCCAAGAAGGACGCCATCGAGGCTGCGCGACGGAAGGTCGCTGAGGAGAGGGCCAAGACGGAGGGGGAGCTGGCGGCGTTGGAAGCGGAGAAGGCTCGGCTGCAGCAGGCCCGGGAAGCCGAAGCGGCTCGTGCTCGGGAGGAAGCCGAAGGGCGAGCTGCTGCAGCCACCGCCGCCGCAA
This sequence comes from Eutreptiella sp. 'Long Island Sound 2002', assembly GCA_964036045.1. Taxonomy (NCBI): domain Eukaryota; phylum Euglenozoa; class Euglenophyceae; order Eutreptiales; family Eutreptiaceae; genus Eutreptiella; species Eutreptiella sp. 'Long Island Sound 2002'. The sequence continues at coordinate 26,555,388 of OZ038391.1, forward strand.
TGGAGGAGGCAGAGGCCAAACTCCGCCGCGAGACTCCCCCGGGAGGATCACGAGTGGAGACCCTTCGAAGGCTTTTCGAAGGGGACGCCTCCTCCAAGATGACGCTGGACGAGGCCGACACGGGCAGCAGTGGGAGCAGTGGCCCCACTGCCTACCGAAGGAGGAAGGGTAAGGGGAAGACCCCGGAGAGCCCACGGAGGCCAGCGGGCGGACACCCCCACGACAGCGACCCCTTTCTCCCCGCCAGCGACGGGGATGAACGAGGCCGCCGACATTGCCGAGGAGTGGCTGGCGGAGGAGGCGGAGACGTCCCCATGGAGCCGGAAGGTGAGGATGAGGATCTCCCTCCTCCCTACCGGAGCTCGGAGTCTTCCGAGACCGAGACGCCCAGGTGGGGCGACATGGACGAGGATGACGACATGGACTTCGACATCACGAAGAAGCGCCCATCCTCGGACCCACCGAGGCGACCTGGCGGAGACCCACCGGGACCCCCGGGCGGAGGACCATCAGGACCCCCTGGAGGACGTTCACCAAGTGGACCCCCTGGAGGCGGACCACCGGGCGGGGGAGGACCCCCTGGACCGGGCAGACCCGGCGGAGGCCCTCCTGGAGGACCCCCTGGGGACCCCGACGACCCACCTGGGAACGGCGACCCAGATACCACCTGGCGATGGATTGTCTACCTCCGCAGGAGGGTCCAGTTCCTCAAGCGCGAGGTAGACACGGGCAAGGGCGAGATGACTCGCATCGCCAAGGTCGCCGCGCGCGCGCAGAGAGAGCTGGACATCGCCAGGGGCGAGACCAAGTCGCTGAACAAGGTCATCAGCGGCCGGCAGCAGAGGCTGGACGCGCTGGAAGCCCGCGGGAGCGTCGGCAGCGACCACCCACCCCTGGAGTCTGGCTCGTCGGACGACGGCTGGGGACCCGGACCAGGTCCAGGCCGACCCCACGCCCCCGGCGGAGCCCCCAGGAGTCGCCCCAGCGCCAGTGCCCCCTCTCTCACCGCCCCCTCTCACCACAGCGCGGGCCGCCGCAACGAGCGCGTGCCCCCCGGCAGTGGCAGTGAGGATTGGCGTGATGAGTGGCTCAGTGCGGACTACCACAAGCGCCGTGCTCCACCGCAGACACCGGTACGCCCCCGACGCCCCGCACCACCCCTGGAGCCAATCCGAATAGCTGGCGGACGTTATGGTGGACTCAGGGATGAGGTCCCCGGAGGAGACGTGGAGTGGGATGTCGGGATGTTGGCGGAGGAAGACCTGGAGGAGTTCGACATTAGCCCGCCGCGTGGTGTACGACGGGAGGCCGCTGAACGCAGCCGCTGGCGCCGTGATGAGGAGGCATACATGGAAGGGGTACGGCGTGAACATCTGGGTTCAGCGTACATGGAGGAACCGCGGCGTAGCCACAGGGATTCCATGGAGGAGATGGACGTGGCGGCCGTGGGAGTCCGTGGGCGAGGCCGATGGGAACCTCGGTGGACCTCGCGGCCAGCGTTCATGGTCTCTAAGGCCGCGGATGCCGCCGTGTGGGAAGACTTGAAGGACATCAAGCCCCCCATGTACGATGGCAACCCCCTCAACCTCGACCGCTTCTTGGAGAAGCTGGACGATTGGGGGGTGACCGTCACTGAAGACATGGATCCCGCGGATGCGGAGAAATATGTCTTCAGACGGTTCAGGTACCGCCTGCCGGAAGTGCGCCAAGAGCTGTACTTCGTGGCGACCAAGGAGGGGAAAATCAAGACCCTCAAGGAAGCCAAGAAGTGGCTCAACGAGCAGGAGCGGGTGGACGCTCCGCAGGTGGCTGCCAAGCGGTTGAAGTCCATCAAGCTTCAGCCTGATGGACGGGAGATCCGCCTACGGGACTGGCGGGACTTCCGAGGGCAATACACCCTCTTCCGCCGCAACGTGGAGGACTGGAACGAGGGTGACCAGCAGGCTCGCCTGCTCTCCATGCTGCCGGAAGCATGGATAAAGAGGGTCACCAAGGAGGAAGCCAAGAGGGCCAAGTCCAACCACACGGTCAGGATGCTCTCCAAAGAGTATCATATGAACGTGGTGGCTTGGACGAGGAAGAACGTGGCCCGGGATGTCAAACGGCACTCCCTGCGGAACGCTCTCCTCATCATTGTCTCGGGCGATCGCGAGAAGACCGCGATGTGGCGCCTTGACGAGTGTGACGTGAGCGGCCAGACCATCCGTCTGCAGGCCATCCCGGCGCGGATGAGCTGCGACGAGATCCTGGAGTGGGTTGGAGAGGAAGTACTCAAGGAGTACCGGAACCTCCACCACACCCGCGGGTTGAGGCCCGGCGACCGCGACGTCAACTACGTTGGCGAGGGGCCTGGCGGGGAAGCTGCCATGGACCCAGCGGGAGCCGATGGCGATGAAGCTCTCGTCGACGATGACGACGACGATGAGCCCGCCGAGATGGCCGTTTGTGCCTTCGTGGCCCACAACGGCGCGGGGAGCAACCGGGGAAGCTGGAAGCCCCTGCAGCCGGGTTGGAAGAAGAAGGAGAAGAGGGACCCTCGCCGCATTGGCGACCCTCCGCTGTCCTTTGGGGAGTTCATACGAGCTCACCCTCAGGGCTGTTTCGTGTGTTATGGGAGGAAGAAAGGCTTCAACCATGACCACCGAACATGCCCCATCCACCAGGCCGACACGGAGGCCTACAAGAAGGCGCACGGGTCGAAGAAGCGTGCACCCGCGGGTATCCGGGAGGCCAAACCGGAGGTGGACAAGGACGAGCTCTCCAAGCTGATGTCGCAGGGGACCGAGTTGGCCAAGGAGATCCAGGAGATCTAGAGGAACTGGGTCCCCAGGTCGGACAACAAGAACAAGGAGAACAACCAGAACGAGCAGAACAAGGACAAGGACAAGAAGCCTAGGAATAGGAGGAAGAAGGGTGTCAACGAGGTTGACGCGGAGGAGAATACCCCTACTTCCACCACAACCGACGCCCCCTAGCGGAGCCCCTGCAGCCAAGGGCCCCAGCTAGGGCGGTCGCAGGATTTTGTCGTGGGAAGCGCCACACCATCCCAATCGGGAGTCGGTAAGCACAAAGGGATTGCCGCGGGCGGAAGGCCCGGTCCGGCAACCGACAGTCGCAGGGGCGGGGTGAGGGCAAGTGAAGGCACGAACCCTTGCACCCGTCCATCCTTCGCGACCAAGAATGTACTTCAAGATCTATCCGAGAGCATCGGAGGATCACCTGGACCGCAGCTGGATGCTGCAGATGGGCAGCCTGAGCCCATTGTCCACGACCTGCACCAGTCGCTTGTTGAGCTTCTGGAACGGCCGGAGATCCTGAGCTTGCACGCCGTGCGCCGAGTGGGGCGTGAGCGGCAGTTGCACCTTAAGGTCCGTGCCTTATGCGGGGAAGTGGAAAAGGTCTTCGACGTGTTGGTCGACACGGGAGCTCAGGTCAGCTTGGTCAAGGCTGGCCTACTTCCGCCAGAGTGTCTGACCGACAGTCGGAAACCTGTCAGGCTGAAGGTGGCGAACGGCCAGTACATGGTGGGAGGCACGAAGGAAGCGGCCATTGGGCTGCAGTTCGTGAACCATCGTGAGCTGAGCCGCCCAGACCTCGGCAAGGAAATCCTCCTGCACGGTCGCTTCTACGAGGCCGAGATAGACTGGGACATGATCGTTGGGTACGACTTCATGATGGAGACGGACTCCGGCGTTCTCCCGGCCCAGGCCTCGATGACCCTGTACCAGGACGACCAGCTCTCGTGGCTAGCGTCACCTGAGCACCATGTGGAATGCCAATGGATCCCCCCGGAACGCAATCAGCTCGAAGTGGCCGCGCTGGACACTGAGCCAACTGGGCCAGCAAACCAGGAGTACGGCGTAATGCCGGAAGTGGCGAGCCGAGTTGTTGCGGACCTCAGAGCTTCGGATCTGGCCCTGGATGCGTTCTCCTCAGGAACCTCCGCCCATCTTCGGGTGTGTGAGAAGTACTGGAGCCCCCAGGACTCCGCGTGGACGAAGCACTGGGGTCCGCATCAGGGCTTGATGTGGATCCATTGCCCTCGATGGGACATTCCGAGCGCGGTAGCGAAGATCCGCAAGGATCGCTCCAAGGCAGTGCTGGTCGTTCCTATGGGATGCACCGAGGAGGAAAGTACCCGACATTGGGTGGTCTCGTTGACCAACATGACCTTAAACAAGGTCGTCCTACCGGCTGGAGAGAGTGTCTATCAGGACGCTAAGGGACAGCCCATGCCACCCCAGAGATGGCCAACGGAATTCCAATATGTAGATGGGGGCCTTGATCAGGCCGACGCCACGGATTCCGTGGGTGTCAACCGCATCATAGGGGAGCCCTGGCGGCAATGCTTTGCGGTTCCCCCTGTTGACATCGGAGAATCGGAAGACCCCCTCACGGAAGAGGAGTTGGATCTGGTTCAGGGGTATATGGATCAGCCCTTTCACGACTGGGGAAACCAGCGTGAGGGCAAAGGCCAGGACAAAGCCTGGTGGGAAGTGGACTCAATCGTCTCCGGTTCCTATGATGGGAATACCTTCGTACAGAGGGTGCTGGATCACATGTCCAGCCAGGACGAGCCGCCTGGCGGTAACCCACCCACCTACGGCGATCTATTCCGAGGCAAGACCAGAGATGGCCCTTTGGGCCACCTGGGAAGACCGCCTGAGCCCAAACCGAGCGGGGTTGCTACCCCTCAAGTAAGCTCAGTGGTCCAGGTGCCCGGAAAAGCCAACGCGGAGTCCGATGATTGCCCCAAGATCCAGGCATTGAGGGCCAGGCTGAAGCAGAAGTATGGGGAAACCTTCTTCAGCGGAAAGCCTGTGTTTCCCCCACCGGTGCGTGGACCGTATGGCGAGGCCAAGATACGACTGAAGCAGGACCCCGTGTGTATCGCCACCGGGAGTTTGCCCTGAGGGGCGAGAGGAAGGAGGCCATGGAGAAGATCCTCCGTGACTTCATCGAGAGAGGCTGGCTCGAGCCGTGCCACTCCGAATGGGCCTTCCCGTGCTTCGTCGTCCCCAAGAAGGTGGCCGGTGAGTGGCGGCTCGTGGACGACTACCGCGGCCTGAACGCCCAAACGCAGCACGACAGCTATACGCTGCCACTCATTGAGGACATGCTGCAAAAACAACACCGGCGGAGGAGCTTCACGGTGATTGACCTGAAACATGGTTATCAACAGATGCCTCTCGCCGAGGAGTCCCGTGCCTGCACAGCCATGAGCACCCCACTTGGACCTCTCCAGTGGAAGGTGATGCCCATGGGCGTTACCAACGGCAATGCGGCTTTTCAGCGGATGCTGGAGAACCTGCTTGAGCCGGTGCGCGACTGTGCGGACCCCTTCGTGGACGACGTGATCATCGCGTCCGGGGACCCCAGTATGAGCTACGAGGAGCTCCTGGAGGCACATGAGAGGGACGTCACGCGAGTGCTGGACCTTCTGGTTCGGCACAAACTCACGGGCAGCAGTGACAAGGCCACCATTGCGGTAAGCGAGGTGGTCTTCGCTGGCCACGTAGTCGGGAACGGGCAGCGAAAGCCCATACCTGGCAAGGTGGCTGTGATTGAGCACTGGGAAAAGCCCAAAACGGTCTCTGAGCTACGGGCGTATCTGGGGTTCTGCAACTACTACTCGGGGTATATCAAAATGTACGCCGAGTATGCAGCCCCCATGACGACCATGCTCAAGGGCAACCGAGAGGAGACCAAGAAGGGGTCCAAGAAGGCTCTGGTCTGGAATGCTGAGTCCGACCGTGCCTTTGAGGGGATGAAGCAGGCGCTGCTATCCGCAGTGGGTCTGCACCTCGTGGATCCCGACCGAGGGTTCCTCCTGCGCACCGACGCTTCCGACTACGCCGTTGGCGCTGTGTTGGAGCAAGTGCTTGACGATGGGAGGCACGTGCCCGTGGCCTTCTGGAGCTGAGTCCTGGCGGAAGGCCAGAGACGGACGTGGACGCCCCGAGAAAAGGAGGCGTATGCCATCGTCATGGCTCTCAGGAAATGGGCTGGGTACATAGCCCTCCATCCCGTCACCGTCTGCACCGACCATCAGAGTCTGCAGTCGTGGCACAAGGAGCACGTGGACACGCCCTCTGGTCCCGCCTCCCGACGGGCAAGATGGCATGAGACCTTGGCCAAGTTCGACCTTACGGTTGTTTATATTCCTGGAAAGGACAACACCGTGGCGGACTGTCTCAGCAGGTGGGCCTATCCCGCCAGCAAGGGCATGACGGATATCTCTGCCCATGGCGATGAGGCTGAGACCGCTGAAGCCAAGAAGATCATTGAAATGGAGCGCCTGATGGAGGAGGAGGGTGTTAAATGCTTCGTCGTCATGGCTGCGGATGCCCCCCTCGGAACGAGGATGGGCAGAGCGGTCAGAGTACGCGCCCCTGATGGAGCTGAGTCCGACAAGCACCTCTTCCCTGAGTCTTGCCTCCAGGCCGACTGGACCGACGACTACGCCAAGTCTGAGGCCTTTGCGGCCGAGTATAGGGCTGTGACCGACCCTGATGACGGGCAGAAGTGGCCGAAGGGGCTGACTGAGGAAGATGGCAAGCTCTACCGTAATGGTAAGCTGCTAGTACCAGAGTCCCAAGTGCTCGAGCTATGTGAAGCTTGGCACCACCACATGCTGCACCCAGGGGTCAAGAAGCAAGCCCTTGACATGCAGCGCCGGTTCGAGATCGACCATATCGGTCTCTACACCGCCATCAGGAAGGTCAGGAAAGGTTTCTCGGTCTGTCAGGCCTGCAATCCCGATAACCGGAACGTCAAGGGGGAAGCCCAATGGACCCCGGTTCCTGACCAGCCCATGGAGAGCGTGGGCATGGACGTCTTCTCCATGCCCGAAGTGAACATAGGCAAGGAGACCTTTGACTGTGTGGTTCTTTGTGTGGATCGCCACAGTGGCTACGTTGTAGCCGTTCCGGCACGCAAAAAGAAGTTGCTTGCCAAGGAAGTGGCAGTCATGATGATTCGTCATTGGCCGACCGTCTTTGACATCCCCCGCACCATTTGCAGTGACCGAGGGCCCCAGTTTACTGGTGGCTGGTCCAAGGCTATGTGTTCCCTCATGGGAATACGTCATGCCAAGAGCGTCGCCTATCTCAGCCGGTCCAATGGCCGGGCTGAAGTGGCTGGACGGCAGCTGTTCAAGAAGCTGCACAAGATTCACATCACCAATCCACGGCGGAACTGGTTTGAGGAGATGTGGCCTGCTCTGAAGGCCCATCATGACACCCCCACTCCGGGTGGTTTGTCCCCTCACCAGATTCTGTTCGGCAGGGACCCCCTGGGTCGGGGACTTCCCTTGTCTGGTGATGGCATGGCCATGGATTCCAAGGAATTCTTCGCGCGGCAAGAGGCGACGGCGCAGGACATCCGCCAGCAGCTCGAGAAGGAGCATGCTGAGCGTCAGAAGTCCGCCCCGAGCTCGACAGCGCAGAAGTTCAGGGTGGGAGACCCGGTGTGGGTGATCAGACCCCGCCCTATGGGCACCCACCGCACCAAAACCTGGTTCACACCCGGAGAGGTGGTCCGCAGGATTGGTGAGGACACCTACCGCATCAAGGTAGGTCACGGACAGTTCCGGGAGCGCCACGAGAGTCAACTCCGTGTGCGGAAACCCAACCTCCGTGGCCAACATGTGTCCCTGAGCTATGCCGCACATGAGGCTGATTCGGACGACGACTATGCTGAGCAGGACGACTATACAGTGGAGAAGATCCTGGCTCAGCGTCCGAAAGCCTCGGCACCCGGAGGCATGGAGTTCAAGGTTCGTTGGCGAGGCTATGGGCCGTCCCACGACACCTGGGAACCCGTCTCCTCGTTCGTGCCGCGGATCAATACCCCCTTCATGGACTACATCCGCAAGCACAAGATCAAGATCCATGTGTCGGACTTGGCAGCACTCACCCGGGCGATTGCAGCCAGGGGCGCCTGATCAGCACCCTGGGCTCTCCCCTGATGCGGTTTGAGCGCTTGTTTGGTCGACGGATCGTCCCTAACTTGCTTGCTGTCTTCCATCTTCCGGTGACCTGCCATCAGAGCGGCCGTATACCCCCCCCTGTAGGATCCAGAGGAGGATGGCCCCTCTCTTCAACATCTATTTGTCACCCCCCCCCTGCTGAATCCTTGGGAAACCGGGTAGGGCGACTGACCTTGAGTTTTTTTGAGCTCTTGGGGCCTTGAAGCCCATACGACGTTGCGCAACGGATGCCGCTGTCATCGGCATTGCGATTCTTTGGTGTGTGGTCTGGTCCCATGGGACTTGCGGGATCCAGACCAGTCTACGTGTGTCTGCGGACTATATATGGCCTGAACTCAGGCGTTTTCCTGTCCACCCTCCTGCACATGCCTTATCCTAACCAGGGCGTGGTTTGGCGCTCTGTCCAGAGTGTGTTTACACGCCTATTACCCCATTTATTGCTTGTTTTTCTGTTCCCCAGGATATGTGCATCTGTATGTTCTGTCAGCCCATCACCGACGTGTGGACTGTTTTTCCCCCCCCCGAAGGGACACGAATCGACTACGAAGGCGCCCTGAGTCGCCGTGTACATGCTCTTACGTAAGGTCCAGCCTTGACCAGTACCTAAGTACAGATTCTTTTGTTTGAGTGCCTGTGATACCGTGTGCCCTAGTGGCTGTGATGTGCTGAGATTCTGATGGCGCCAGGCGGGAAGCCCAGTTGCCTGAATGCACTCCCAGCGGTCCGCCACTGTCAGTCCCAGTGTGAGCCTACCGACTCGCAGACGCACTTGCAGTCGGTAGGCGGCCTCCGGTGCTCCTGACCTCGGTCAGTCTGCCTGGGAAACTGGTGGTTTGAGGAGTCGACGCCTCCGCCCACACTGCATGGGGACTCCCTCATGTATGGCCTTCGTGGTAATAGGGCGAGGGAAAAGACGGCCTTGATGCCCGATCCCTTAAGGAGGAGCTCGTTCGGCTGTACCACTCTGGACTCGCGACGTGGATATGGACATGGTGCGCCCGAGGAAGGACCCGTGGGGACTCTCCCCCAGCCGGCGGGCCTTGGGAAGCTTGGGGTAACCTGATGGATCTTTGTGGTCGCTTTCGACCTGTGGGACCACCTCGGTCGTCGTGTGACGCCTATGTTGGCCGTGTATGCCACTGCCACTGTGGTAGTGACCGTCGCAGCCGGCACCCGGTGCGCCTGGTATGGGTTAACGGGTCCTTTGGATGCCGAACAATCGCCGCCAGGACCCGGCACTTGATACTTGATACTGTACTTGCAGTTACTAACAGCTACAGCACCGTACCTGTCTTACTGTGGGATCTGGGCGGCCTAACCTGCAAATCAGCCTGAAATAGGATGTGACACCCCCCCCGTTCAGGGGATGGTCCTGGGTACCCGCTGCCATGCTTGGCTGTTATCGAGCCCCCCCCAGGGTTTGCTCTAAGGAGGGGGGTGAAGCGGTACCCAGAACCCCATGACCATGGTGGGGTATACAACCGGTCTCCGTGTGCCCACTAACCCCATGTACGGAGGGGAAGACGCCCGGTGAAGCCCGGTGAGAGCCCGGCAGGAGCGTGTCCCTTGCCGTAAAGCCCCCGTGACGGCATTCCGGCCACTTGGAGCATGTCACCAGGTACCGGCAAACTGCCATTTGCCGGTATCTTACTATTTCACGCCAATCTGCCCCGCACCGCCTTCGGCCGTCGATTCGGCTACCTAACCCTAACAACAGATGTAGGTAAGACGTGTTTGTGTGAGAGATCTGGGCATTTCAGCTATTAGCGGCCGCATCGGCAACTGATGCGTCGCCCGCTGAGATTTACACATCAGAATATCAGGAATCAACAGGGTTTTATTTTCATATTGTTTCCGTAAATTTTCACGCTTTCGTTCTGATAATCAATGTTTTGACTGCTGGCAGTTGGCTCGCGACTTTAGCGTAACCGCCAGTTTAACTGTTATTTACCGACATTTTAGCGCAATCCGTGACGAAGACTCTAAAGTCTTCAGGAATTGCATTGATGCATCTGCAATTTTCACATTGTACACTCGCAACCTTAATCGGAATTTTTCAGGATGTTGAAATCGGATTTTCGACTTCGACATCCCCGCACTCCATTTGACCTCTTTCGAGTGGACCTACGTGCTTCCCTATGCACGAATCAACTTTTCTTTTGTCTTGCCCTCCATTTGTCTTAGAGATATGGGCAAAACAAAGTTGATTCGTGAGGCCACTTGTGAGGGTCATATCTCGTGCTGCTTGCGAGGAATGACAATAAGGATGCATGGGATGTATTCACAATACTCCCGACGTAATTTAGGAAGCTTTATACGCCTTGCGTCTCCACATGCGCGCGCTAGCGTAATGGATCATGGTCAAGAGGGTAGAGTTTGCGTTATAACTCTTTGGCCATGATATTGCGTGCGTTAAGATAACTATCCAGTGTAGCGCGCGAGTGTTGGTGTTGCATAGGAACTTTTCTTGAGTTCCTATGAGCGATTGACACAAAGTTATGCCCTTGGAGGGGCATGACATATCGTGGGGGGAGCTACCTTTTTGGGCAGTATGTGGTATGTGCCATGTGTTGTATTGCGTGCCCATTTGGCGGGTTTGGCTAAGAGCGATACAGCCACCAATGGACCTCATATTGCACGAGGCCCTTCCTTATACTCCCCACAATCAATTGCAAGCCTAACCTTCGTGGAGGGAAGCTTGTGTGGCGATCCCAAAGCGATGCGTTGGGAGCAAGGTGTGTGTTTTGCAATTTTCCATATTTTCATGTGCCCACTTGGGAAGTAGCGCTCGTAACCCTTCAAAGCGCCCCAAGTGGAGCACATATGTGGAATCGAAGGTCATTGGTGTCACGTCATTGTGTTTCGAAGGATTGGTCGATTACTCAATCCAAGCCGAAGATATTATAATATATTTCTGCGCCTTTCAAGGCCCTTTTGGGTGTTTTTTCGCCAATATTGCTGTTTTTTGCCCGTCATGATGTCAAGTGGCGACCGTGTGTCTCAACGTTGCGCTCAATTGACATCATGACCCAAGTATGTTATGAGGATACATACTTCGGTGCCCAACATATCTTGAACCCGGCGAATAACTCCTCTTGGGCTTGGCATACCGTGGCCGCCATGTTGGCGATTTGGGACTATCCCAAATCATGGGCTCACTTGGCGACCCTGCCATTCCCAATACCGGAGGAGTTGGGCGACGCCCAAAGAATATGTTGGACACATATGACTTGATACCAATCCTATGGCACACTCCGGTCCAAGTCGAGCATGTGCCTCATTTGCCCCAACCATGAGTGTGCGCATTTTCGGCCATTTTTAGCAATTTTCCACATTTTCTGCCCGCCGTGCACTATCTTCAGCCCCCCGTGCACGCCGGACGCATGGACCAATGGACCATATATGACATGGGTGTTATGTATATTGGTCCCCATGGCTCGCACACCACGTGGGCGAAGCGGAGCAACCTTCGTTAAGGTGCTAGCCCAAAGTGAGTGTGGACAATTTTGCCATTTTGGCATTTGTGGACCCAATTGGGATTGTCACCATACCAAGTGGCATGGAGATCTTCGGGAGCCAAGTGCATGGAAGTCTTAGTTGGACTCCCGGTGGATCGCGTCTGGAATGGCGGATCTGATATCCAAGCCGGCGTGGAGATATACTATTAGGAGCACCCCCGAATTTTGGCTCATTTGGAGCAGCCAAAATGACCCCCTTTTGGGACCCCAATTTCACCCCTCCGTGTGGTCGATTGGCGGCCCCATATCTCTACGCCCACAGGGAGCCCGCACCCAATTTCAAGTTGTACACTTAGATTAAGTTCCCAGGTCCAGCCTCCTATCCTGTGAGCCATTGGCCTTGCCCTGGACGGGCGAGCCACGCGTGGGAATGACGCCAATGTTGGTGTTTTTGGCATCATGACCCCACTTGACGAACCCGTGGTGCCCTGATGCCGGGACCTCAGAGGGAACCGGGTTGGGTGAGGGCTCCAGGGAGTTCATACTCGAAGGGCATAGGGTCAGTTGCCTCGTCCCTACCTCTGGCGGGTCCGGAGGAGGGGTCAATTTTGGGGATATTTGAGCTAATATCAGTTTGGGCTGAAACAGCCCATTTTCAGCTACCAACTCCTAGGGGATAATGGCGGGGCCATATCTCTGGCTCAGAGCAAAGTTGGGACCTGCCGTTAAGGGAGCATAGGAAGCGACTGTTGGCTGGCCTCGGAGCCACTTGGCTTCCAGAAACTCGCCTGTGGCTGGGCGAAAACACCTCCCCTATTGGCAGGGTTTCAGGGTCCGGACTGAGCAGGGCATGGGTTGTGTTTGAGCCCCCGCCCCCACCAGCCACTGAGAGGGTCGGACCTGGGATGGGAATACGAGTTGGGACTGAGTGTCTATTGTCCTGTGATGCTCTTACCGCAGTCCAGTCTCAACCCCGTGTGTACATATCCTGATGTGTTGCTGTACATACTTTTGTTCCCTTGTTTCAGAGTGGCAAGGATCCTGAAACGCTTAGTCACATGACACAAGCGCAATGATGCCCCTGTGAGCGTAGTGCTTTGCCTGCCTGCTCACTTGTGCGTGTCCACCGCAGCGTCCCGTGGCCAGGCCTCCCACGGGAACACGTCAGTATGGGTAAGCTGGAGATCAGGCCCCTATCCCTACTGTCGCTCTGCTTGCTGGCATGACAGCCACAAGCATCCACAATGGTCTGCATACGCGACCTCAGTTCAGTCAGGGTTAGACTAGAGTAGAAACACTCACGGAAGAAGTCCACTGAGCGATTAGCGCCAGTGTGACTAGAACTGAGATGGGACCACTGTAGGCACCCATCCAGTTGTGCCTCAGGCACCACAATTTGGTCCTCGTAGAAGAGGTACTGATTGTTTTTATACCACTGGTGCCCGTCAATGACACGGGGTTCGAGACCTGTGCTGAGGGTTTGGAGAATTTCTTCATACCCTGACTGATAGTCGGTTAGACTCCAACCCTCCAGGATTCCAGCAGCGCCCATCGACAGGTCAAGCTGGACATCCATACGTTGGAGAGCCTCTCTGGCGAGCGCCTCAGAGCTCTCACCAATAAGCGCATCGAAGTCGTTGCGCGATATATAGTCAGACAGTTCGTTCTTTATCCCGGGGATATGATGCACTGTCAGCCTGAACTGGCTCAGGTAAGTCCACCACCGTTTAAGCTTTGCTTTCTCTGGTGGTGGGCCCTTCTGAAAAGACTTCACAGGCTCCTGGTCACACAGCCAGACAATAGGGTTAGATCCCAGGAGTCGGGATTGTGACAAAAGCACCAACATACCGGCCAGGAGTTCCTGGTCATAGGTGCTGTAATTGGAACGCGCTTGGTTCAATTTCCAATTCAGGTGTCCCAGTGGCACCAATCGCCACTCACTGGTAGGATAGTGATGTTTCAACGAACCATCACGGTTCGGTCCACTGGTACGATAATGGCAGTGGGTTAGTTCAGCGGGTTTAAGCTCCTGCCATTGGCAGATCGTACCACCCCCCCCTACATCACTGGCATCGGTGATCAGGACTATCTCGCCCTCAGGGTATGTTACGTGAATAACCCCAAAAAAGGGGGGGGGGTACAGCGTCCGCACTTGCGCTTGATCTAACAACACTCTTCGAGTTGATTTTACCATTGCAAATTTCGCCTATTCCTAACCAGCCCCCCTGTGTGACATTCCATCTGATTGTTTTTCCTTCACGGGGCCCTGGACAGTCACCCGTTCTTCCCTTCGCACGTTGCGTCGGGTCGCTGCGTTCTGTCGGCCGCTGTGGGGGTGCTCTTGCTGGTGTCGTTTCCGCGTTCGCGGAGCCCAGTAGTTGGTGTGTTGGGACTGTGCTGGATGTGGCGGGATGTGCCGTTTGCGCGTCAGCGGGCCCAATAGTTGGCGTATTGGGGGTTGTGCTGGCTGTTGCCGGGGTCGTTTGACTGTTTTTGCTGTCCACGTGCCTCTGTCCACAGGCCGTCCATGGCCTGCCTTGCTGTGTTTCTGTGTGCATGAGGCCCAGGTGCCCTGTTCCTCCACGCGTTGTCCCGGCCGTCCACCATGTGTCCCCGTAATAGTCAGCCAGCTCAGGCCGGAGGTGGCCGACCCCTTGCTTGGGTGCGGAGCCGTTGGGGGAGGAGGGGGTGGCGGCAGCACTCCAAAACCACAGAGGAGGTCTAACCGGCGGGGCGCTCCCAGGCAGTTGGAGGAGGCAATCTTCTTCTTCAACTCCTGGAAACACTCTTCCTCTCTGGCGGTCCACCTCCAGGGAGTAGTTTTCTTGATTAGGTCAGTGAGGGGGGCAGAGGAGTAAGTAAAATTGTGGATGTGACGCCGATAGAAATTACAGGCGCCCACGAAACTCCTCACGTCGTGTAGACCCTTCTTAGGGTCATCGCGAATCTGCATGTCCTGTAGGGGCTGCATCTTAGATGCGGCTGGTTTCCACCAGCCATACCCCACATCGAAACCCAAATACTCCATCTCCTCTTTCATAAACTCAAATTTTTCGAGTTTGATTCGGAGATGATTTTCTTGACAGACAATGAAAAATTGACGAAGGAGAAGGACATGGTCCTCTTTGGTATTAGTACCCAAACTCACGTCGTCGATGTGAGCCTCCATTTCTGCACCCCGAGAAATCAACTCCTGTACTAGAGGCCTGCGCCTCAGTATGTAAAAAATTTTGTTCATTAGCTCCTGGAAGAGCGCTGGGGCGTTAGCCGCCCCGAAAGGCATAACCTTCCACTTGAAGACACGGTCCTTAGGGGTTATAAAAGCCAACAGCTCCTGAGCTGCGGCGGCTAGGTCCACCTGCCAAAAACCAGAGCGTTTGTCCATTTTGGTCTTGTACCTGCATTTGGCAATACGCTCCAGGGTATTTTCGGTGATAGGAATACTCCCTGAGTGGTTCTGGGTTTTCTTGTTGACCTCACGATAGTCTACAACCAGTCGTAGGGCAGTCGACCCTGGTTTGGCAACCAAGAAACAGGGACTGCAGTGATGGGGGTAGTCCCCCTGCTTATATTCCTCAACGAGGCCAGCATCAATACATTCTTGGATCTGGCGCTCGATTTCTTCAACCTGTTCCTGTGGAGCGGGATAGGGACGACGCCTCACTCGCGTCTTTTCAAATTCAGGTTTCAGTTTCAGGTCCATCTGGACCAGTTTTTTACAAGAGAGAGGAGGCGGCAAGGCGCCGAACACCTCCTCATAGGTTATCAACAGTTTCTTCAGGCGGGGGTCAAGGTTAAGACTCTCGAGTTCCTGAAGGAAATCCTCCTCAGCATGGAGGTTGCTCTCTCCATGTTCTTTCTTTTTCTGCCAATCAGCAGTTTCGGCAGGCACAGAACCATCGTCCCACTCAGGGAAACATTGATGCCCATAGTGCAGAGAATACAGTAGCGGTATCTCAGGATCAGGCAGCTTATAGGACTCATCGTCCTCCTCAGACCAGATGGAGGATTTCCAGGTCTGTCTGAGGTATTGCAGCCGCTCTTGGCGCTCAATACCTTCGGCCTTCAGGTACAACAGCCGCCGGAGTTCCTGAGTGTCTTGCTCAGACAATGGCATGTTATTAGCAGCAGGCTGCGCCAGAGCATAAGCACTCCGGGCCACAGGGTCACCTGTGTGCATAGGCTGCATGTGTAGCACTGGCTTCCCAACAGGGGAAGCAGCTTCAGAGGTTGACTCTAGATCTACCTCTTCTAGCAACAGCTGGGCTAGGAAGGCACTATGTTTTAGGTCAACGCAGCTGGGATCAACAGGAGGGATAGTGCTGGCGATCTCAGACAGTTGGTCGTCAGCATCCTATTTAACAGCTGCAGGTTCCAGATAGTCATCGGGTGACTCACAACCTGTAAGTGTGGCAGATAGGTGCTCAGGAGATCGACTTTTGAGATCAAAAAGGGTCAGGCCACGATTTTCGGCCATGACCTCTTTCAGTAGCACCTGGTCTAGGTCACACAGGGGTACAGGATTGAGAGATCCATCAACGATGGACAGGAAACTGGCCCACTCAGGGGCCCGCATAGCTGTGTCTGAGTCCTCAGGCACATAGATGGGGCCGTCGGGGAGTTGCACTCTTCCCGCGGTCATTCGATCTAGCATACGGCGCCAGTAAGCATGTTCACCAGAGCAGCCCCAGTCAGGGGTGCACATGACAACCGTTCCTCCCTCATAAGCGATTTTGGTTAGAACCTTCTCGAGCAGGGAGAAGGGAGGGTTAGCATACGCTAGGCCCATTGCTTTCCAGAAGAAACGGAAAGCATTGTTCAGTTGTTTCGAGCAGTACAACTGCATGATGTGCTGTTGTTGGCTCGCAAACAATTCCACCTGGATCTCATCCAGGTTTACCTGAAAGGCCGCCAGTCCATTTTCAAGAACGTGACGGGCCAATTGGTAGTTTTCAGTACGATAGTTAGTCTTGGATGCGTAGCGCAGACCAGACTCTTTACGTCCTGACAGCTCCAAAGGTACGGGGAATAGCCGACTGCCAAAGTCGCAGTGCAAAGAATAGGGGCACTGGAGACACAGCATTTTTACCGTGGGGTTTCTTCGTAGGAAGTCGGTACCAATGACGATGTCAAAGGCGTTGGTGTCCGGCACTCTGCAGTGTTGGGTCACGGTTTCGTCGCCCAGGCATATAGTCACATCGACCCCGCCCAAGGAATGGATGGTACGCCCATCCCCTACTCTTATGGCCACGGTCTTAGTTTTCTTGAAAGTCTTTAGCAGGCGCCGGGCCACCATGGAAAGTGTTGCACCGGTGTCAAGCACCGCTCGAAAAACTTGATCCCCGATTTTCACGAGGATCCAGAAAACCAAGTCCTCCTCTTCGGAGCCGCCCCCCTACTCCTCATCAGGGAACTTGACATCCACCCCTGCAGCAATGAGGGACCTGGCCATCCTGGCCAAACGCCTCTTCTTGGAGTTATTCCCCTCAGGGGTAGCGTTATTCCCCTGGGGGCGCTTCTTAGGATCACCCGCGGCAGGAGCGGGTGTAGCAGCAGGAGTGGGTGTAGCAACGGGCGCTGATGAGCGCCTCTGGGGGTTAGGGGGTCCATTTTTGCCATCCCCCTTGCCACCTCCCTTACCACCTTTATCCTTATTTGGGGGATTTCTGGTGGGTGTTTGGGTCTTCTGGCGTTCTGCCTCCTAACACTTGGGTTTGTCACTCTCGCGTTTCTTTATGTGGCATTCGTCCTCGTAGTGACGACGTTTGCCACAATAGCCACAGGTGTGTAACCGCTGCATAGTGGTTGATCTTTCTTGTAACTGCGAAGCCTGTAGCCTTGATGCCCCAGGGGTGGTAACGCCCGACACTGCCCCTGATATCTCCGAACCCAACTGACCCTCCTCAGACCCATATCCAGCCTCGGGGAGCGACATATGCGAAGCACTTGTAAGTCCTTTGAACTCCATGGTGGAATATGAAGAGTACAAAAACCCGGTCTACAAAAATGGAGCAGACATAGAATCTCAATGCGCCTTCATCGCACATAATGACACAACGTGAAATCATTCGAAATAATTTAAATAAATCCGATTGGAAATCACGAAAGACCAATGCGACTCGACGCGCGCTCACAGGCGACATCTGGCGGCGAACGGAAAACATGAAAACAAGCGGAAAATTTACTGCACTAATGTACATCTGAGAATCATTGAAATTCTGATCACATCAGTGTATAATTGAGTGCTGTCACTGCTGCCGTTACACTCCCCCTCTGAAAACATACGCCAGTATGTCAGGCTGGGTCAAGTGAAGTGAACGAAACGGCGAAAGTGACCAAAAACCGACTAATCTAAGGCAAATTGTGTGAAAATGAGCTGAATTGAGCAAAATTGTGCTGAGATCCGTGCTTCGCGATGGCAATCGACTTGAATGAAACGCATAGGTACCTTAGGGCACAAAGAAAAAGCTTCGTTCAAGCTCGAAAATTCGAAAATTGAAAGTCTGAGTGAAGAATGTACATGATGATCCATGATCCATGATTCATGATGAAATCAGGATCTGACATCCCACTGTCAGAAAACAGAAAACGAGCGTCGCCATGTCGTCGAGCGTCAAAAAAATAGGGTATCCCTTCATGGAGTCCAAGATATGTGAAACTGGCTGGTGTCATTTGCAGTCATGAGACCAGATGCCAGATTATGGTACAAAATGTGCCTGAATTGAGACCAAAATCAGTGAATTGCACACGGATTGAGGGTGGCGAAATCTGCAACAAGCCAATACAGGTCCAATTCATTGTCGATAGACTCTGTGTGTTGTGTTGAACGGAAATCCAGTTCTCATTCATAGCCCATCCAGGTCAAATCCTCATGATCATGATGATCCCATGGAAATCCACTCATGTAAGTAATGATAGCCAAGAAAACCCAGTGAGTGATCACCACACTGTCAGTATTGTTCCCAGCGCGTCATGTTTAATCCAGTATGAGCCAGAATGGGTAATTGACTCGTTATAGTCCCAGAATGTATAAGCATCCAATGCTTGGTACTGGGAATTTGCCAAAATTGAGCTGATTCTGAGGGGGATTCCAACACAATCCACAGATGAACAGCGAGTCGACACAAGTAAGAACACCATCGTTGTCACTTGGTCTATATAAGCCCTTTGACAGTGGTCGATTGAAAAACAAACCAACAGTCTCAATGTAAGAGCTGATTGAAATGACATTCTCAGCAGATCTGTCAAACACATGAAATGCATGAGACTCAGTCATGTGCCAGAATGTCTGTAATGAGCACGAACTCGAACGAGTCCTCCCCAAGGCGAGTAGAGGGGCCCAGTCGACAGCAAAGGGTGATAGTGTCGTCGTGGTTGAGGATAAAGGCCTTTCGGATCTTCGGATTGGAATCATCTACAATGAAGCACGTTATTCATATGATGACCATGATCAGAATGATGGATGGAATGACCAGGATGACCCCAGAATGTCACATCATCTGTTCATCGAACCACATAGACGATGCGTCAGGACTGTATTGTCCCCATGCCAAGGGTATATGTCGACCGTAAACCTTCTCGAAAGTTCCGGCGACTCAAATTCTGATCAGATCTTGTCTCGAATAGATTCTGCCACGATTGGAGCTTCTTCTTGTGCTTGGAAGTCTTCCTTTGTGACACAATCTTTGATCAGCGAGAGCTCACGGTCAATCTCAGGGGGTTTCTTCAGGAGCTTGATGAAAGTGTCCGTATACCCATGGATGAAACTTGAAGCTGGCTCCAATTTGTCCTCCTCCGGACCGAATCCCTTCCATCTGCACAGAAAGTACCACTTGTTTCGAGCATTCTTCTTGTAATCAAGGATCCTCTCCAACTCGAAACTGCTTGTGACCATCTTCCTCTGCCTTGGTAATCTCCTTGCATCTGACCAAATCCACCTTCATCCGATTTTTAATCGAACATTGGAGGCAATGTTTCTTGATCAGTGCTTGTTCCTCCCTATCAAACTCGATCACTTCAGCTTTATCCGTCGCTGTCCCATGAAAACTCACTTCAGGGTAAGCCTCTGAGGCTGGGTAGGCCCAGCGACTCAGGGCGTCCGCCACTGTGTTGTAGCGACCCGGAATGTAAGTCACATGGAGGTCAAATCTGCTGAGAGTTTCATGCCAACGGCCTCTTCTCCCAGCTGGTCCACCAGGGGTATCCACATGTTCTGTCCTCCAGCTCTCCAGTGACTTGTGGTCAGTCAGTACTTCAACGCGATGGCCCAAGATCCAACCTTCATAACGCCGTAAGGCACAAAGGATTGCGTAGGCTTCTTGTTCCCTTGGATTCCAATTTCGCTGTGTTGTTGTAAGCTTGCGAGACCAGAAAGCCAGAGGATGATGGTGACCTTTGTCATCGACTTGTTCGATCGTAGCACCAATGGCGTAACGACTGGCGTCTGTACGAATATAAAAAGGTCTTCCATTCAACCACGGAGTCTTTGATGTAACCACATTTGCCAGTGCTTCCTTGAGACGAGTAAAAGCCTCTTCACATTCTGGCGTCCACTTGAGCTTGACTTGAGATCCCTTCTTTCCTTCTATTTTGCCAACCTTGAGTAACTCTGTCAATGGACCAGAGAACTTGGCGTAGAGAGGAAGTAACTCGTGGTAATAATTGCAGCAGCCTAAAAAGGCACGAAGCTGCGTGATGGTTTTAGCCCTTTCCCAGAGCTGCAGAGCAGCCATTTTCCCTGGGGCTGGTCTTCTTGTCCCATCTTCCAAGACAGAGCCACAAGACTCCACACTCTGGAGGAACATTTTGCCCTTCTTGGGTCCACACACGAGCTTCTCTTGTCGAAGGACTTCGAGAACTTTTCGGACTTGTTCTTCGTGCAACTTCAGGCACTCATCAAAGTTTTTTCCCAACGGCGTGGCAATCAGAAGGTCGTCAATGTAGATGCTGCAGAATTCTTGTAAATCCAGAGACTTGTGCTTCTGAAATAAAATAGTCTCCATCATCTTCTGGAAAATCGACGGCGCATTCTTCAGACCCATCGACAGTACAGTCCACTGGACAGTGCCACAGGGCGTGCACATTGCCGTCAAATGCCTATCCTCTTTTCGAAGTGGCATTTGGTGAAAGCCATGGCGCAAATCCAACACAATAAAGAGCTTCCCTTTGGCTCTCGCGGCGATCTCCTTCTCGATTAAAGGAAGAGGATGCGCGTCTGGTACCGTGGCGGCATTCAGGGCTCTGTAATCCACCACTAGACGCCAAGCATCTATGCTGGATTGGTCAGCAGGTGGGGGTTTTGGCCCAGTAAATGGTGCTGAACACCACTCAGAACTCATGCAGCCCTCCAACCAACCGAATTCATAGAGATTGCGCTCAATAATCTTTCGCAGGGCATCTGCTTTGGTGCCGTGTAGGGAGAATGGACGTTGTTTGTGCACCTTTGAGCCTTCGATTATCTAAATCCTGGCTTCCCCATTTTCACATCAAATTGGGGGTTTTTTCCACAACTTCCCACTCAGCACGTCATCTTGATAATCTTCGAACACTGCGTCCCTTCTTGCAGATATCTTGTCCCCGTCGACCTGATTCCCACGTTTAATCACCGACATTATGTCCACCAATTTGCGAATTGTTGGTCGTGGTCTCATGTTCTTGGCCACTTCATTCCAAACTTCTTCGTCGCATTGTTGGCGGATGAAGCTCACCTGAGCTCGCTCCTCCGTGGGATCCCACCAATCAAAGGGGTCCACGAATGTCTTGAAGGGATGGTCGGACGAATTCAGCTTCATTCCTGTCAATTCAGGCGAGATTCTTGGAGATTTGTCATCATTCTTGCTCGAAATCTTGACATTTTTGGCTTGATTCTTGTCTGATGGGGACGAATTGTAATGGATGGAGACGTTCTCTTGAGGGACGCCGATTGTCCTTCCCTCCTTCCGCGACGATACGTCGGGATTCCGCTCTCGATCGTCTTCATCCACCTCAATTTCGTCGATTCTTGAGGAATTTGAGATGACCTCTTCTGTTCCCATTTCACTGTCATCCTGCCAATAATCTCCCAGAATCCCGTCAACTAAGCACGCCAACGTGCTCCACCAACGCTGTGGCAAAGGCTTGCCATTGTCTTCGCAATACAGCTTCACTCCCTTGTGAGGTAGCTCGACAATGTCGATTGAAATGTCCATAATGTCCTTGAACCACTCTTGTCTTGGCCAATTGGGGACAATTAAAATCGCCTTTGCGCCGGATTGCTTCAGCTTCCGCACCACACGAGGGAAAACGTCGAAGGGTGGATTGATCCATAGAGGTTCAGACCAGTCCTCACTCCAGGCATCGTCGTAGAACTTCGGAAATCTTTTATTCTTCTTGTTTGCAAAGGCATCAACTTGAGGACAAAAATTGTGGTTCCTTTCGAAAAAATCCACCAGAATGTCCCGCCATTTGTCGACTACACGATAGCAAACTGACTTCCACTTCTTGCAGTTCAATGATTGCACCTTTCCTTCGTCGAATTCTGCTTGATTCCCTGTCCATTCTTGCCCATCTTGCTGAATATGCAGCTTATTTCGTTCCTTGAATTGGTGGATACTCTTGGTATATGGGTGCAGATAATACAGGTCAGACGGGTCGCTGGTCAACGGATCTTGGAGGAAGCATGTCCTGTGTCCCATGGGCGACACACGGTGAGCGTGAAGCCAGGGTTGACCCAAGAAGAAATCATACTTTATGCTGGCTTCATAGAATTTTCCAGCAAACCATTCCTCCGTGACCGTCTCTTCCACGCTCCACACAGATTGTTTCACCAATCTGACCGCCAATTCTACTTCTCTGTCGCCACCGTCAAGGCGATGTCCGCTGACTCCCTCCAGCTGGACAGGGGTCGAGGACATCTTCGCCTCATCCTCCTGCAGAAAGCCTTTCCTCACCAGATTGACTTCTGAACCATTGTCAATCAGACATCTGGCAAGTTTAACCTTACCATCCGTAGTTCTGACCTGGATCCAGCAGACAAACTGGCGCTGCTTGCCTCACCGGACAGCGCTGAGGACCCAGGCAGGGTACAGGAGGCCGGAGGGCCGCACCAGCCTATCCCAGCAGCGTCCATCCGGCGCCCCAACTACCCTGATGGGTTTTGTCTCCTGCCACTCAACCCCAGTGTTGGGATTTGGGTCAAGTTGGCTTCCCTATTGCCATTTTTCTTCTTTGTTCGGCTGTACGTCCTGTACTTGTCCTTCGTCAACCCATTCTTCTCCTGCTTCGAGGGCATTGACTCCTTTTCCACGTCCACGACCACCAAATGACTTTCCACCACTACCTTTCTTACCTCCTTGGCCTTTGTTGTTGGAGGTGTTGGAATTGGGGTTGGATTCGTTGGATCTGCCCTTGCCTCGACCTCCAGTATCCTTGTTGTTGCCGAAGGTCTTGTTTGCTGGCGTCTCCGCGTACAGGGGGTTGCCATTCACCTTGGAATCATCTTGATTCCCGGACTTTCCTTGGCCTTTGCCACCTTTTTCACCAGATTTTCCAGCAGATTTTCCACCAGCATCGGTCCATCTTGAGCCACTCGGATCTCCGCCTTGCTGCGAGTAATCTTTTGGTGTCCAGTCTCTGTTCTTTCCTTTGGACTGCCCTTTACCCTTTCCCCTTCCATGCTGGTCAGCATCTCGTGCTCCATCCTGCTGGGGATTTTTGGGAGAATTTCCCTTTCCATCCATTTTGGACTGAATTGTCTTGAGATCTGAGGGCGTCCACCTGTGATCTGCGGTCGTGTGAGTCGCCGCTCGACCTTCTTTTCCAAGGGCAATGCACACAGAGCATCCCTTCTCACCAACGGCGTTGACCTTGCCTCCGAAGCCATGTGCATCCTGGGACTTCTGGCGTTCTAAGTTTGCATACTTTTCAAGTTGGTCCCAGATCTGCTCGACTCCATACGAGAAGATCCACGGTCGTACCCTCAAAACTGTTCCCTTATACTTCACTTTTCCATCCACCATGCTGCAGAAAAACTCCGACTGTTCAGAATCGTGGAAACCAACTCTCCATCTGCCCTCACGAATAGTGATGTCTTTCAATCCAGTAGCACTGATGGAGTGTAGCAACTCACGAACTGCCATTTTTCCCATAGTCTCCGGCAATCCTCGGACTTCAACCCAGTTGCCCAGGACTTTTATGTCCGCCTGAGAGTCCCTGATCTTCTGCTTGGTCTCTGGCGTGACCTTGCTCAGGAGGATCTTCTTCATCTCGCCTTCAGAAAGTCCTTCTCCAGAGTTCTCCGCCTCTTGCACCAAAAACTCCCAATCTTGCCTTGCAATTTGAATTTCTTCCAGAAACAATTTCTTGATCGCCCTGAAGTTCTCCAGACGGTTCCTATAATGATCTTCAGGAAGTCGGGAGCCTTTCTTCTTGAGACTTCGGTACAGCTCTTCATACGTCAGGGGATCTCCTTGATTTTGTCTTTCCACATAGAGATTATATGTACTTTCTCTGAGTTTGCCAGTCAAGCAGTCCATCAACCCAAGGATCCAGAGTTCCTCGTCCAGTTTCTCCGTCTGCAACCACACCATGAACTGCCTCTCGAAGGACGCCCAGTAATTTGGGTGCCCTGAGAACTTCGGCTGCTTCATTACTGATCCTCTCAGCCTCATTTGCAACGGATTCAGCAAGTGGTTCAGGTTAAAATTTGTGGCTGTGCCAACCGGATTGACGAACACTGGGTTGACAGCGGCGCCTCCCATTGCCTGTGCTTGCGCAATTGCGGCCGCCAGCAACGCCTGGTCCACAGTAGGCTGCACGAACGGCGTTGGTTGAGCTTGATGCAGCCTCATCTCCTGCAATTTCTTCTGCTTTTCCTTCGTTTTGGCCTCATTTTCGTTCTTTTCTTTGTCCTTCTTCTTCAGGGCCATTGATCGCTCCTTCACGGTGGTCCTTGCTTCTCCATCAATATCAGCAACAGTACCAACAGACAGTACAGACCTCTCCGACGAAGATTCTCCTCCTTCAGTACCCAGATTGAACCCAATAGGACTTCCAAATCCAGTAGGGGGGATACCAGAAATTCCAGTAAAAGCTGGATGTTGGCCAGTAAAAGCTGGGGGTGCTGGAGAATGTGCAGCGCCGTAAGGCGTGGATGCAGGTGCAGCTGAGGAGGTAGGTGCTGGGTGGCTTGCCATTGTAGGCGCTGGTCCAGTGAGCCCAGTAGTGCTCAGATTTTGTACCAGATTTGTAAGCTTCTCCAGCTTCTGCCCCATCTCCTTCCACTTGCTGTCATCATCCCTCTTTTTCTCCTTGGCGGACTTCTTCAGCTCCTTCACCCTTTCTTCCAGCGACGAAATCTGGCGTCCACTGGAGCAGTCCTTGGCACACCCGCCACAGGACGGGCATCTTGTCCCTTTTCCCTTGCTTCTCACCTCGTCGACCCAAGTGTCAACACTGGAGGTGGAGCTGGGGATTTTGGACAGCTGCTCCCTGGAGAGGTGAGAATGCGTCGAATCACACCTAATTTCGTCGACCTCGTCGTCGTTCCGACCCCAGGCGCCCGACGGACTAGCGTGCTGACGCACATTCTGGCGTCTCTCCTCGGCGATGATGGCCATCTGCACCATCACGGCTGCCTGGTGGTCGAACTGGTCCAGCAGCTCTTCCCAATCCTCTTTTTTAGTTTTGAGGCATGGCGGTCCCCCGCCCAAAGCATTGCACCAAAGCGGCCTAACCATGGGCAAAATGAGCGTTCATGGTGAGCCGAAGTTCTCCGAAGGACAGCCGCGGGTATTTACAAACCCAGTCAGGGTGAAAACACTGCATGAACTGCACCATGGGCCTGAAAAGGTTAAAATACTAGTGGAGGCCATTTCGGTGAAAGATGCAAAGGGATATATAGCCTATACCAAGGCAAAATAACAAAAAGATGATATAATAAAAAAATGGACCAGTGGATTGAGCGAAGAGAAACGAGCAAGTGCAGGGGCAAAAAGTAAAACAGACTGGAACATTCTGGCTTGCCTGAAATCAGTCTGGGGTCCTGTAGCTGATCTGAGAATTACTAAAGTACAAAGCCCTTTCATTCTGCTCAAGTCTTGCGCTCTTGCCGTAGTGGTCCTGAAAAAAAATAGAAAAGAAAAATTCCAATTGATGGCTCAAACAAAAAAGACTCAATGGATCGGTAAGGTTTCCTGGTGCGGGGAGCTGTGCATGCAGTGGTACAGTGTGGTGCAGTGTGGTGGCGGTTTTGTGTTCTGCCGTGTAGGTGGGTGACGGGTGAAGGCTGATGTGTCAGATGGCTGTTGGTTGCTGGCTGCGTGCTGGTGGATGTTGGCGACTGCTGTTCACTGGCTGATTGCTCTCGGCTGCTGGGTGCTGGATGTTGACTGCTGCTGCTGTTTGTCGTTGGCTGTGGACTGCTGGCTGCTGGTCGTTGGCTGCTGGTTGCTGGATGTTTGCTGCTGGCTGGTAGCTGGGTGCTACTTGCTTGCTGATACAGGTCGAAGGAGTGTCGGAAGAGGGGAGCAGGAAGCCGGGGGGGGGGGGGGGGTAGTGTCTGGGGTGTCTGGGGTGTGTGGTTGGGGGGGGGGGTGTTTGCTGGCTGTTGTCGCTGGAAGTGTCCTACTGTGGAAGGAAGGTGGTGGGTGGTTGATGTGCTGGCTGTTGGCTGATGGCCGCTGGTTACTGGTTGTTGGTCGCTGGCTGCTGGTTGCTGACTGTTGCTGCTGCTGGTTGTTTGCTGTTTGTTGCTGGCTGTTGGCTGCTGGCTGTTGGTTGCTGATTGTTTGCTGTTTGCTGACAAGACGAGAGTGCCGCTGGTGAAGCGAGTGTATGCGTTGGGGATGAAGGATGGGACTGGAGGTTAACTGTCATTTGGAGCAGGTATGCGGTTGATAATGTGAGGATGTAGTGGTTGAGGCGGAAAGTGTTGAAGTTGTATGGCTGAAGTTTTGGTGGGGGGTTTCGGTTTTGTGGTAGGGCGTTTAGAGTGAGGTCGCTTGTTGGTTGGTTCTTTGTTGGTAGGGGATGGAAAGTGCAGTGGGTGGGGAGCGGTGGACGATGTACTGTAAATGGAGAAAGATTCGTTCCAGGGGTTGGAGGTGGTTGTCGGAGATAACTGATGAAGGTTAGAGATGGGGTTGTCGATAAGCCATTGTTTGGTTTCGTTGAGGAGGGTGGTGAGAGGTTTTTGTCGATGTTTTAGGGCTTGACGAAGAGATTTGATGTTGGAGTAGTAGGTTGTGTTTGGTGGGGGTGTGCGTAATTGATTGCTGAGTGTGTTGGGTATAAGGGTTCGAATGAAGTTGCGGCGGTCGCCTTTGGAAGCGGTGGCCCACCAAGTGATGATGGTGTTGTGGAAGTGCCCATTCCAAGTGTTGAAGAATTTTTTCCGTATTGCGTTAGTAGTGTGGCATTCGGTGATGAAGGTGATGGGGTCTAAGGGGTGGTGGTGGTTACAAAGAGGGCAAAGGTAGGTGTTGAGGATGAAGTGGGGTTGGTAGCCCTTGCAAGAGAAGAGGCCATTCACCCACTTAAAGGTGAAGGTGGAGAACCACGAGGATTTGAGAAAGAAGTGATTACTAAGGGAGAGGTGAATGTTGTTGTGTTGATGGGTTGGGAGTTGATGTTTCGTGAGTTTAGAGGTTATTTTGCCGGGAAGTGGAGTTTGGTTAATGGCCAGTTGTGTGGAAGTTGTGGGGGAGAGAAGGTAATCGAAATGGGTGGTGCTCCATTTGGAGACACTGTCCGCCGCGTCATTGCCGGGGAAATTGGCATGTCCTTTGATCCAAGTGAAAAGGATGGCGATGTGTTTTAGATGTTGGAGAAGATGCCATATGAGGTTGTACCACAGAGCAAAGGAGTTGTTGCTAGTGGTGAAGGGGGGAGAGTGAAAGTGAAGGAGGGTGTTTAGGGTGAGGCATGTGCTCAAGTTGTCGATGGCGAAGATGATCGGTTGGGGGAGGGTGGTGAGTTGAGGGTAGAGGAGGGAGATGATGATGATCAAACTCTCCAACATTCAACTTATTCCTATCCTTGCCTACCGCCTCATCTACAATTCCCTCCCCAACAAACATCTTGACACACTTGACCACTCCATTTGGGTCAACATAGCATCCCAAGGCAAACTCTCACTCCGCACTCCCAACAAAACCAAATATTCTCCTCGCCACACTCTTGGTCTTGGCATCACCAAAATATCACACGTTACCCACACTCAAGCCATCAACCACTTCCTCCGTTACACATCAAACGAAGGTCCCCCCACATCCAATCGTTCTATCCAACACACCCTTTTTCACTGCGGCCCAGCTTCTAACCTCCTGCAAGACATGCTCATCACCTCAGCCCACCACTTCTCCATCCAAACACACAACATTCCACACCACAACCCCTGCCAAGTCCGATCGCTTCCACTCAACTCAGCCATCCAAGTCGCCTTCCTCGACCACAGCAACGAAAATTCAATTCTCTTGTTCCCAGGCACAACCATCCAGCACAATCTCCACTCCACATCAGTCCAATTCTCCGACAACATCTTCCACCTTCACGACACCCACCACTTATCCTTCATCACTCAAAAGGGAAACGAACTCTCATCCTTTATTACTACCCCCACACACCCAACATGCCCAACCACACTACAAGACTTCCCCATCTCACATACCACCACCCTATCAACCACACATTATTTCCAGCTCAAATCCAACCAGAATATTCCCCTTCCCAACTTTTCACATCTGGATTTTTGGGGCTGTCACGACCTACTCAACGCTCTCCAATCCAACACCACCTACTCTATCATCTATACCGACGGATCGGACGACCCCAACTCTTCCAACCCCTCTGGATCAGCCGCAATAATCTCCCTTCAACCCAACGACCACACTATCATTACCTCCCCCTCTCCCCTCAAAGGGTCATACCCAGCAGAAATCTATGCCATCATCATCTTCCCAATCCTCTTGTTCCTGCAGTTGGGCTTCGAATCGCAACCGGCCGCTGTCCCTGATGAACTGGCACGACGCCCTGAACCAGTCCCTCAGGCGGCCACGGTAGCTCGCCTCCGCCAGCAGCCAATTCTGCCGGTGCAGGAATTCCTCATTCCAGATCTGCTGGAAGTGGTTTTCCCAGTAATGACCACTAATTCCAGTAGCAGACTGTTCTCCTTCGCTGCTGCTGTCTTCAAGATCAGGCAAAGCGTGAGAGGAGGAACCAGATTCACTCGAGGAGGGAGATTCTCGACCGGGTTTAAGGTTGGGTGGGGCGTTCATACAACAATCAGCACAGGTATGAACTCCAGGCCAATGCCTATGGCCACAGTAAGGGCACTCTGATGGTTGATCTTCGGTTCGCTGGGGAGATGCTACCAATGTAACCTCAGGGGGAACAAGCAGTGACTCAGAACGAGTAATAGCGCCGCTAAAGTCCGACGATCTCAGGGTGTCCGTGGAGATTCCAGAAGCAGAGTCATGATTTCCTCTGCTACCATGTAACCGCTGCATAGTGGTTGATCTTTCTTGTAACTGCGAAGCCTGTAGCCTTGATGCCCCAGGGGTCGTAACGCCCGACACTGCCCCTGATATCTCCGAACCCGACTGACCCTCTTCAGACCCATATCCAGCCTCTGGGAGCGACATATGCGAAGCACTTGTAAGTCCTTTGAACTCCATGGTGGAATATGAAGAGTACGAAAACCCGGTCTACAAAAATGGAGCAGACATAGAATCTCAATGCGCATTCATCCCACATAATGACATAACGTGAAATCATTCGAAATGATTTAAATAAATCCGATTGGGAAATCACGAAAGACAAATGCGACTCGACGCGCGCTCACAGGCGACATCTGGCGGCGAACGGAAAACATGAAAACAAGCGGAAAATTTACTGCACTAATGTACATCTGAGAATCATTGAAATTCTGATCACATCAGTGTATCATTGAGTGCTGTCACTGCTGCCGTTACAAGGTGATGGTACACCTGAAATGGTCCTGATGGGTCACAGGTTTCCCATCCTTGGTATGCTGCTGTCGTTTCATCTGCAGCATACAGCTACTGCGGTGATCGCAGTTAGAGGCATGACAAGGCCCCCCCTTGTCATTGACAGGTTTGCAGTAGAACAGAGGGGGTGTACCTGCATCAGGATTAACCTCATTCATGGCACGTAGGTTACGCCTCCCATTACCACCTCCCTGGTTGGCGTTAGTGTGATTTTTAGGCCCTTTCCCTTCGCCACGTTCGGGGGTAGGGGTACCACCTCGACCCAAGTGCTTCTCGAGGAATTTCTCCATGTGGGAGCCATTCTCCCTCTCAAGAGCCAGCTCAATCAAGAGGTGCACCAGTTCATCGTACGAGTGGGTCCGACTCTTCCTCTCAGAGGTAGAGCGGCAATCATCCCATGTACGTTGGGGGATCTTACTTATGAGCCAGAGGTGGGGCTCAGTGGCTCCGTAGGAGCCCACATTCATGCTCGAAAACAGATACTTCAAGTCGCACACGTATTCAGAGATTCGCGCAGCGGAAGGAAACTCAGGGAGCATAGGTAGCTCCTCTATCTGTGTGCGCACACTGAGGTCAGTCTCATAGATTGGCATGTTTTCTCCAACCTCAGGAGTACCTCTGCCCAGGTGGAACAGGTTTTCACAATCTGTTTCACCTGTTTTTGCAAAAATTTCTTTTTGCATGAGCGTTTGAGCAGTGAGCATTTGGTGGCCACATCCACATGGGATTGGCCAGTCAGTAAAAGGAACTCAGCAAATTCTTCTGCCCATTCGGGCAGATTTTTGGGGTCGAACTCCGGCAGTTCCAGCTGGATGTTCGCCTTGGCAATAGGTCTGCCCGTCTTCCCACCCCCCGGAGTTAGGCCTGAAGGCGACACGCCGGCAAGAGGTGCCAGGGCTGACAGCCCTCTTTTCTCAATCTCTGTGACAGGCAAGTCCTGTAGTTCAGCCATGGGCACTGTCCTGGCACACGGGTGAAAGGGGCTGGGGCAGGTGACCTTAGGCAACAGCCTTGAGACCCTTGATCTCTTAAGATCTTTGTCCAGGGTACTCAGTCCGGGAGAGGGGGAGGACAACTCTGGCTTGGGTAAGGGTTCTGCAATACCCAGTTTCGCCTTAATGGCCTCCGATAGGGCCGTCACGTCTGGATCTTCTGATCCAGACAGAAGTTTGGCCAACAGTTCGGCCGTATGATCCAGGGCACGGTAGGTTGGCCTTGGATGATGTTGTTCCTCAACTCGAGTCGGGCCCACTTCGGGAGCCCCTGGGGTTGGACAACATGCTCTTGGATACTCGGGTCTCGGTTGTCTTGGCAGGGATGCTGTCTCGGCTCTGTCGGAGGGCGGGCCAGAGTGCGTGTAGGACCCTAGGTCTGTACGTGGTCTGGATCCGTGTACTGCAAATGGCTGCTCCCTATCTTCTCCACGAATGGATTTGTAGTACTCCTCATGGAGGATGTATTCATCCATCTTCTTCCTCAGCTCCTCGTATTCCTCAGGCCCTCCAATCGCTGTTGAGGATGATGCCGGACAGGCGGATCGGGAAACTGTGGCTGCTACGCGCCTGTGGAGATGAGAGAGGCTGTCTCCACCGTGGGCCGCTAAGGCCTCGGTGGTAAGGATTTTATTTTCTTCCGCCCTTCTGCGATCTAGATCTCCTTGGGACCCTGATGCACCACTGAGATGTTGTGGAGCTCGGTAAGGTGGTTGACTCATAGGGTGGGCCATGCTGCCCATTTGTACTTGGACAGTTCTTATGGGCCAGGTCCTGACGCTTGGCGTGGACATGATGAACTTGTTGTTGAGCTTTGTGTGCTGCACTTCTTCTCAGGGTCGGTTCAAAAGGTCACAAGGGACTGTCTCTGCTACCGGAAAGATGTCCTTGATTTATGCCCTAGATATTTTGATGAAATCCTGCAGGTTTTGAAGTTGAAAACCCAAACCAAAGCAGCAAGTAGA
Source organism: Eutreptiella sp. 'Long Island Sound 2002' (assembly GCA_964036045.1). NCBI lineage: Eukaryota > Euglenozoa > Euglenophyceae > Eutreptiales > Eutreptiaceae > Eutreptiella > Eutreptiella sp. 'Long Island Sound 2002'. Next base: position 26,586,777 of record OZ038391.1, read on the forward strand.
GCAAGAACAGGATGTGGATCGAATCAATGATTGGTTTTGGAATCCAGTGTAACACAGAAGGGCTGCAGATAGACAATGCAGGTTTATACACAAAGATTCAATCACAAATAGATAAGAAAAAAGATTTTATATGAAAACTGGACTGACTCTGTAACCGCTGCATAGTGGTTGATCTTTGTTGTAACTGCGAAGCCTGTAGCCTTGATGCCCCAGGGGTCGTAACGCCCGACACTGCCCCTGATATCTCCGAACCCACATAACCCTCTTCGGACCCATATCCAGCCTCTGGGAGCGACATATGCGAAGCACTTGTAAGTCCTTTGAACTCCATGGTGGAATATGAAGAGTACGAAAACCCGGTCTACAAAAATGGAGCAGACATGGAATCTCAATGCGCATTCATGGCACATAATGACACATCGTGAAATCATTCGAAAAAATTTAAATAAATTCGATTGGGAAATCACGAAAGACAAATGCGACTCGACGCGCGCTCACAGGCGACATCTGGCGGCGAACGGAAAACATGAAATGAAGCGGAACATTTACTGCACTAATGTACATCTGAGAATCATTGAACTTCTGATCACTTCAGTGTATAATTGAGTGCTGTCACTGCTACCGTTACACTCCCCCTCTGAAAACATACGCCAGTATGTCAGGCTGGGTCAAGTGGAGTGATCGAAACGGCGAAAGTGACCAAAAACCGACTATTCTAAGGCAAAATGTGTGAAAATGAGCTGAATTGAGCAAAATTGTGCTGAGATCTGTGCTTAGCAATGGCAATCGACTTGAATGAAACAGGTAGGTACCTCAGGGCACACAGAAAAAGCTTCGTTCAAGCTCGAAAATTCGAAAATTGAAAGTCTGAGTGAAGAATGTACATGATGATCCATGATCCATGATTCATGATGAAATCAGGATCTGACATCCCACTGCCAGAAAACAGAAAACGAGCGTCGCCATGTCGTCGAGCGTCAAAAAAATAGGGTATCCCTTCATAGAGTCCAAGATATGTGAAAGTGGCTGGTGCCATTTGCAGTCATGAGACCAGATGCCAGATTATGGTACAAAATGTGCCTGAATTGGGACCAAAATCAGTGAATCGCCCACGGATTGAGGGTGGCGAAGTTTGTAGTAGGCCAATATAGGTCTCATTCCTTGTCAATAGACTCTGTGTGTTGTGGTGAACGGAAATCCAGTTCTCATTCATAGCCAATCCAGGTCAAATCCTCATGATGATGATGAATCCCATGAAGGAAATCCAATCATTTAAGGTAATGATAGCCAAGAAAACCCAGTGGGGTATCCCCACACTGTCAGTATTGTTCCCAGCGCTTCATGTTTAATCCAGTATGAGCCAGAAGGGGTAATTGACTCGTTATAGTCCCAGAATGTATAAGCATCCAATGCTTGGTACTGGGAATTTGCCAAAATTGAGCTGATTCTGAGGGGGATTCCAACACAATCCACAGATGAACAGCGAGTCGACACAAGTAAGAACACCATCGTCGTCACTTGGTCTATATAAGCCCTTTGACAGTGGTCGTTTGGAAGAGAAACCAACTGTCTCAATATAAGAGCTGATGGAAATGACATTCTGAGCAGATCCGTCAAACACATGAAATGGATCAGACTCAGTCATGTGCCAGAATCTCTGTAATGAGCACGAACTCCAACGAGTCCTTCCCAAGGCGAGTAGAGGGGCCCAGTCGACAGCAAAAAGCGAGGGTGTCGTCGTGGTTGAGGATAATGGCCTTTCGGATCTTCGGATTGGAATCATCTACAATGAAGCACATGATTCACATGATGACCATGATGGGAATGATGGATGGAATGACCAGGATGACCCCAGAATGTCCCATCATCTGTTCGTCGGACCACATAGACGATGCGTCTGGACTGTTATGTCCGTATGCCAAGGGTATATGTCGACCGTAAACCTCTTCGAAAGTTTCGGCGACCCAAATTCTGATCAGATCTTGTCTGGAATGGATGATGCCACAATTGGAGCTTCTTCTTGTGCTTGTAAGTCTTCCTTGGTGACACAATCCTTGATCAGCGAGAGCTCTTTGTCAATCTCAGGGTGTTTCTTCAGGACTTGATGAAAGTGTCCGTATACTGTTATGGCTTCGAACAGCAGCAGCGCAACAGCGCAGCGCAACAGCGCAACAGCGCGCAAATCGCAAGTCGCAGTCGCAATCGCGCTGACAGTCTGTGAATAATAAAGAAGCATCGAATGCCAACTGTGAATGAGCGCTGTAAGATACTTCGATCTTTGAACAGGGTTTATGTCTTCGAGATTGTGTTACTATTGGTGCCCCGTCTAAAGATCCTGCGAGGTTTGTCGATTGGGATTTTGGATTTCGGATTTTGAGAAACAAAGAGGCACAGGAGTACAGTCGAGTTCCCAAGAAACAAACCACAACAAGTGGTAGCCAGCTAGCTGGCGGGGAGGATCAATCTTCGAGATCAATCTTCGACGCCGCAACGCCGTCAACTTGATTTGGACTTCGATCTACAATGGAGCCGCCCTTCGACGACGCAGCTATGCTGCGTTTCATCAGAGACAGTTTGTTTCGAAGTGATTCACCCTTGCATCACGAATTTTCGACCTCGTTAGAGAAGTTCATCGCAGAGCGCATCGCTAGTCGAGAAAGCGAGTGGTTTCCATGTCTCTCTCGTGATCTTCACAGCTGTTCGCAGAAGCTTGCGGATACTCAAGCCAAAGTTATCGAATTGGAACAACGCGTCGATGTATTGCAGGCAACAGCAGCAAGTGCTACCGCAGCAACTGAACAACGCGTCGATGCATTGCAGGCGACAGCAGCAAGTGCTACAGCAGCAACTGGCCAGCGCATCGATACTTTGCAGTCCTCGACGGAAAATGCAACTCAAGGTGCTGCAAATGAGCTTCGACGCGTAGAACTTGAATTGTCGCAATGTTACGCTCTTCTTAACGAATTTGTACGAACTTCGAGTCCACCACCTCCGAATAACATCCAGTTTCCGCAACCACAACAACAACAGTTTCCGCAACCACCGTCTTCTTCGAATTCGAACCAACCTCACCCTCCACAACAACCACTCCCACAGCGGCCTACCTTCGAACCACTACCCCAGTTCGTAGTTCAACGTGCTCCTTCGCAGGAGATTTTGGGACGCCGCGTCGAGCGCCCGAACAAACTGGTCAAGAGGTTCACGGGTAAACCTGGATGCGGAGAATTTCGAACATGGAAAGAAGATCTATTACGGGCCTTCACTTTGTCGGACATCACCTCACCCGTCGATCAGGCAGCAACGATGTCATTCCTCCTCGATGGTGATGCCGCTGAGTACTATCATAGCCTGACGAAAGTTGTACAGGACGACTGGTTCGAGCTCATGCGTGTGTTAGGCCAGCGTTTCGACTGCATATCCCATGAGCCAGTGTATTTGTCGAGAATGTTGAGCTTGAAAGAGAGCGAGTTTTCCCGACATGCAGATTACGTTCGAGAATTTCGTACATGCGTTATCAAGTCGAAGGTCAACACGAATGAACTCCAGATGGGTTACCTCGACAACTCTCAATTTGTTGAAGGGTTGTCGAATGACGCTGTGCGTCGGCAATACATCGTTGAGGTCCGTTCGAGATGGCGTTCTAATAATCCATTTGGATTCGATACCTTGGTAGAGACCATCGCGGAAGCCTACATTGCGGCTGGGTATCAACTGGAAGAAGTACAGAACGCATCGAGAACGACATCAGATCACACCCTGGGTCCTGCAGTGTCGAGACCCCTGCCTATGATGGTCCCACCTACTTCGACTTCCACGTTTCCATCGAACCCTATGCCAACGCCACACGTCACATCGATGCCGACCCCAGCTGCGGCGCCCACGGCTTCGACCGTGGCAGAGCCGATGAATCTCGATGCAATTGCCAAACTTCGAGAAGAGTTACATGCCTACATTGGTGAACGGTTCGGACGTCAACATGGCGGACGCCAAGATGGTCGAGAAAGCAGACGTTGCTACAACTGTGGCGAACAAGGACACTTGGCCCGCGACTGTCCAAAAGGTCGACCGCCATCCCGAGGACGAGAACGCCGGGAATCACGGTCGAACACACCGGGACGAGATCAAAGTCGAGACAGCAAGGGACGGTTTCGATCCCGCTCCAAGAGCAGAGAAAGGCCTACAACGTCCTAGAAAACAATTCCGAAGACCTGGTGGCGGACGTCCTCGAGAAGAGCTGAACACCACCACCAGCACCAATAAACCCGAAAAGAATTCGACGCTTGGAAGTGTCACTGTCGAAGGAACCGAACCTGAGCATGCGTCTCTGTTCACGGTTCGAGGGCGCATTTGCGCATGTCGTGAAGACTCCTTCGACTCCAGCGTGGAACTGTTGGTCGACTGTGGAGCGACTAGTGACTTTATGTCGATGCAAACGGCAAAGAGGGCGCGACTTCCCCTCTATAAACTGAGAAACCCTGGACATGTCTTGACAGCAGGAGGTGTCCAAGTCGAAGTACGGTACTACACGCGAGCTTATGTTCGAGTTGGAGAGCTTGTATTTCGTCATCACTTCAAGGTCTTGGAGATTTTGCCAGATGTAGTGCTTGGACTACCATGGCTTCGAAGCTACAATCCAGCTGTCAACTGGAAGGAGCGATACGCCGACATCCAACATGGTTCGATTTCGTACCGGTTGTCTTTTGGCGAATCACGACATTCCACCCAGCTACAGTTTCAAGCAGCTTCAAAGCTGGACCTTCTTTCGATACTTTCATCCAGTTCCTCGAAAGCGAGTCCGGTTGGGAATCTTACCCCACATGCCAACGAACACCCTGACCTACACTCGTCGACACACGTTCAGCGCAGTACTGACACGTACGATGAGTCCGAAACGGAAGATGGTATCACCGATGAGGAGTGCAGCGATATGGAGATTGAGTACATTTCGTTGCCAAAACTCAAGAGAGAGATCCGTCGATCTGATCTCACGGGAGATCAAGTATTTCTGTGTTGCATGCCTCGACCAGCAGTGCCGGTCGATGAAACGTATAAGATGCAAGCCAGCGATGGCAATGATGACGGGCTTGACCCTGTTCGACGCAAACTACCGAGTCGATTACACAAGTGGGCGGACCTCTACGACCGGGAGAAAGCGGAATATGGAGACCTACCTCCGCATCGACCTGGAAGAGACCATCGAATACGCCTTGATTCGGAAGAAAATCCACCGTGGGTACACCCTTACAAAATGGATCCGAGCCAACTAGATGAACTTCGACGACAATTGGACAAGTTGCATCGATCTGGTCGCATCAGACCATCCTCGAGTCCATACGGAGCGGGTTGCCTACTGGTGAAGAAAGCGAATGGTAAATGGCGTATGTGCGTCGACTACCGAGCGTTGAATACACGAACTGTACGAGATCGATATCCTTTGCCATCGATCCAATCCATCTTGAGTACACTGGGGGGTTCCACCGTATTCTCAAAGATTGACCTTGTTAGTGGGTTCCACCAGATCCGAATTCAAGACGAAGATACCGAGAAAACCGCCTTCAACACACAATTTGGCGCCTTCGAGTGGATTGTTATGCCCTTTGGCCTCTGCAATGCACCATCGACGTTCCAACGCGTCGTGAATGATGTCCTGCCAGACCACTTGGGGATCTTTGTATGGGTGTACATTGACGACATCCCCGTCTTCTCGAAGGATGCGGACGAACACCAACGACACCTCGACCTGGTACATGACCTACTCCGTGAGCACCAGCTCTTCCCCTGCATCGATAAATCCACATTCTTTCAGAGTCGAGTGCCCTTCTGCGGATACATCATCGACCAAGATGGAGTACACATGGACGCCGAAAAGATCAAGGTCATTTGAGGTTGGCCTCCACCAACTACGGTTCATGAAGTTCGACAGTTCATTGGATTGTGTGGATTTTACCAGCAGTTTGTCGAAGGGTTCCAAGCTGTCGCAGCCCCTCTGACTGCAATGTTTGAGGCAAACTTCGAGTGGGAATGGACGGCCGTCCACCAAGCTTCCTTCGACAAGCTGAAGCAGGCGATGATCAGCGCGACACATCTCAGTGCTATCGACCCCCGACAGCCGTATCACCTGCACACAGACGCTTCGAAAGACTGCGTGGGTGCTACGCTGGCGCAACGATGTGCGCATGGGAAGTACAAGGGACATCTTCGACCTATTGCCTTCATGTCGCGGAAAATGCAGCCTGCCGAAACTCGATACCCGATTCGAGAACAGGAGTTGTTGGCCATCGTATTAGCCTTGAAACAATGGTTTCACCTACTTCGAGGACCGCAACAGGTGCACGTGCACACTGAACACGAAAGTCTTCGATATCTCAAGACCTGTCCTCGACCGCTGACACCACGGCAAGCACGATGGTCCCAATTCCTCGAAGAATACAACCTGACGTTGTGGTACGTGCCGGGCCTCGAGAACCCTGCGGCAGATGCCTGCTCTCGTTTAACTTCGCGGCAGTTGATCCGAATCGAAAATGCTACACGTACACGGGCTTTCGCAATTCCCCTGGTCGAAGACTGGGCTTCACCGGAGGGAGAACCTGTCCATGAGTTCCTACATGTACTTGAAGACACATTCTCTCATGACGAGGTGTGGCCCCAGCCGTACGACCACCTGTACGTTTCACTACGAAGTGGACGCTCCGTGGGGAAGGAACTTGACGCAGATGAGCTTGCGGAACCAGCCCTCCAATTCGACACCGAACCCGCCGTCGAGCCGGAGGACCTGGAGCCGCGACCGTCGAGCGCGACAACTGCGGAGCCGGAGGACCTGAGACTGGATCCAGCACCATCGGACGAGATCATGGCTGAGAATTCACACCAACCAAACATGCATCTCGATGAGGCTGGCAATGAGCCAGACAGGTCTATTGACACCGACGACCTCCCCGATGTAAGCATGGATCGCCCCCTTCGAGTCACCTTTGGCAATGAACTCCGATACGCACCGACCATGGCGGAACTGATTCGCTGTCGACGTCACCGTGACGGCACGTTGCAATCGGTTCCCTTGCCGAAAGTTGGGCCGAACACGCCGTACCCTTCGAGTCTTAAGGGTGCACACCGCCCAGTACATCGACATTATCAGTGCAAAGACTTGACTTCGACAGCTGTGTGGGCGACAGCCTATCGGGAGGACCCCCGGACGAAACACATCTACGAAGTTGCAATTCGAAGCCCTGCGGCACGACACCAGCTTCGAGATGCCAAGTTGTCCTTCGATGATGGCAAATTCTTCCATTTGTCGATGACTGGTAAACGTGTGCTTGTCCCCGGAACGCTGGTTACGTCGATTGTGGCTATGTATCAAGAGTCGGAGTTCTATGGCCACTCAGGAGTCCTTCGAACCATGGCCCTGATTAAGCGCGACTATGTGTGTTCACACCTACGACACTATGTCGAGCGATACATACTAAGTTGCGATGTCTGCCAAGCGGCGAAATCAAGACGAGTCGACACCGCCAGAGTCCCAAGACCCTTGCCGGTGCCCGACACCAAATGGCACAGTGTGTCCGTCGATTGGGTTTCGGGATTGCCGCCGACCACAAGGGGCCATGATGCCATCATGACTGTAGTCGACCGATTCTCCAAGCGTGGAATGTTCATCCCTTGTCGCAAGGATATGACAGCCGACGACCTCATCTATGTGTTCCTACGTGAGGTTATTCGATTGAAAGGATGCCCTCGACAAATTGTTTCTGACCGGGACAAGCTGTTTGAGTCTCAGGCGTGGAAGGAGTTGGCCCAGCGCTTCAAGATTGAGATGCATCAAACAGTGGCCAACCGCCCTCGAGGCAATGGCCTGGCGGAGCGCAGTAATCAGTCCATCCTCCAGCGCCTGCGTACACACGGCATCTTCGGCAACAACGAGTGGGATGTCGACCTCCTGTTCGCCGAAATCCAGTTCAACAACCTGACATCCAATAGTCTTCGACTATCCCCGTTCGAGATAGATGAAGGACGAACACCCCTTTTTCCATTGGATTTTCCCCGAATGACTTCTCATGCACATGAACCATCGACCGTGAGTGATTACATGCAACGAGCGGAACGTACCTTCGATTCTGTGCGTGCGATGCTCGCCGAGGAACGTCGACGCCAGATGCATGTGGTCCTGCAAATGGACCGACACGTTCGAGTGCCTGAAGTCGGTGAACGATGGTGGGCGTTGGTGCCTGAATATCGACATAAAGGAAAACTCGATGTTGTCTGGTGCGGCCCTTACAAAATACTCGAGGTACTGAACAAGGGCGAGAATGTCAAACTGGACATCCCTGCCCCCTTCGATGGATTGCGAGTTTTCAATCGAGACAGCATAAAACCCTACGTCCATCGAGAGGGACAGCCGGTGTGGGAGTTTCCGATGCCCCCTGTCAAAACTGGAGAATCTCCTCGACTTGTCAAAATTGTGACTAGACGTCGAGTGGGATCTAAAAAGCGCCGCACATTCCTGTACCGTTGTGAATGGGATGACGACACATGGTCTTGGGAGTCGAGCAAGGCTCTAGAAGAGGATCCTGTGTACCTTGAGTTCCTTCGACTCCACCCTGAGTAACTGAGTAACACCCTTACTCTTCTCTGCAGCGTGGTTTTTCGAAAAACTCATGCGAGGTTCCGGGTCGAACACCGGAGCCTCCGCCTATGGTACTACATCCCGGACGCCCCGAGCTTCCTCTCGACCTCCGCCTTCTCGAGCGACATCGTCGAACGTCATCGATGTTGACGCGATTGAACCCCCAGCGAGGACGACTTCAACTGGCCGCTGCTTGTCGGTAGCATCAGCGCCAACTCGTCCGAATCGGCCTCTCGATCCATTCGAACCGCCGCACTACAGCCAGTTGGCATATGCTGGGAGCTCGAAAGGAAAAGGAGGCCCGTCGAAAGGAGGCAAGGGAGGTGTGTTCCCTCGCGGGAAATTTGCGGGAATAGCGCCAAGTGGAAGACCCATCATAACAGGAGGCGCCGAAGGCTTGGAATGGCTCGAGATAGCCCTGGCCAGCTTGCCTGTTCTGGAACCGACGAAGGGAGGGACTCCACCCGACATGCCGCCGGAACTCTGTAAGCTGTACGGGCCCCCTCCCCCGGTCGATGCAGAATACTTTCGAGAGCGGTGCTCAAGCCCTGACTGGTTCGATTCTGATGATGAAGATCTTGCTTGCTACACGGGGTAGGACGACTGATCTTCCTTCTTCTGTTCAGCGCCCGGATGGGTCGACAGTTCTTGGACACCGAGGCCGAACACCTGGACATCGAGGTCATCCAGAGAGGATCCGAGTACCGGAGAGCCGAACGTCGAAGACGACTGGGTCGACCAATCCTGGCATTCGAATGCCCCGAAAACACAAGCTTCTACTCGAACGAACCAATCTGACTCCTACTACCACGACGCCGACTCCTATTACCACGACGATAACTACAACTACGACGCTGAATCCTGGCCACTCGAGTCGGACGACGAAGCAGAATATCCTTACGAACCCGCGCGGTCGACAGCACCACCCAGCTACGATTCTGTGCCGGTGCCAGAGTCGAAATGGCAGCCCTACAACATGCCGCAGTACAATCATGAAATCGAGACCGTCGACGAACTTCGACACTTGGGAACGTTCGGATTGAAGCCACCCTATCGATTGGGGACACATGAAGATGATCCGATGAGGACAGAGTACACTAAGCTCGAACCATCGGTGCTCACCATTGCGTCGAGTACCATGGCTGGTCTTCGAAAGCCGCACACGTTCCTGAGCGAGAAACACTATGAAGTCGTGTCGAACGCAAATGCCGCCAATGTCGAGTTGGGCAAGACCATCTGCATCGACAGTTGGGGTCGAACCGCACCATTCCCGTACGAAATGGCTCGAAGTGCCCCTGACACGTCTTTCGATGAACATGGAAACCTTGGCGGTAAGCCAGGATACCAATGGTACACGAAAATCGAATTGGCTTGTCAAAACCTTCGAACAGCCCTCATGAAATGGCGACATTATGATGAAGAGCTCGATTATGGATTCCGACAAGACCTCACCGAACATACCCTGCCGAGTCAAATTGCTCGACTCAACCGCATGCATCGAGAGATCTCGGGTATCGACGACCTGATAAACGTTGCGGATGGGATCGACCTGATCTTCAAGTATCGACGCTTCATGACCCACGAAAAGATGAGACGAGAAGCTCCCGTTGCAGTTTCGATTATCGGAGTTATCCGTGATCTTCAAAAGGTTTGCCAATCGAACGACTGGCTCTTCGAAGATCGAGCCCCCTTCCTTGCGTACAAAGTCGATTTGCTTCTTCGCCGACACCAACTGCGTGGCCTTCGAGGCACCTCTCGACTCGGATATAAACGCTATGGATGCGCTCCTCATCGAACGCAGGACCTTGCGGTCCAGCTCCAAGAATACTTTCGAATCGGAGAACAGGTCGAACCTTACGCGTACAACGCAGTCGCACCAGGCGCCCCCATCGACCTTGTCCAGTTGGCGACGATCTACCAAACTGGACCCGGACGACTCGGGTACCACGACTTCGATAGGGCAATCCGACGAGTTGCTGCCCTTCACTCATCGAATGAAGAGTATGTCAATCTTTTCCCTTTCGTGGATGCCCCCGATTTGGTTCGACGCCTGGGTACCCTGACATACCTCATGTCCCCCTACGAGGCCGGATACCAAGATGGACAACGTTGGCGTCAGGCGGTCAAGTTTCGAAAGGACGTCTATGCTGACGAACGAGAGGAGATCGAGAAGACCGACTCGCCTGCGAGCGACCCGTTCCACCCGGACCCCCTCGATCACCGGTTCTTGTCGATGGAGTCGAATGCCTATCAGCACCACTTCGACATTCCGTTCTTCAAGTACCTCACGCCGATCCACGAAGACTTTAAGGCTGCACATCGACGCAAGGTCAGCTGCCGAGACCAAGTCCTCGAAGCGGTCATTGTCGACACGGCTTCGAGCCTTGTGACTGCAGAAGCGGTTCGATTCGCTCTGCAGAGTTCCCTCGCTGACGGCCACTATGTCCACCAACACCTCGGTCGACTCCAAGAAGAAGGTTCTCGAACCAACACGCTTGAGATCGTCGACCGATATGCCCTCGGCCCTGAGAAGGACGACATCAGCGCCGTCATTGTCGTACGACGACTTTCGATTGCCGACACGCCGTGGTGGCGGGTCGATACGCGAACTGGTCAATTCTACCACAGCATGGCCGCTGGTACTGGTTCGAAGGAAACCTATCGGTGGTCTACTGGTCGACATGACGGATACTCCTTCGAGGTCACCAATCGGGCCGATCTGTGGAGTGAGGACGCTTGGAAACCGTCGAGCCTCTGGGATTTCTATTCGACCAGGGCACAAACACTGGGACCTGGACAATTTCGAGCGCTTGCCCGTGAACATGTCTTCGTATTCCAGTACAAGTGTCCCGTCGATGACCGACCTGGTGATTCCAACCTTCGGTTGCTGAACCATCGATCTGGTATCCTGATTCAGAAGCGTGCCCTCGACAGCGATATCCGTCGACACTATAGGGGTCATGACACCTTCAAGTTCATGGCTGGCGTCGAGACACTGAAGGAAGTGCATGAACTATGTCGACTTCCCGTGGATCGTTCGTACACGTACACGTGGGGCAGGGACTGCTGATTCGACATGTCTGGATGCCAAGTAATGGCTGATTCGACATGTCTGGATGCCAAGTAATGGCTTATTCGACAGCCTGGATGCCATTACTGGTATCGAATGCCTCCATATGCCTGTCGAGCTGACAGATGTACAGGCCTGTTGGTCTGCTGAGCATCCGACTTCGATGCTATGGTATGTTATGGTTCGACGTACCCACAGCCTTGCTGCGGGTACAGCGCCCGTGCAGTGTGCCTGGCGAGGTTGTCTTCTGCAGCTTCCGCCGAAGGCCGCAGCCGTGGCAAAGTCGAACACGGCGTGTGAATGAGGCGCTGACGACGGGTGTCCCATGACTGCACCTCGGTGTGTGATCTTGACCAGAATTGGTCCACTGTTTCGACCAGGATTGGTCCACTGTTATGCTTCTGTAGCCAGCACATGTCGAGGCCCAAAATTTTTTTTTTCTGTCTGGGCCTGCTCTCGTTCGACATTGTGACACCCGCCCAGGTGATTGAGACCTCTTCGAGGTCTCAACGGGGGGGTAGTGTTATGGCTTCGAACAGCAGCAGCGCAACAGCGCAGCGCAACAGCGCAACAGCGCGCAAATCGCAAGTCGCAGTCGCAATCGCGCTGACAGTCTGTGAATAATAAAGAAGCATCGAATGCCAACTGTGAATGAGCGCTGTAAGATACTTCGATCTTTGAACAGGGTTTATGTCTTCGAGATTGTGTTACTATTGGTGCCCCGTCTAAAGATCCTGCGAGGTTTGTCGATTGGGATTTTGGATTTCGGATTTTGGGAAACAAAGAGGCACAGGAGTACAGTCGAGTTCCCAAGAAACAAACCACAACAATACCCATGGATGAAGCTTGAAGCTGGCTCCCATTTGTCTTCTTCTGGACCGAATCCTTTCCATCTGCACAGAAAGTACCACTTGTTTCGAGCATTCTTCTTGTAATCAAGAATCTTTTCCAGCTCAAAACTGCTTGTGACCATCTTCCTGTCGCTCAGGTACTTCGAAGTCCAATAGAGAGGCTTGAACCTTCCTTCGGGGCAGGGTACTTCGGCCTTCAAACGATCTCGATGTACTTCTTGATGCCTGCCTGGCTCAATCTGAATGTTGAATGTAGTCTCACTTCGTTGACCACTGACTTGGAATGGGCCATCCCACAAAGGTAACAATTTGTTGTCGTCCTTCAGGGTCTCGTCTGACTTACGAAGCCAAACTTGCTGGCCTTTCTCGAAGGGTTTTCCTTGCGTTCTTGACTTATTTTTGAAATTCAACCAATCTGCTTGACTCTCCACTTTGGCTTGGATCCACCTGGACTCTAGATCCTTGATCCTTTCAAACCGTTGCGAGGCGTCGTAGCACTGCCTTGGATGATACATCACTGGTCCTGGACCCATCTTCTCACGACCAAAAACCAGCTCATTCGGACTTAATCCAGTGTAATTCTTGGTGCGATGGTATCTTCTCAAGACACAATAAATTGTCTCCAGCCAATTGTAGTCTTTTTCAGTCGCCAGAAATTTTCTCAGAATGCTGATAAGAATTCTTCCAGCGCGTTCAGCAGGGAGAGCTCGATGGTCGTAGACTCTGGCACGAAGGTGATGAACTCCCAATAGGGCACACATGTTCTCCCACCAAGTCCCAATGAACTCTTTCCCACTGTCCGCCAGAATTTCACTGGGAACATCCCAGTTACTCATCAATTGACTTGCAGTCCACTTGGCAGCCATTTCAGAGGTGAGATGCTTCGTGTTGCAAGGGAGGACTTGGATGTAGCCACTGTGGCGGTCTTGAATTAACAAAACCCCATCGATAGGCTTCCTCGTGTAGAGACATTCCTCTTGGATTTGTCCCAACTCGAAGACATCCGCCGTCACCTTGTCGAACAACCTCTCAGGAATTGGTAATCCCTTCAGTAGTCCTTCTGCCTTTTGATTCTTGGGGATGGTCGCCTGACATTGCTTGCATCCTTTGGCAACTCGTTCACAGGCACTCTTGAGGTCCCGTGTGTACACTCTGTGGCGTAGCTCCTGCTCCAGCACACGAGAATGTGTGTGGGCTGTCTCATTCCGATGCCAATGTTTGACATATTGGTCAATCAGACAATCAGGAACACAAATCTGTCCTTGCCAAAATAACTTGTCGCCTTGGATTTTGAAATCAGACGTCTCTTCAGAGTCGTAAGGCTTGTCCCCTTTCAACTTGTGGTATACAGACCCAAAGAAACTGTCCTCCTTGTACATCTTCGTCCAATCCACATAGAGGAAGGAAGTTTCCTTGTCGGCAAGGACATCAAGCAAAATGGATTTGTTCCCCCATTCTTGGCAAGGACACCGAGCAAAATGCATTTGTTCCCCCATTCTTGGTAAGGACACCAAGCAAAATGCATTTGCTCCCCCATTCTTGGTGAGGACACCAAGCAAAATGCATTTGTTCCCCCATTCTTGGTAAGGACACCAAGCAAAAGGCATTTGTTTCCCTATTCTTGGCAAGGACACCAAGTAAAATGGATTTGTTCCCCCATTCTTGGTGAGGACACCAAGCAAAATGCATTTGTTCCCCCATTCTTGGTGAGGACACACGCAAAATGCATTTCTTCCCCCATTCATGGTGAGGACACACGCAAAATGCATTTGTTCCCCCTTTCTTGGTAAAGACACCAAGCAAAATGCATTCGTTCCCCAAATCTTGGTGAGGACACCAAGCAAAATGCATTTGGTCCCCCATTCTTGGTAAGGACACCAAGCAAAATGCATTTGTTCCCACATTCCTGGTAAGGACACCAAGCAAAATGCATTTGTTCCCCCTTCTTGGTGAGGACACCAAGCAAAATGCATTTGTTCCCCCATTCTTGGTAAGGACACCAAGCAAACTGCATTCGTTTCCCTATTCTTGGCAAGGACACCAAGCAAAATGCATTTGTTCCCCCATTCTTGCTGAGGACACCAAGCAAAATGCATTCGTTCCCCCATTCTTGATGAGGACACACACAAAATGCATTTCTTCCCCCATTCTTGGTGAGGACACACGCAAAATGCATTTGTTCCCCCTTTCTTGGTAAAGACACCAAGCAAAATGCATTCGTTCCCCCAATCTCGGTGAGGACACCAAGCAAAATGCATTTGGTCCCCCATTCTTGGTAAGGACACCAAGCAAAATGCATTTCTTCCCCAATTCTTAGTAAGGACACCAAGCAAAATGCATTTGTTCCCCCATTCTTGGTGAGGACACCAAGCAAAATGCATTTGTTCCCCCATTCTTGGTAAGGACACCAAGCAAAATGCTTTTGTTCCCCCATTCTTGGTGAGGACACACGCAAAATGCATTTGTTCCCCCTTTTTTGGTAAAGACACCAAGCAAAATGCATTCGTTCCCCCAATCTTGGTGAGGACACCAAGCAAAATGCATTTGTTTCCCTTTTTCTTGGTAAGGACACCAAGCGAAATGCATTTGGTCCCCCATTCTTGGTAAGGACACCAAGCGAAATGCATTTCTTCCCCAATTATTAGTAAGGACACCAAGCAAAATGCATTTGTTCCCCCATTCTTGGTGAGGACATCAAGCAAAATGCATTTGTTCCCCGATTCTTGATGAGGACACATGCAAAAAGCATTTGTTCCCCCATTCCGGGTAAGCACCCCAAGCAAAATGAATTTGTTTCCCCTTTCTTGGTAAGGACACCAAGCAAAATGCATTTGTTCCCCCATTCTTAGTAAGGACACCAAGCAAAATGCATTTGTTCCACCGTTCCTGGTGAGGACACCAAGCAAAATTCATTTGTTCCCCCATTCCTGGTAAGGACACCAAGCAAAATGCATTTCTTCCCCCATTCTTGGTAAGGACACCAAGCAAAATGCATTTGTTCCCCCGTTCCCCTGTACGTTGTATTGTAGTTCAGTTCGAGGATGTCAGTAGCAGGGACAGCAATAGTCACAGCCATAGCTGTCTTCTGGACTGCAGGTTGCTGCTTTGTCGCTGTGCCATCTGTTTTTCTGTTTTACATGAACAAGCAGACCCCGCGACCACGGGTGCCTTTCTCACGCCGTGGGAGCGTCACAGTCGTCGACAGCTTGCCAACGTGGAGAAGTGGTCCAGGAAGACAATGCCCAGACCGACCGACTGAGATATCAGGACGCGGGCGAAGTCAGCCCGCACCGTGGTGGGCCTTGTGACGGCGGTGGGGGCTAATGAGGGCCTGCCTCAGACGCGGCCCGATGGCGGCAATAGCGGGCGCAGGCGGGGATGCAAAGGCGGACAGAGCCTAGGGCACCAAGGTGAGCATGTACCTTTCGACCCCCCCAAAGCGACGCAAGCTGATGATACCCGCGAAGCAGACCAGCCTGGCGATGGACCCTACTGTGGAGACGGTGAGAGGCTCGCTTGGTCCAACGACGGCCTCCCTCCAACGCGGTCCGGCGGCAACGGCTGCTGGCGACGGCAGGGATGCAGCGGCGGCAGTAGCACAGAAGAACTAGGTACGGAGGTGCCTGCGGACCCCCCCGCGGCGGCAAACGCCAGCGGTTCCCGCGAAGCAGGCCAGCCGGGCGATGGAATCCACTGTGACGACGGTCAGAGGCTCGCTGGATATGACCTCCCTCAGACCCGGTCCAGTAGAGACGGCTGCTGGCGAGGGCGGGGGTGCAGCGGCAGCAGGAGCACAGGAAATGTGGGTATGGAGGAGCCTGCTGACCCCCCAGCGGCGACACACGCCGATGGTTCCCGCGGAGCAGGCCCGCTTGGCAATGGAATCCACTGTGACGACGGTGAGAGGCTCGTTAGGTCTGACCTCCCTCAAACCCAGTCCAGTAGCGACGGCTGCTGGCGAGGGCGGGGGTGCAGCGGCGGCAGGAGCGCAGGAGAGCTGAGTACGGGGGTGCTTGGTAGACCCCTTGTGGCGGGGGAAGCTGATCTTGGGGTTTTGGACTGTGCAGCTGATGATGAGCTCGTGGAATGGTGGCAAGGTCGAGAAGACGGTTGGGATTCGGATGCGGTAGTCGACGAGTGGGACAGTGTGCAGACTCGTGACGGCTACGCTGAGGTGCACAAGACAGTGTTTTTCCCTGAAGGCGCGGACGAGCGCCCGCTGGACCCGGAGGGGCAGTTGCTGGTTTGGGATCGTCACGTTCTGCTGCCTGACTTACGAGGAGCTGTACACCAAGTACCAGTGCAGCTCGACGACGACTACCGACAAATTGCAGCATGGTGTACTGAACGGCCGGAGCACGTCATCTTCATCGCGGGGGCTACGGTTTTGGTGAGGAGTGTGAGCCTGCGGGACCACGGTGTCGCCCCAGGGTTGTTGTTGGAGATGAGGGCTCGTCTGACACGGGGAGCCGGAGACTCACACCCACTAGCGGCGTTGGCCGTCTTCTGTGTACGAAACCCCGAGGGAGTACCTGGTATGGTCGCCGGCGACAGCCGAGGCACTGACACGTGCCATTGAGAAGATGATAGGCAGGTTTGCAGGCAACTTGCCTTCCTTGTTGACGGACGTCAGCGCCAACTGCCCGGGGCTGGAACCGGAGCATATGTGGACGTTGCTGGGATGTTTGGAAACGTATGTAGGTGCCATGTTGGACTTCTCCGTGATGAGATATGTGCAGGTTTGCCGCGAAGAGTATCACGACCCTGATGATTGGGATGCATTACAGGAGGCCCGCAGAGACTACGACGAGGTGAAGCATCATGTCCGGTCGGAAGGAGCAAGCAGAAAGGAGCATGAGGATCATCTAAGGCAACTCAAAAGTAGCGACGAGGAAGAGAGCCCGTACGAGGTCGTGAAACTGGAGGACGTGCGCAAAATCAGGAAACTGCCGGGTGCGCCAAGATGGACAGCGAGACTCAGCAAGACCCTTCCTGACTACCTGCAGCAGCCAGAAAAGGCAAGCGAGCACAGCCTGGCAAATGCCATATGAGACGTCATGCGCAAGATGGATCGCCAAGGGAGTGCTTACTTGAAGGAAGAATGGAAGAAGGAGCACAAGAAGGAAAAGAAGAAGCGCCGCAGGGAGCGCAAGAAGGCGAAACGGGCGAGCCACAGAAACAAGAAAGGTAGGAGGCGCAGGTTGAGGGATACTGAGTCCTCCAGTGGAACTACCAGCGAGTCAAGTGACAGCTCGAACAGCTCGTTGTCCTCCCAGTCCAGTGGCAAGAGTTGACGTCAAAGGGCCACCCAACCAGCAGACGCCGGACGCAAAGGAAAGGTGGAAATCCGGGTCGTGGACAGGCGGCGGGAGTTTTGGTCCAAGAAGAGCAAGAAATGGATCGACTGTACCAACCCGCCAGAGGTGCCATGCCCCAAGTGTTGACAAAGGCACTGGTACCACGAGGCCGAGGCCTTTGGCTGTGGGGCCTGACTACGAGAGCGGGGGGGGGGGGGGGGCGCGTTGGATGAGTAGACAGGGGGGGTCGGCGATTCCGTGAGGCGGTGTAAGAGTACTTGGATGCCATCGAGTCAGAGCCTGGACACTCGTGGCTGTCGGCGGCAGCACATGCCCTGGAGGACGGCACCAGGTAAAGGGTACGGGGCGGCACTCTGGAGGCTACGGAAGCGAAGTTCGGAACACTTTGGGGCGAGCCCCCGCCAGGTTCTGGAGAGGGAGATCAAAGAGATGGTGGCAGGTGCGAACGCGGAGGGGATACTCAAAAGGTTATTGTCCGCGTGCACACAGTTGGACAAGGTGCGGCTTCATCCCAGGATTGTGGAGACAGGAGACTGGCAGGTGGCCAAGTGGTTGGCCAAGCGGCGGGTGCGGGGCGAGTCAGCCCTGGTGCGTTGGGCGCCGATGGAATTGTTGGTCTGGCCGGCGGAGCAGGTCCTGGACCTGGCAAGCGCCGAAGTCGTGGCGTTGGCCAGCATGAGCGTGGCGTGCCTGCTGCGAGTGGGAGAGGCGGCTACAATACGCACCAGTGCACGTGAGGACGTCAGTTTCAATGGCAAAAAAAGGGCGACCGGGCATCTGAGATGTCGAGGTGGGTCTGTGGACGAAGTGGTGGGTACTGTTCCTCTCGGAAATCAGACGACTCAAGCACGGGCAGGCCGACTTGCCCTTTTCCCTCTGAGACGCGGCGGAGTTACAGGCAAGATGCAAGAAGATTGTTGGAGGGTCGGATTTTGAGGGGTACAGGTGGCAGGCCCTGCGAAGGTGTGGAGCGGCCGTCCTAGGGTTCTGGGGCGCCCGCATCCAGACGATCATGCTCGTGGGAGGATGGGCCAACCCCAGTGTTGCCAAGGATTATTGCCAACCAATGCACACAGGGTCTTGCGAGAGACAGATGCAGATCCCAATTCCGGTGGACTGGTTGGGGGGGGGGGGGGCAGGCGGTGCGTTCCAATAAAGGTCAGAAGAATGACCTGTGGACAGTCTGCTGGCGCGATGGATCCGAGCGGATCTGCGAGATGCTGCACCTCAGCGATGCCCTGGGACTCAGGCCAGTGAAGTCGGCACAAGGAGACAGAAGAGAAGCAAGTCCTTGGAGCCCACGAGTGCCGCACGCGCAGAGTACGACAGCGAGTTCAGCAGCGAAGGGGAATACCGGATACATGGAGTGGGACCGGTGATGAATTGGAGGTCTTCGGCAGGCAGTTGGAGAGGCCGATGCGCTTGCCAGATGTCCCGCGGAGGCAAGAGTGCCTTGTGGCAGGGGGGCTGTTGGCACTGGGGAGGCTGGCGGCCACCATCGACCCGCTAAGGGGATTGCGACGACTGACGCAGGCCCTGACGACCATCTGAGAGGAGGGTCTCAGTCAAGCATCTGAGGAGTCATACTATGATGATGAGGAACTGAAACCAGTGAGCCTGAAGCTGGCAAGGAGGGGGGTCGGAGAGGTGGGAAAAGTGGAGATAGCCGATTCCATTTGGCGGCGTTGCGTGCCGGGGAACCTGCTGCGTACATACCAAGCGTGGGATAAGAAGTATGCCAATGGTATACCAATGGTGGACTGCCCAGCCGTGGGTGACATGCTCAGCCCTATTCGAGAGGCGGGGCCTTTAAAGAGATGAAGCGCAGCCACAGGCACGGGCAAGGCCAGGGTCATTCCTAAGAACTCGCAGAAGTGTGCGCTCATTTTTGCGTGTATGGTGTTGAACGACGCTGACGGGCGTAAACCGCCTAAATTTCATTTGCCCTAGGTGGAGCAAGTGACTCGCTTGATGGCGACAGCAGGCTCTAAGGCATTTTTGGGGAAAATTGACCTGAGCAATTGCTTTTGGTCTATCCGCATGCCGTACTGTTGGTGTCGGGTTTTCCGTGTGAACACGCCCCAGGGTTGTTTCCGCTGGTTTACTCTGCCCTTTGGGTGGAAGTACTCACCGGTGCTTTGTCAACGGCTTGTTTCCGCGCTGGTCCGAAGGGCCCTGCGTGACTTGCGGGCGAGGGGAGTCACATACCTGGACGACAACCTGGTTTCTGCTGTTGGTAGGAACCGTGTACGCGTTGCTGCGCGCCGAGTGAGCCGTGTTTTAGGTAAGGCAAGATTCCTGATTGGCCCTAAAATTGTGATTGAGCCTGTGCGAACTTTGGATTTTATTGGGAAGCAGTTTGCTGCTGCTGCCATGACTGTAGAGAATAAGCCCGGGGTAATTGGTGGTGTTGTTGCCCTTTGGCTTTCTGGCATTGTCCAAAACAGACTGAGCAGCAGGATGGCTGCAACACTGTTGGGCAAGCTTGAGTGGGCTATGCGGCCCAATGCGGGACTGGCCCCTTTTGTAGCTGGGGACACTGTTGGAAGTTGCACGATTATTGTGATTTTAGAAAAGGCGTGCGTAGGGCACTGATGACAGCTACTGCCTTTGCCCTGACCCCACAATGCTTTGCACCGTGGCCTTGGTTGCCTCAGCCGCCTTCAGCAAAGTGTGTTTTCTTCACTGATGCCGCTGAGAGGAGTGTGAGGAGCAACAACAGGATTGGGGTTGTGCGCGAGGGCAGACGATGGCGCAGTCGTAAGGCACCCAAGTGGATTACTAATTTGCAGCAAGCAGAGTTGTATGCAGTCGTATATGCTCTGCGCTTGGGTTGCTATATGCGCTTGCTGTATGTTGTGGTAGCTACAGACAGTGAGGTCGGTAGAGCACAGATTTCGGGTATGCGTGGAGGTATTTTTTTGCGCAGCCAGCAGAGGCTTCTTCGTCAGCTGTTCTGGCTTAGGAGCTGGAATGATCGCCCTCTGGGCGTTTTCAGGGTGGGCACGGATTGGAATCCTGCAGACCCGCCTAGTAGGCTGAGAAAGATGTCCTTGCTTTATGCCCTAGATATTTTGATGATGTCCTGCAGGTTTTGTAGTTGAAAACCCAAACCAAAGCAGCAAGTAGAGCAATAAGAGGATGTGGATCGAATTAATGATTGGTTTTGGAATCCAGTGTAACACAGAAGGGCTGCAGATAGACAATGCAGGTTTATGCACATAGATTCAATCACAAGTGGATAATACAAAAGATTTTATATGAAAATTGGTCAGACTCTAGTCTCAGAGGTTGCATTAGGCACTTCATGTGCACTCTTTTGGGTGAAATGGTGCTGGTTAGGACTGAGAGGCATAGATGTCAGGACCACACAGAAAATGACTTGGCCAAGCAACTGAATTCAGAAACAGTTACAAAGTAGGACCACAATAAGTGGTAGAAACAATTGAGTATAGGGGTCTTGGGGTGGGAGACCACTAGGCTTAACCTCCAAGGCCAACAAGCATGAAATGCCTGATTTATTTTGGTATGTCCTCCATGAAGGAAGGTACCTCCGCTCAGTTGAGTGGTAGGGGTGAACTTCATGGGGGGGCTAGGGTCACAACCCTAGTTACTTTGAGAAAGTGTACTTTAGGCAACAAAAGAGAGATAAAAACACTTAAGTTTGTCTGAGCATCAACAAAGGGTTTTAAGGGGGGCTTAGCCTGGATCAAGCCCTCCAAGAAAGATATGGCAGTGACTTTTTCTTACTCCCCCCTGGAGTACTAGTTCATGAAGCTAGTAGGACCAAGGAAAAAGGCTCAAATATTCCCAAAATTACCTCCAAAAATGCATTAAACTTACCAAAAACATTCTCATCACTTCATAGAAGCCTATCACACTGTAGGTACCCTTGAAAAACAGTGTAATGTACCGTGAATGATGTCCCTTCGATGGGGCATTCCTCAAAAGTCGCCGGCGTGCGACGAAAACTTTTGGAAAAAGTTTGGGGGTAGTGGGAATTATACCCAGGACTCCCTCCCTAGAGCCAATGTGCTTGCCCACTAGGGTACAGTCGAACGCTCTAATGCGGACGGCTATCGCCGTATAAACAGCGTTTTAGTATACGTCCTGACCAAGGGCCAGGGCGGAGCAATACTCCCAATGGAGGACACAAACCCCCAGGAGCTGGAAAAAATAGAAAATGGAACCAGCAGGGAGTGATTCCTGCGGTTTAGCGGAAGGGGTTGCGATTTAGCAAGTGAAATCGTTAAAAATCGACGAAACCACGCGGGAAATTGTCATTTTTACACATAACTCAAAGTCGCAGTCAAGCGCAAAGGAAGCGGACTCCAAGAAAAGGGTTGCGCAAGCGTAAACGGCTTTTGGAAAAGAAGGTATGAGCCGTAGTTTTTAAAGTTTTAAAGAAACTTTTTGCACAGTTGCATCAAAATTTTTATAAACTTCAGAGTCAAGTATTCAAATTCAGCCCACACCACAGAGCAGGTCAACAACCCATCTCTCAGGTATGTCAGTGTCACCTCACACTCACGCATTGCGTTCGTGTTGGTTGTTTCGTCAAAACGTTAGGGTTGTCAACGCTGTGCTCGTTGGGGGGTCGGGTGTTCTTCTCTCGTGCTCTGCACAGGTAAAAGCAGGAATGAAAGGTATGTGATGCGAATGGAGCGCGCAGCGCGCACGTAGGGTTAGAATATGCGCTGTGCTCGCGATGCATGTGCCTAATCGAGGCATCCACACGCTGTGACGCTTTACCTGTATCCGAAATTCACCCTTGTTTACTTCTTCACAGGTAAGTACAGAAAGCGTTTGTTCGTGTGCGGCCGTGGCGTTAAAGTTGAGTTGCTTAAAACGCTTAGGTTTGTTTTGTGTTCGTTTCAATTCGGCATTCACACGATGCATGGTGAGTAAGGTAGGTTAGCCCAGGAGGAGCTCACCTCCTGGTTGAGTCAGTGGTTCAGCCTCCCTTCCCTGCGTGCACATGATGCATTAAAGGGTAGGCCACGCGAATTGCGCACGGTAAACCTTGTTTAGGTTACCCAGAGGCTCCTCGGTACGTTCTTTAAGAGAACCCGAGGAGTTTCTTAAAGCTTGCTTGCTTGACAGGGGTAGCTGAATCTTCAGCGTGTTTGCGAACAGTGTATTATAGGTCACACTGAGAAGGGTATAATACCTGGAGTGTGGCTTGGTTCCTCCGTCGCAAACACCCCTTTATTTGCCTCTTTTGTACAGGTGGGAGAGGTTAAGGGTGATTGGTGCACGCAGCAGCTGCCTTCGGCGGCTATCCATTTTTCTGCCCCAGCAAAACAGGGGCGCTGATCACAAATCAAATCACTGTGCCTCAGCCAGTAGTGGCCAGGGCAGTCCGACCTCAACGACATCTGCGCTGTGCACGCAACGAGAGCACCCCTTCCCTCCGAGCCCTAGCAGGGGAAACGCGTGGTGGCGTCCCCTGTTAGGCCACAGCTGCTTAGGAGCGCTGTGTTCTCTTGTCTTCTTCACAGGAGGGCCATTAGGGCCTGCGTGAACTTCGACAGCAGCACCCAGTAGCGTGTGTAGGGGTTAGGGTCAGCAGGCCTGGCAGAGGTGAGTGCAAGTGATGAGTGCTCACCCTGCCTTCGAAGGCCGGTGCTGGCGTTAGTGAGTGTAGTGTAGTGGTGTCTCCTGTCCCGCGTGCTTTTCCTCGTGGGCAGGGGAGTGCGTTAGCTTTTGGCCTGTAGCAGAAATGGGCGTTTTGTATGCCCTTAGCACACTTGGCCACCCCTCCCCTCTTAGTAGGTAGGGCTTTTGCCGTCCTACCCCAAGGATAGGCGCCAGCACAGAAATTGGGCGCCATAGGAGTGGTAATAGTACCTGATTAGGACCTTCGGTCCGACGTCAGCGAAGCCCGGTCTCCGGGAGCCACGCTGGGGAGAGAAGTGAGACACATACAGACATATGTAGCACACTTAGGGGTATGGTAAACCCTGTAAGGAAGGGTAGAACCCCACGGGTCTGGACCAGTCAGGGGTCCTAACTGTGGGCTCGCTTGTCCCCAAGGAGGGAAGACACACTTTGCCTCATAACACCTTGCTTGTCATTCCCCCCTGGTGTAGTAAGCCACCGTTCTTCGTTGGCTCTCCAAGGTCATTACATTAGGGCAGTACCCATGCAACACATGGTCAACAAGGCACACACTCGCTGGGTGGCTGCAATCCTGATAAGCGGCCACCTGGCTCACGCTGGAAACCATAGGCATGGGTCTGCAGGGCACAGACAGGGTCAGTGCAGTGCTCAGTAAGCAGTAGTCTGTGAGAAACCAATGGCCTTCGGCCAGGGAGTGGTTGTCACGGGGGGCTAACGGTCCTGTCCTGCGATGCAATGCGGGGCAACTGTGACAACTGCTCTTACACCCATACACAGGCACGTCTGCACAAGAGTGCTCACTGCACCTGTCAGTAGACTGACACAGGGCAATTGGTTTCGCTTCTTACGCTGGGACATAGTCTCAGCACGGGTTAGGAGCTGCCCCTCTTTGTTCTCAACGAGGTAAGTGCGGAAGATGGGGTTGATACTCCCATCTGGTTGTATGAAGGCTGACATAGGTTCCCAGGTCGCCTCAGACAACCCATAGCCATCCCACAGGGTAAGGAATTTCCACCCCTGTTGATACTCGTGGCGAGCAATACCTGCAACCACGTAGTAACCATCGACTGCCATCTCATCGGCAGTCATCTCTTCGAGTTCGTCTGCCTCCTCTGGACTGGCAGCGTTCTCTAGGTCTATATGTTCAATCTCACTGTCACTGAGGCGCCACTCATCCCAAGACAAGTCGTCAGGGGAGTGATAGTGCCTCAACTGCTTAGGTGCACACAGCAGTTCACCACCTAGACGTGGACTGCACCTGACATGGATCCTGGATCCATCTATCCTGATGATACGATAGGGTCCAAAGTAAGGGTCCTGTAGGCAGTTACGTGGCCAGGAGGGTAGGCGTGAATGGTGTACCAAAACAAGGTCACCAACCTTGAAGCTGGCAGGTCGCCGTAGGCGGTTCCGTCGGCTCTGTTCGCGGTCACGAATGTGCCTCAGGTTAGTACCAGCCTGGTTAGCCAGAGACTGCTTGTGTTCCAGCCAATCTCCCACAGGGCTCTTGAAGTCCTCAGGGAAAGGGGTTTTGAAGAACCATGCAGGTCGTCCTCCATGGAACAGTTCGTGGGGGGTGAAACCCGTAGAAGAGCTCCGCTGTGAGTTCATGGACAGAACTGCCCAGGGCACTAGGCGTACCCAGTCCTTGTTGCGCTCTTGTTTCATCAGGATTCTTAAGTTTTGCTCCACCACACGGTTCTGTCTCTCACAGAGAGGGTTAGACGTGTGGGTATAGGGCACACCTTTGGTTACCTCCACGTTGAGGGCATTTAGCACTCGTTTGTACCACCCAGTGTCACTGCGGATGCGTACATCTTCATCAGAGTGCACCTGTTTAGGTGCTCCATAGGGTTCGAACCATTGTTCGACCAACATTTTTACAGTCTGCTCACCTGTGATTTTCCTATTGCAAGGGAACACACGGGTGAAGCGAGATAGACCACAGGTGACCACGAGGCAACTATCATAGCCGCCAAAGCGTGGTAGGCCGTGGATGTAATCTACGTAGAGAAGAGAGTTAGCACAATAGGGTATGGGTAAGCTGGAGATCAGACCCCTATCCCTACTGTCGCTCTGCTTGCTGGCATGACAGCCACAAGCATCCACAATGGTCTGCATACGCGACCTCAGTTCAGTCAGGGTTAGACTAGAGTAGAAACACTCACGGAAGAAGTCCACTGAGCGATTAGCGCCAGTGTGACCAGAACTGAGATGGGACCACTGTAGGCACCCATCCAGTCGTGCCTCAGGCACAACAATTCGGTCCTCGTAGAAGATGTACTGATTGTTTTTATACCACTGGTGCCCGTCAATGACACGGGGTTCGAGACCAGTGCTGAGGGTTTGGAGAATTTCTTCACACTCTCACTGATAGTCGGTTAGACTCCAACCCTCCAGGATTCCAGCAGTGCGCATGGACAGGTCAAGCTGGACATCCATACGCTGGAAAGCCTCTTTGGCGAGCGTCTCAGAGCTCTCACCAATAAGCGCATCGAAGTTGTTGCGCGATATATAGTCAGACAGTTCATTCTTAATCCCGGGGATATGATGCACTGTCAGGCTGAACTGGCTCAGGTAAGTCCACCACCGTTTTAGCTTCGCTTTTTCTGGTGGTGGGCCCTTCTCAAAAGACTTCACAGGCTCCTGGTCACACAGCCAGACAATAGGGTTAGACCCCAGGAGTTGGGATTGTGACGATAGCACCAACATACCGGCCAGGAGTTCCTGGTCATAGGTGCTGTAGTTGGAACGCGCTTGGTTCGATTTCCAATTCCAGTGTCCCAGTGGTACCAGTCGCCACTCACTGGTAGGATAGTCATGTTTCAACGAACCATCACGGTTCAGTCCAGTAGTACGATAATGGCAGTGCGTTAGTTCAACCGGGTTAAGCTCCTGCCATTGGTAGATCGTACCTCCCCCCCCTACATCACTGGCATCAGTGATCAGGACTATCTCGCCCTCAGGGCGGGGCACTCCCAAGGCAGTTGGAGGAGGCGATCTTCTTCTTCAACTCCTGGAAACACTCTTCCTCTCTGGAGGTCCACCTCCAGGGAGTAGTTTTCTTGATCAGGTCAGTGAGGGGTGCAGAGGAGTAAGTAAAATTGTGGATGTGACGCCGATAGAAATTACAGGCGCCCACAAAACTCCTCACATCGTGTAGACCCTTCTTAGGGTCATCGCGAATCTGCATGTCCTGTAGGGGCTGCATCTTAGACGCGGCTCGTTTCCACCAGCCATACCCCACGTCGAAACCCAAATACTCCATCTCCTCTTTCATAAACTCACATCTTTCGAGTTTGATTCGGAGATGGTTTTCTTGACAGACAGTGAAAAATTCACGGAGGAGAAGGACATGGTCCTCTTTGGTATTAGTACCCAAACTCACGTCGTCGATGTGAGCCTCCATTTCTGCACCCCGAGAAATCAACTCTTGTACTAGAGGCCTGCGCCTCAGTATGTACAAAATTTTGTTCATAAGCTCCTGGAAGAGCGCTGGGGCATTAACCACCCCGAAAGGCATAACCTTCCACTTGAAGACACGACCCTTAGGGGTTATAAAGGCAAGCAGCTCCTGAGCTGCGGCGGTTAGGTCAACCTGCCAGAAACCAGAGCGTTTGTCCATTTTGGTCTTATACCTGCATTTGGCAATAGCTCCAGGGTGTTTTCCATGTTAGGAATACTCCCTGAGTGGTTCTGGGTTTTCTTGTTGACCTCACCATAGTCTACAACAAGACGTAGGGCAGTCGACCCTGGTTTAGCAACAAGGAAACAGGGACTGCAGTGATGGGGATAGTCCCCGTGTTTATACTCTTCAACGAGGCCAGCATCAATGCATTCTTGGATCTGGCGCTCGATTTCTTCAACCTGTTCCTGTGGAGCGGGATAGGGACGACGCCTCACTCGCGTCTTTTCGAATTCTGGTTTCAATTTCAAGTCCATCTGGACCAGTTTTTTACAAGAAAGGGGAGGCGGCAAGGCGCCGAACACCTCCTCATAGGTCATCAGCAGTTTCTTCAGGCGGGGGTCAAGGTTAAGACTCTCGAGTTTCTGAAGGAAATCCTCCTCAGCATGGAGGTTGCTTTTTCCATGTTCTTTCTTTTTATGCCGATCAGCAGTTTCGGCAGGTACAGTACCATTGTCCCACTCAGGGGGACATTGCTGCCCATAGTGTAGAGAATACACTAGAGGTATCTCAGGATCAGGCAGCGTATAGGACTCATCGTCCTCCTCAGACCAGATGGAGTATTTCCAGGTCTGTCTGAGGTATTGCAGCCGCTCTTGGCGCTCAATACCTTCGGCCTTCAGGTACAACAGCCGTCGGAGTTCTTGAGTGTCATGCTCAGACAATGGCATGTTATTAGCAGCAGGCCGTGCCAGAGCATCAGCACTCCGGGCCACGGGTTCACCTGTGTGCACAGGCTGCATGTGTAGCACTGGTTTCCCAACAGAGGAAGCGGGTTCAGAGGTTGACTCTAGATCTACCTCCTCTAGCAACAGCTGGGCCAGGAAAGCACTATGCTTTAGGTCAACGCAGCTGGGATCAACAGAGGGAATAGTGCTGGCGATCTCAGACAGTTGGTCGTCAGCATCCTCTTTTACAGCTGCAGGTTCCAGGTAGTCATCAGGAGACTCACACCCTGTAAATGTGGCAGATAGGTGCTCAGGAGATCGATTTTTGAGATCATAAAGGGTCAGGCCACGATTTTCGGCCATGACCTCTTTTAGTAGCACCTGGTCCAGGTCACACAGGGGTACAGGATTGAGAGATCCATCGATGATGGACAGGAAACTGGCCCACTCAGGGGCCTGCATAGCTGTGTCTGAGTCCTCAGGCACATAGATGGGGCCGTCGGGGAGTTGCACTCTTCCCACGGTCATTCGGTCAAGCATACGGCGCCAGTAAGCATGTTCACCAGAGCAACCCCAGTCAGGGGTGCACATAACAACCCTTCCTCCCTCGTAAGCGATCTTGATTAGAACCTTCCCGAGCAGGGAGAACGGAGGGTTAGCATACGCTAGGCCCATTGCTTTCCAGAAGAAACGGAAAGCATTGTTCATTTGTTTCGAGCAGTACAACTGCATGATGTGCTGTTGTTGGCTCGCAAACAATTCCACCTGGATCTCATCCAGGTTTACCTGTAGGGCCGCCAGTCCATTTTCAAGAACGTGACAGGCCAGCTGGTAGTTTTCAGTACGATAGTTCGTCTTGGCTGCGTAGCGCAGCCCAGACTCTTTTCGTCCTGACAGCTCCAAAGGAACGGAGAATAGCCCACTGCCAAAGCCGCAGTGCAAAGAGTAAGGACGCTGTAGGGACAGCATTTTTACCTGGGGGTTCCTTCTTAGAAAGTCGGTGCCAATGACGATGTCAAAGGCGTCAGTGTCCAACACTCTGCAGTGTTGGGTCACGGTTTCGTCGCCCAGACATCTGGTCACATCGACCCCCCCCAAGGAGTGGATGGTACGCCCATCCCCTACTCTTATGGCCACGGTCTTAGTTTTCCTGAAAGTTTTAAGCAGGCGCCGGGCCACTATGGAAAGTGTTGCACCGGTATCAAGCACCGCTCGAAAAACCTGATCGCCGATTTTCACGAGGATCCAGAAAACCAAGTCCTCCTCTTCGGAGCCGCCCCCCTATTCCTCATCAGGGAACTTCACATCCACCCCTGCAGCCATGAGGGACTTGGCCATCCAGGCCAAGCGCCTCTTCTTAGAATTATTCCCCTCAGGGGTAGCATTATCCCCTTGGGGGCGCTTCTGGGGGACACCTGCGGCAGGAGCGGGTGTAGCAGCAGGAGTGGGTGTAGCAACAGGCGCTGATGAGCGCCTCTGGGGGTTAGGGGATCCAGTCTTGCCACCCCCCTTGCCACCTCCTTTACCTTTATCCCCATTCGGGGGATTTCTGGCGGGCGTCTGGGTCTTCTGGCGCTCCGCCTCCTGACGCTTGAGTTTGTCACTCTCGCGTTTCTTGATGTGGCATTCGTCCTCGTAGTGACGACGTTTGCCACAGTAACCACAGGTGATGGTACACCTGAAGTGGTCCTGATGGGTCACCTGTTTCCCATTCTTGGTGTGCTGCTGACGTTTCATCTGCAGCATACAGCCACTGCGGAGATCGCAGTCAGAGGCATGACAAGGTCCCCCCTTGTCATTGACAGGTCGGCAGTAGAACAGGGGGGGTGTGCCTGCATCAGGTTGAACCTCGTTCATGGCACGTAGGTTGCCCCTCCCTTTACCACCTCCCCGGTTGGTGTTAGTGGGATTTTTATGCCCCTTCCCTTCGCCACGTTCGGGGGTAGGGGTACCACCTCGTCCCAAATGCTTCTTGAGGAATTTCTCCATGTTGGAGTCATTCTCTCTCTCAAGAGCTAGCTCAATCAAGAGATCCACCAGTGTATCGTACGAGTGGGTCCTGCTCTTCCTCTCAGAGGTGGAGCGGCAATCATCCCACGTACGCTGGGGGATCTTACTCATGAGCCACAGATGGGGCTCAGTGGCTCCGTAGAAGCCCACATTCATCCTCGAAAATAAGTGCTCCAAGTCGCACACATACTCAGAAATTCGCGCAGCGGATGGAAACTCCGGGAACATAGGTAGCTCCTCGATCTGTGTGCGTACGCTGAGGTCAGTCTCATAGACTGGAAATGTTTTCTCTAACCTCAGGAGTACCTCTGCCCAGGTAGAACAGGTTTTCACAATCTGTTTGACCTGTTTTTGCAAAAATTTCTTTTTGCTTGAGCGTTTTAGCAGTGAACATTTGGTGGCCACATCCACATGGGATTGGCCAGTCCACAAAAGGAACTCTGCAAATTCTTCTGCCAATTCAGGCAGATTTTTGGGGTCCAACTCCGACAGTTCCAGCTGGATGTTCGCCTGGGCAATTGGTCTGCCCGTCTTCCCACCCTCGGAGTTAGGCCTGAAGGCGACACGCCGGCAAGGGGGGCCAGGGCTGACAGCCCTCTTCTCTCACTCTCTGTGACAGGCACGTCCTGTAGATCAGCCATAGGCACAGTCCTGGCACGGGGGTGAAAGGGGCTGGGGCATGTGACCTTAGGCAACAGCCTTGAGACCCTTGATCTCTTGAGATCCTCGGCCAGGGTACTCAGTCCTGGAGAGAGAGAGGGCAACTCTGGCTTGGGTAAGGGTTCTGCAATACCCTGTTTAGCCTTAATGGCCTCTGATAAGGCCGTCACATCTGGCTCTTCTGATCCAGACAGGAGTTTGGCCAACAGCTCGGCCGTGTGATCCAGGGCACCGTAGGTTGGCCTTGGATGATGTTGTTCTTCGACTCGTGTTGGGCCCACTTCGGGAGCCCTTGGGGTTGGATAACATGGTCCTGGATACTCAGGTCTTGTTCGTCTTGGCAGGGATGCAGTGGACGGAGGACCCGAGTGCGCGTAGGACCCTAGGTCTGTACGTGGTATGGATCCATGTACAGCCAGTGGCTGCTCTCCATCTTCCCCACGGATGGATTTGTAGTACTCCTGATGTAGGATGTACTCATCCATCTTCTGCTTCAGCTCCTCATACTCCTCAGGTCCTTCAATGGCAGTTGAGGATGAAGCTGGACAATTTGATCTTGATACTGAAGCAGCCACAGGTCTGTGGAGGTGACTGAAGCTGTCTCCCCCGTGTCCTGCTAAGGCCTCGGTTGTAAGGCCTTTATTCTCTTCCGCCCTTCTGCGTTCTGGATCTCCTTGGGACCCAGATGCGCCACTGAGATGGTGTGGAGCTCGGTGAGGTGGTTCACTCATTGAGTGGGCCATGCTGCCCATTTGTACTTGGACAGTTCGGATAGGCCAGGTCCTGACGCTTGGCGTGGACATGATGAACTTGTTGTTGAGCTTTTGTTCTGCACTTCTTCTCAGGGTCGGTTCAAAAGGTCACAAGGGACTGTCTCTGCTACCGGAAAGATGTCCTTGCTTTTTTGGTGCATGGGGGTTGCCCCCCGGCGAGCATAACACAAAAGCGGCCTAACAACGGGCACGTGAGCGTTCATGGCGAGCCGAAGTTCATCGAAGGACAGCAGCCACATGTACAGTAACTCAGGGGGTGTGACCCTGCTCCAAAATGCACCAAAGGCCTGGTTACTGTGGGCTGTGGCTTCGCCATTAGCCCTGTGGTTGGTGTTATGACGCAAAACGAATCGAAAAAAAAAAAGGGACTCTATATATATTTATATATATATATATATATAGAAGTCAGAAACAAACAAATAGTCCCGGCCTTAGAACATCAGGGGACCTCCAGTTAAGTGGAAAACCACTGACTTCAGAAGCGTTCGGAAAGCTCTGAGAACCGAGTGGTGGCTGAGGTGTTCTTACCGTAGTAATTGAGCTGTTGCCGGTTTCAAATTGACCTCACAGGCTAAGGGACTCACAGGCCAACTTCAATGTTCAAGGAGACGGGAACGAGGATCTCAGGGTACTTTATCAATCTGTTGGCATGCAGCATAGGGGTTGGAGCACTGGAATGCTGTGTTCTTTTAATCCAGGTACCACAGGACTTCCGGGGACGGCTCGCGAGGTTCTGGTGTCCAGAACCAGCAATGATAGTATCCAAAACCTTCTGCTTCATACCACCAGTGAATGCCGAGGTACCACATGACAGCAGTGGCTGGGAAAAAGGCTGTAAATTGGATGATTGACTGGAAGGTGTGCGAGACGGAGCTGGAAGAGAGCATCAAAAAAGTGCTGGCGTGGTCCCATCTCATCGATCTGCCAACTGGTGTCAGGGGGGGGGGGGGGTGCAGATCGCAGGTGGTGAAGATGAGGAGGACGGAAAGAAAGACAAAAAGAAAAAAGAAAAAGAGGGGGGGAGAAACTCGTCACCCGGAGACCAAAGCGGGGCAGAAACCCCCCAGTCGCTTGCGGAGCATAGTTTCTTTTCGCGATGGCTTTTTTAGGGTAACGTGTTCCTAAGTGGGTAGTTACTGTAAACTAAGTAGTTGGGATTTGGTTTTTTTGTTTTTGCTGTGAACGTGTCTGTGTTTGTGGGGGTGTTTATTGGTGACTGTTGTGTTTGTCCTTTTTGGGTAGGTCAACAAGGTGGGGTTGTGAGACGAAGTGCTGTAGATGGAGTATTGGTTGTTCCATGGGTTGTCTTCGGAATCTGGTTGGAGTAAGTGCAGATCGTTAATTGGGTTTTGTCTGAGCCAGGTTTGTGTCTCTTGCAGTGCTGTTTTGAGTCGTTTTCTTCTGTGTTTAAAGGCTGTTTTCAGGTTTTGTAGGTGTTGGAAGTAGGGAGTGTTGGGTGGGATTGCTCTTAGTGAATTACTGAGTGAGTTGGGAATGAGCGTGTGGATGTAGTTTCTTCTTTCTCCTTTGGATGCATGTAGCCACCAGTCGATGACTGTTTGTTTGAAGGGTTGATGCCAGACCTCAAAAAATAGGTCACGAACAGGTTTCGCTGTGTCGCATTCGGTCACCGTTGTTATGGGCTCGAGGGGGTGATGAGTGTGGCATTTGGGGCATTGATATGTGTTGAGTTTGTAATGGGGGAGAAAACCGGTGCAACAGTACAGTCCGTTAGTCCATTTAAAAGGTAATCTGGGAAACCACGATGTGTGGGCGTAGAAGTCGGTGCTAGAAGGTAGGTGTATGTTGTTGTGTTTATGGCTTGGAAGTAGGTGTTTGACAGTTTTGCGTGTAATGCGTCCTGGCAGTGGTGTATGATTGTGGTATATGAAGTGAAAAGCGTCGGGGTTGTGGTGTTCTGGGTGTTGGTGGAGGTTGAGTGATATCCATTTAGAAATTTTGTCAGAGTGCTCATTGCCAGCGAAGTCAGCGTGTCCTTTGATCCAAATGAAAATGATGTGAAGGTGGGTGTTGTGAAGAAATTCCCAAATATAGTTGTACCAAAGTGCGAAGCAATTAGCGTTAGAAGCGAAGGGTTTAGTTTTGAATTGTTGTATTTGGTGGAGTGTGGAGCAAACCGACAGGTTGTCAATGGCAAAAATGATTGGTTGAGAGAGAGTGTCGAGGTGTTGGAGGTAGGTAAACAGTATAATGGCATAAACTTCTGCTCGGTAAGATCCTTTTACCGGTGATGTGTTGCAGATGGTTGTTGGCGGTGTAGTGTTGAAGGTGATGGCGGCGCCCGATGGCGTGTTAGCTGTGGGGTCATCCGACCCGTCGGTGTAGGCAATCGTAGCGTTAGGGTAGGCGTCGTAGGTAGATGTAGGTAGATGTCCTTGCTTTATGCCCTAGATATTTTGATGATGTCCTGCAGGTTTTGTAGTTGAAAACCCAAACCAAAGCAGCAAGTAGAGCAATAAGAGGATGTGGCTCGAATCAATGATTGGTTTTGGAATCCAGTGTAACACAGAAGGGCTGCAGATAGACAATGCAGGTTTATGCACATAGATTCAATCACAAGTGGATAATACAAAAGATTTTATATGAAAATTGGTCAGACTCTAGCCTCAGAGGTTGCATTAGGCACTTCATGTGCACTCGTTTGGGTGAAATGGTGCTGGTCAGGACTGAGAGGCATAGATGTCAGGACCACACAGAAAATGACTTGGCCAAGCAACTTAAATCAGAAACAGTTACAAAGTAGGACCACAATAAGTGGTAGAAACAATTGAGTATAGGGGTCTTGGGGTGGGAGACCACTAGGCTTAACCTCCAAGGCCAACAAGCATGAAATGCCTGATTTATTTTGGTATGTCCTCCATGAAGGAAGGTACCTCCGCTCAGTTGAGTGGTAGGGGTGAACTTCATGGGGGGGCTAGGGTCACAACCCTAGTTACTTTGAGAAAGTGTACTTTAGGCAACAAAAGAGAGATAAAAACACTTAAGTTTGTCTTAGCATCAACAAAGGGTTTTAAGGGGGGCCTAGCCTGGATCAAGCCCTCCAAGAAAGACATGGCAGTGACTTTTTCTTACTGGCTGGGATCCTTTCGCACGCACAGTGATGTCACTGACAGTGTTAAGCGCCGGCAGGCAGCTTGGAAAGGTGAGCGGAATCGGTTCGTTTGTCTTGAATTTCTCCTGAGGTTTGCATGGCGTCTGCGATGATCCTCGCCTTCACTCGTAAAAGGATTGGCAGCTTGGTCTGTATGTGGAATGTCTGCATTGTCTTTTGCATGCTTGTGTCCTGCTTTTTGCCAGCCCTGCAACCGACAGCCGGTTTGAACCTACCTACTACCATGTTTGCCTACATTGTGCCTGAAAAACGTGAAGAAGAATTCTGGGAGCCCGACCCACACCCGAAACGGGCCCTGTCACTGACCCATGACCTGCTACGTGTACTATCGATGGACACTTGGTGGAACTTCAGTCACAAGTTAAGAAAAAAACTTGAAGAAGAGTTTCAATCCTTCCTCCCCCATTCCCAACCTGCCACTGCCGGCACCCAGTTGGGTAAAATAACAGTATTTCAGAAAAGGCGTTTTACCCCACGTATGTGTATTCAAAATGATCAGCGCAACGTGGGGATCACATTGAGGTATGTATGTAGGGGTACGGGGACGCCCCCCCCCCCTTCCACCTGCCTCCCAGACCTCCTTTGTAAATCCTCACCATTGCCCCTCTGCGCAGTCCCTTTTGCACGGCGCCAGTGCCGCAAGTTGCATCACTGCTGATAATCCTGTTGGCGCTTCTCATCCTCTTTGCCGTCACACACATGCTGGTTGCGGCCATGCCACTCTTACGGAGTACAAACAAGGCACTTGATCTTGACTGGCAGGAAGCGCTGGGCATGCCCAGGTCCCAGATTCTCGCCTTCTTCGTCCTCGCTCACATTGTAATGCTCAGTGTGTGTGTAATCACCTCGGGCATCAATGGCAAGGTCGCTGAAGTTGTTGTTGCGGCTGTGCTCCTGGCAGTCAACGCCACGCTGCTTGGGTCCTTCTACATGCGCCGCTGTCCCAAACGAATCGTGAGCTTTATCGCTGCGATCGTGTTTGTGGCGTGGCCCACATTCCTCTTGGTGGAAGGACCGTCGGTTGAGCGGTTCTTTGGGGCGTTGATTGGCCACGCCGTCGCGACGATTTTGGCACAAATCATGTGTTGTTCTCCAGCCATTCAAGTTGTGCTGGCACTGAGCTCCCTTGCCTGGCCTATCATGACCTCTTTAACAGCCCACCTCGAATTCTCCTCCACGTTCGTGGAGGTGGGGGCCCTTCTTGTCCTGCCTTTGGTGGTCCTGCATGCTGTTGGATGCCGATACGTGTACTTGCTCCACAACGAGCTTTCCTCTGCACATTTGCAAATCCGCGAGCTGAGGCAAGAACTCAGTACATCGCAGTCCCTGGTCACCGCCCTGGAGAGCCAGGTAGGGCTGGTGGGCACTCTGGTGAAGCGAACCCATAGCCCTTTGAACTCTGTGTTCCACTTGATTGGGATGATGAAAGATGGGACGGCGGCGTTGTTGCACTACGGGGTCTGTGACTCGCTGCTGGCGCTTTGCTACCAGGTCCCCGCCTTTCCTGCCTCGCATTAGAGCGATGCTAGTGTGCCAGCAAGTGAAGCCTGCACTGCACAACACACCATGGGGTAGCCCTGTGCCTGTAACCCTATTCTGCTCCACACCACTCCCAAGGATTCTGTCAGGATTCATAACCTGAAGCGACCGAGGGGGCACATCCGTAGGCCCAGTTTTTCTTGGAGTGGAAACGGCTGATGCTGGCAACGCATAGTCCCACTGGCGGTACCTTTTCCGTCAAATACAAGGTGACCGACCGCCTTGTCTCACCCGGTCTGTTGAGGAGGTCCAGGGGTATCTGAGCCCAGCATATATTTCTTTGTGTAGCACTAAGGACAGCCGTGAGGACCGTTGGGGGTGTTTTTGCATTTTTGACAGCTCTTGCAGTAGGCCCCTCACACCGAACCGACCGAGCCGAGCTATCCCATGCTCCATCCCGGCCTGCCTCTGTTACCAGGTCTCCAACCATATTGATGCTGTCCTGGATCTCATCAGCGTTGAGCGCAAAATCCCTTTGCAGATTGCCCCATTCACCTTGCAGCAGCTGCTGGAGGACGTCGTCGCCATCGCACAGTCCTCCACTGAGAGCGAAGGTGTGGAGATCAAACTGCATGTGCCAGGCTTCAGCACGGAACACATGGCGGGGGACGCCTACCGGATCAAGCAAGTGGTCCTCATCCTCGTGGAGCATGTGATTAGTTTGAGCTGCAGAGGCGTGATGATATCAGCGGAAACCTCCACGTCGACCTGCCTGCAGGGCCCAAGCTGCTCTGATCTGGTCCTGCGTGTGCAGGGCATTGGCGGCCACATGTCCGAGCAACAGGTCGACGAGCTGACGGAGTACGTCAGGAAGCAGTCCTTGGATGGAGTGGGTGACGAGGAAAGGGCAAGCCTGTGGATTTGTGGGCAAATTGTGTCCGCTATGGGAGGCAGCCTGGGTATTGTTGGGGACCTTGGGCTGGACCAGGACCGCTGCGCCTGCTTCTTCGTGTCGCTGAGCCTCCTGAACTGGGCGGCCTCCGAATCGACTGAGAGGTCCGCGAGCCCCAGCCGGTACAGCCTCACCCAGAGCAGCGATTGTCAGCAGGTGTTGCGCACCCCGCTGAGTGCGTCCGTAAGGGACTGGACAAACATTTTCGGGTCCCAGAGTTCTGAGTTGCGAAAGGACCTCTCCAAGGAGGTGCCGATGCAGTACCCAAAGCCCTTCGCCAATCCCCTGCAGTCGCCCCGCCAATCCAAGCAAGGTTTGATTGAACATGACAGGAGCAATCACTTCAGACGCTCCGAGTCTATGAATCCGCGCCTCATCTTCAAGATCCATGCATCCAGGCGCAACCTAGAAGCAGGCCATCATTCCAGGTTCCGGGGTTCGGTTTCAGATGGAAACTTGGTGCAGGTGCGTTCGAGCACTGTCACCATCGAAAGCGAGGAATGCATGTCCTTGCAGATCCCAGGTGCTCTGAGATCCAGCCATTCCATCACCCGATCCTTCCAAAGGGTCGCACCGAAACCAGTGTCGCCTACGCTGCTGGCCACCTCCTCCACACCAACGAAGGCGCCGGACCCGCTCAGACACGAGGGCCCGTCGACCAACTTGGCAGAGAAGGTGCCGTCCATCTGCGGCAGCAAATCCGATGGCCAAATCATGCGTCACCGCAAGGTACGCGTCATGGAGTCCTCGTCGTCCTTGCCTATTGAAGGCCTTCGCGGGGCTGTAGGGCCGAGACGGCAGCCATCCTCATCTGATGAAGCTACCTCCATTCCTGTGTGCCCCAGTGATGCAGCCCCGCAAAGTGACGTTGACTCTTTGCAGCAGCTGCGTCTGAAAGCTCTTTACGTTTCCACTGCGCGAGTCAACATCAGCATCATCGAGGCTTGCCTTTGGTCTGTGGGACTGCACGAGGTCCATGTCACTCGGGGTTTGATGGATGCCCAGAAGCTCTTCAAGGCGCA
Organism: Eutreptiella sp. 'Long Island Sound 2002'; assembly: GCA_964036045.1. NCBI lineage: Eukaryota > Euglenozoa > Euglenophyceae > Eutreptiales > Eutreptiaceae > Eutreptiella > Eutreptiella sp. 'Long Island Sound 2002'. The sequence continues at coordinate 26,624,640 of OZ038391.1, forward strand.
GCCTGACATAGATGTGGTCATCATAGACCATGAAGTGCCTATGGAAGGGATGGAAGTGAGCAAGGCCATGCGAGAAATGCAGGGCAGCCGGCGGCTGTACATTCTGATGCTGGCGCAGGTGTTGGATGCCCAGCTGCTGAGGCTCACCCTTAACTACTCCCCTGACATCGTCGACTACTGGCTGGCCCGGCCCTTTTCAAGGGCGCGTCTGTCGTCCCTGCTGATGAAGTTCTTTGTGCAGCCGGCACCACCCGAAAGGCCAGAGCAAGAAGGCTTGAACAAGGCATCCATGACCGACCTTAAGAAGTATATTGCGGAGCAGTACCTATCCCTGAGACAGGATTCGGCCATCTCAGAGGAAGTACAGTGAGACAGGATTCGGCCACCCAAGTGGAAGCATCACAATGAAGTGTTGGCCCCATTCACCAACATCATCATCATTCTCCTTCGTTCCCTCCACCTGCCATCTTTTCCCTCTGCAGTCATTGCAGCCTGATCAATTGAGGCCCTGTACGTCCTCCACTCCTCAACAGGCCAGCTTGACCTGGTACAACCAGCATCATCCTCCACAACTCATCCACTTCATCCAATCACCCCCACAAGCACATGCACCACCACCCACTCCGCAACACACAGCACTTCGCAATCAATTAGACCCACCATCAATCAGCACCGCACAGCACAGTACAGCACATCAAGAGGCCTCTCATTTCTGAGAATGTTTGTTGACCTGATTGGACTTTCTTAGCTCTGCTTTATGTTTTTCTGCACACAGCTGGAGTGACGGCCGAAGAACAAGTAAGAGCAGAATTTTGTAACGGGCCTTTGTACATGTTTAATTTCCTCAAGGTCCCCAGGGTTAGTCTGACTCATGTTTGGCCCATTTTTGTTCTCTTTCTTTTGTGTGCACGGTCCTGCTCATGCATCTCCTCAGCACTCTTCTCCGTACATTCAGTTCTCTGTTTTGTTGTCATGTTTCTGTTTTTTCTGTTTCAGTTTTTTCACTGTGAACATTCTTTTGTGGATCGGCTGCGCTCAGCCTCAGTACTTGGGTCCATGTCGACAGCAAGACAGTACAGCTACTTCCGACACCCACCCCGAACCTTGTATACTTCCCTGATCAACAATACAATGGGCATTCTTGCTCAGGGCTATAAATTGCTGCTGAGGCCCAAATGAAGGGCCAATATTACTCGTCATTTGGGACTGGGGCTTGATCTGGACATTGGTTATGTCCAAGATCCTCCAGAAGCCCGTGTCTCCGTTTAGGCTGGCACCCTTGCTGTGCTCTGGAGGGAGGGAAAAAGGCACGAACCCTTACTCATCGTTTTCATACTGCAGTGGTCCTTCGACCTGAAGAAACCATTTGCTGGTTTGAATGTTCTCACTTGTGTGCATAGTTCTGCCCTCAGATAAACGAATCCCAGGCGTCGAATCAATGCACCATTCACAAGGAAACATTCAGCACTGGTGCATCGGAATGACCTCTTTTCCGGCACGATTTCTCAGCAACGGTCCAAGCCCATTTGCATGAGGAAAGAAACGGCAGCAATGCGCTATAAAACGCCCTCGAAAAGACTTGGTGTTTTCTTTTTCACATGTTCTCAAAAAAGAACGAAAAAAACAGCCAGACAAACAATCTGCAGGCCACAGGCCAAAGCCTTTTAGGTTTATTTCTGCCTTGTGTCAGTGAGGTCAAACCAAGGTGCTCGCTGCTGGAGAGGGATGGTTTGGGTGAATCCAGCAGGCCCGGAGCACCAATTGCTACCTCTGGTGTTGTCCCTTTTTTTTTTTTGGGCATGGCGGTTTCCCGCCCAAAGTGTAGCAAAAAACTGAGTTCAGTGCTGGGTGGGTGGCAGTGACATAGGGGTCTCCCATGCAAATCCGCCATTTCCCTAATTTACAGAGTAAATGAACACTGAAGTGCAGGATGAAGAGACTGAGTATCTGAAATCCTGCCCTGAAAAGTCGAAGGTGCAATGCACTGCCCTAATGGCACCAGAGGCTTGCAAAAATTCTAGGAGGCCACATGGTGGCTGGCTGCAGGGACCTGAAACCTCAGTCAGAAGCAAACCTGCTGCTCAGGAGTGAAAATGATTGTGTCCATGTAAGTTGTGTAAAGAGTGTGGGTTTATGGTCACTGAAGTTGTTTCAGTGCTTATTGAGGTGATTGCTGTGTGTTCTAGTGATGCAGACTGCTTGATTGATTGGGATTGGATGCTCATGGCTGTCTAATATTAAAAAAATAAAAGGAAAAATGGCGTACAGGAATTTTGACCTCTAAACCCTGCAGCAAGCGAAGCACTGGACCAAAAACAGTGAAGTTGGTGAGTCCTTACTTTGGCAAAGTGAACTTGAATCTTCGAAGTAGTAGGTCTGCATGTCTGGCTGAATACGCGATGGTTTCTTTCCTCTGATCATTGGTATATTCGAGGGCGCTTAAGAGAGTAGCTTTATGGGGACTGCTCGATGTAGTTTGAAGATTTTGACGGAGGCGAGGGTCTTTCAAGTGCCAATCGTGAATTGAAGGCGTCTCGCACTCGGTGGTGTCGCTGGAGTCCTCTTGCAGTGAAGGAGGGGCGGAAGAATTGCTCGTTGTTTCATCTTGGACCTGTGACTCGTGTTCATCAAATGACGCCGACCTTGAGGTTTTGGCGGTAGACCTGGATGAGGAGGTTTCCTCTTTTTCTAGGTCATCAGCTTCGGTTTTAGGTGTATTGCTGCCAATAGAGCCTGAGCGTTGTGATTGGATGTCGTGTTCCATATCTGGCGCATCCGTGGTGCTTGTTTCTGTGCGGTGCGAGGTAGATGTCTCTTGGTCACGGTTGTGAGGATCAACGGCCGACTTGGTGATGTTTGAGATTGCGTGGTGGGCGAGGGCAGTAGGGCCTGTGGCCCATTTTTTCCCTGTTGGCGGGATGGACTGATAGAGAATGATTTTTGCCGGTGTTGATTTTTTGTCCTTTTGAGCGGCTGCCTGTTTGCGTTTGAGTCTGCAGTCCTCGCAGCGAAGTGGTACGTGAAGGTCACGGGTAAGATACCAGTTCTTTGTTGCCTCTGTCAGTGCGAAACTCTTGCAGCAGTCTTTGCAAGTAGAGTTCGGTTCTCCTTGGTTGCTTGGACGGCGGGCTCGAAGCGAAAGGCGATGGCGTTGATTGTTAACTGAAGTCCAGCTTCCAGATTTGCCAGACGAACAGCTTGTTTCACTTGACGTGCTGTTTTCTTGCGAAGCGAATATTCCGGAAGCCGATTTTTGAGTAGGTGAAGTGCAGATGACCTGGTCGTTGTCATTTGCTTCAGTGATCAGATTGGATTGTGTTCTTGAGCTGTTCTCTGGCGAGCTTGCGCGGCTTGTTTTCTTGACTTTGGGCGCTGCGGAGGGTGGTGGTGTTGAAAATTGGGAACGATATATACTTGGTCCAGGTGCTGTGCTCGCTGAAGGGAAGAGAGTACCTGTCTGGGATAAATCGTGCGTTGTGGTTTTGGTGTCGCTGTTGCCTTGAAGCGTGAATTCGCCGTTGCGCTGAACATTGTTCCTTAGAGAAAAGCGAGGTGACGGCGCATATGGGTTGTGAGTGTTTGGTGCTTGGTGTTTGTACCAGCAGTGTTTTTGAAAGCGGCAGTTGTTCTGGTAAGGACAGAGTCTGGTATGCGCGGTGTGTTTCGCTATGAGCTTGTTGATAAATAAAAGAACGTCAATTCTCCATTCCTGTGGGACGAGATTAAGGGCTGCGGAAATGGTCGCGATTTCTGGGGCAGTTGCCTCAGAAACTAATTTACCCATTGAAATGATTAGAGAAATGCTTACATCCGCTCATCTTGTAATTGTTGCGAAGTGTCGTAAATTGTTGTGACCATTGTGATAGAGCGCGCGACCTCTGGTGTTGTCTCTTTGGTTATGGTTGTTCCGGTTGTGGGTGGTATCAGGTATCAGGAATCAAACATGCGCTATGTGTAGACCTGGATCCTATCCCCTGGACCCTTTGGTGACGGGTGGCATGTGGTGGTGCTCTCGGATGGTCTGTCTAACCTTGGCTTATTCAGGTGCTGACCTATTTGGGCATAACCAAGCACCCTCAAAGGGTGAAATCACCTCGAAGAGAGGTTGGTAGATCAAGCGCAGGTGCAAGTGTCGCATACCCCCCTTTTTTGGGGTCGTTCGCGTAGCATACCCCAATGTCTGGTTTCTAACGTCTAACCCCTTGTAAAATCATCATTTTAGGACCAAAAATAATTCCCCAATGATGTTTTGAATTTTGACCCCCTTACCCTCCCGCACCTGGGTATCCCTTTTTTGGGGGGGTGGGGGTGGGGGGTGGGGGTCAAAACTTCTTTGCGTATTGTGGCCGCTGTGTGTGTATTTGAACCTGGGTCCTGAAGAACTTTTTTCTTGTATTTGGAGGCCATGCGTCCCAGGTCCGGACTCCAGGTACCCCCAGTTGGCCCCCCCCATATGGCCCTTTGGCAGTGAGGACCTTGCCGTTTTCATGCTGGATAGGCTGTTTAGTGGCACGTGAAAGTTTTTTGAAATTTGATTTTTCATGAAACCCTTCCATTGCCCCTAGGATGGGTTTGGGTGATAATTTGGTGACAATAGGGGTATTTGAGCACCCATGGGGACCCACATAGTGGCCGCTAGGCCTATGTAGCCCGTGCCATTGGCCCTCCGAAAGCCCCAAAACTGCTGTTGCGTAGGCTGTTTAGTGACACTTGAAAGGTAGGTAGGTAGGTATCTTCGGGAGCTCGGGATGCCTCCTTTGACATTGCAGGAAGAAGGTCTTACCAAGGGGACGTCCTGTCCCTCCCACTGCCCTATGTCAGGTGCCTCTTGAGCCGCTCCCGCATGTGCTTGGGAAGGCATTGTCGCGGCCACCCGGTCCATGTGTCCCAGGTGGGAGGGTGTCCCCACATGTGTCCATGGGTAGGGCCACATGCCCCCTCCTTTGGGCGGCAGCTCTGGGGGGCTGCCCAGCCGTGTGGAGTATCTCTCACCACAAGGGGTATTGCTCCCGCTTGTCTACGGTACGACCGCCTCACCCTTGTGGCTTGAGTTGCGGGGCCACTCTGCTTGGCAGGTGACCCCCTCCTGGACTGTGTACCGGCTCGCCTGTCACCGGTTGCTTCCATGGCTCCGGGTGACGTTTGCCATGGTCCTCAATGCAGCCTGGCCGGGCTCGGACCAGTGGCTTTGGAGTACCGCTCCTGCCACTGGCCCGGTGGGTCGGCTGGGTCGCCCCAGTGCGTCCGACCCATGGGGTATTGGTTCTTTCCTGTCCCTCGGCTGCCCTACGTGTGTGCAGTGTCCTGGGCCGTTGGGCTCCTGTTCACCGGTGTGCCCGCGCGGTTTGCTGTGGTGCGTCTGCGGTGTCCTGGGCCAGCTGGCTCCTGTTCACCGGTGTGCCCGCTCGGTGTGTTGTGTCGCATGTGCGGTGTCCTGGCCCCTGGGCTCCTGTTCACCGGTGTGCGTGCTGTGTGCGGTGCGCGTGTGCCATGGGTGGTTGTGTCACTCTTCCTCCCCCCCTAATTTTCGGTTTTTTTTTTGTTTTTTTTTTTTTTTTTTTACCTGTTTTTTTTTTTTTGGAAAAAAGAAAAAGAAAAAACAAAAAAGAGGAAAACAGAGGCGCGCGTACACTGCAGGCACAGGCATGGGCAGCTGGTGTGGCGGTGCTATAGCGTTGTGTCCTCTGGCGTGTGTCGTCGGTGCTGTGGCGGCGGTCGCGCCCCAGGGGTGCGGCTCGCGTGTCCTGATGTACATGGGTATGGGTCAGGGTAGGTTTGGTTAGGTGTCTCTTTGCTTCTGGTGCTGGCTGGTTAGGCGGCTGTGTGGGCTGTGGCTGTGGGCTGTGTCTACGCATTTCCCTCCGCGGGCCTGGTTTGGAGTCAAGGGTTGACGGTTTCGGGATGTGGCTCGGGTTTGATTTGTGTTGGGGCTTCGGCCCGGTTAGGCTTGGGTCAGGGTGGGTTTGGTGAGGTGTCTCTTTGCTTCTGGAGCTGGCTGGTTAGGCAGCTGTGTGGGCTGTGGGTGTGGGCTGTGGTTGTGTTGTTCCCTCGGCGGGTTTGGTTAGGAGTCAAGGGTTAGCGGTTTCGGGGTGTGGCTCGGGTTTGATTTGTGCTTGAGTTCTGGCTCGGTTAGGCGGTTGCGCGGGGCCGGGCGTGTGGGTAGCGGCGTCCACGGAGTCGTGCGCCCGAGGCGGGTGCGGGGTGGTGCGTGCGGGCCGGCCGTTGGCCGGTGGCCTCACTGGGAGTCCCACACGGAGGGGTCGACGGGCGTGCCGGGGGCGTACGCAGCGTGCAGGTTGGGCGGCAGCGGGCGTACGTGCAGGGCGTCGGCGTGCCCGATGGGGACCTCACTGAGGACCGAGGGGTTGGCGGCAAGCAGTATGCGATGCCCGGGAGGGGTGGTGGCGAGGAGCGGGAGGATGTCCGCGGCCCGCGACGTGGGGGCGAACACGGCGTGGGTCGGGTGCGGCCCCGGGAGCGGTGCTGGGGGGACCGGGACCACAGGACGGCGGTCTACTGTGAGGTGCCAAGTGGCGCGATGGTGGAGGAGCCGGACTAGGGCGATGCTGTGGCGCAGCGTGTGGGGCTGGGTGCTGGGCGGCGTGGGGGCGTGGGGCGGGAGGGGGGGGGGGCGGGGCGGTGGCGTGGGAGGGGGCACGGCGGAGGAGTGACGTCAGTGACGTGTGTGTCGTGCTGAGGGTGGAGAGGAGCCCACGGTATCGGGCCCGGGTTCGGCGCCTTTGGGCGTAGTGGTGCTCGTTGTCGTGTGCGTTGGCTTTCTTCGGCGTCCGGTTTGTTTGGTGACTTCTGGGCGGGGCCTGGCGTGGCGCCCCGCGGTGGTGGTGTGCTGGATAACGGGGTTAGATGGCGGCGCCGCTGGCCAGGGGGTCAGGCGCGTCGTGTTGTGTGGCGCGCAGGGCTCCTGGGGTGTTGTGGGTGTCGCCGGTGTCGGTGCGCCGACGCTTGTGGGGTGGTGAGGGGGTGTGTGCGTGCGGGGCTGGGCTTTGGGTGATGTCCCACAGGCGGATGCCGTCTCGCCGCGCTTCCTGGAGGGTCTCCCGCAGGCGCCTGAGGACGTACGGGTGGTCCTGGGGCGCGGGGAGGTTGCGGGGGTGGACTCCCAGGGGGTGGAGCGCATCGGCCAGCATGGCTTCCCATGCGGCCTGCGGCATCCACCCCCCCGCCGGCCAGAGGCGGCAGTTCTCCATCGACCCCTTGCGGGGCCAATGGACCAGGCCCTCGAGGGAGGGCTCTCCCCGGGCCCACTTCCGCAGCTCCCAGAGCTGCGTGTGGGTCCAGCGCTGCCACCACTGTTCCTGGGCGGGCCTGCGGTCTTGGGCGGAGGAGTGGGCGTGGGTGGGTGTGACGGGGTCGTGGGGGCCGGCGGCGGTGGCGGGTCCGGGGGATTCCTCGTAGTCCTGTTCCGTGGGGGTGCGTGGGGAGTGGGGGTGCACGCGGATGTGGACCCGCGGTTGTGCGCGTACGGTCTCCGCCTCGGGGTTGGGCGGGGATTCACGGCGGCGGCGGTAGTGGGGCATGCGTTGCATGTGGGCTGTCATCGGGGGCCGGTAGGGGGGCGGGGGCGCTGCCGGTGGACCCTGGAGCGGTCCGTGGGCCTGGGGTGCGGGCTTTGGGAGGTGGTGGGACGAGGCGCGTCGCACTTCGGCCGCGGCGCGCTCCGCCATGAAGGTGGTGGCGGTGGCGTCGGTGACGGTGCGGGGGCGCCGCGCTGGGCGCTGCTGCTTTTGGGCCTGGGACGGCTGGGGCCGGATGTCGTAGAGGACATCCTGGGGGGGCCGGGCCCGAGCTGCCGTCGTGGCGCCGGGTTTGGGCTTGGGCTTGGGCTTGGCTGCGGGCCGCCGTTTGGCGGCGGCCTTGGGCTTCGGCTGGGTCGTGGGCGTGGGCTTCGCCGGGGCGTGGGCTTTGGCGGCGGCGGGGCTGCTCGCGGTGGGGGCAGGTTTGGAGGCCCGTTTGGGAGGTGTCCCCCGCGGCCTGGGGGGTGGAGTGCTGGATGAGGACGTGGTGGTGGTGGTGGATGAGGTGGTCGTGGTGGTGGAGGTTGTCGAGTTGGAGGCGGAGGAGAGGGCCGCCGGAGACGGCGGAGGGTCCCGGGCCTCGGGGGCGGGCGTATGATGCTGGGTCCTGTAAGTAGCGAGAATGCGGGTGCAGGTTCGGGCATCGGGCGTGTGCGCGCGTTTTCCCTGGTGATCCGTGCGTGCTGGTGCTGGCGTGGCGGTGTTGTCTCGGCTGTGCGGGCACGTGGGTTACCCGGGGGGTGGCCATATCTGCTCCAGGACGCGGGGGTGTGTTTGCTGGAGGTAGTCGAGGGTGCGGAAGAAGCATCGCTGGATGCCGGGCATGTCCTCCTCTGTGAGGTGGGGGTAGTTTTGGGTGGGGGTGTGGGGGCCCGGCCATAGCAGCGCCATGAGGCGGGCTGCCACCATGTACGGGCATAGTTGTGGGGTGGTGGGGCGTGGGGGGGTGGGTCCCCCGCGGTTTGGGGGGGCTTCCATCTGCTGGGGGCGCAGCGTGACCACCCACACCCATCGGTCCGTGGGGATCCCCCAGGTCCGTTGGGTCCACTTGGCGAGGCAATACATCGCCCTACCAAGGCCCTGGTAGCCGCTGCGGATGGAGAGCAGCGCGTCCAGGGATTCGGGTTTCCACGTGCCCCAGATGTGGGGGTCGTCCGGGTCGTCCCCCCTGGCGTACGTGTCGGGGCCTGGGTTGTGTGTGGGGGGGGTGTAGTCGGCGGGGAGGAGGGAGTCGGTGCCGTGTACCACCCAGTGGTCTGTGGGTGCGTCGTAGGTGGTGGTGGAGAAGGTGTAGTATAGATTGTACATGAGGGTCATGTACGTGGAGGGGGCTGGCTGCTGCTCGTCGGGGGTGGGGATGTCCCCCGGGACGTGGTGCCGGAAGTTGCTTAGGGAGGCCATCCGGGCCACCCATGTTTCCCGCTCCCACTCTTTGGTGCTGTCGGGGGTGGCGTCGGGTGGGGGGTGGGCCATGTTGGGCTCGCGGTAGCGGGTGCGGCCCTGGGTGCTGTCCCGCTCCGGCACGGGGTGTCCGACCAGGTGTCGCCCCCAGTTGATGGGGGGTACCCAGATCCGGCTCCCCGTGGGGGGCGGGCTCTCGCCGTCTGGGGTGGCACGTGGGGGGCGCTCGTGTCGGGCGACGTGGAGGAAGGCGTCGAAGAGGAAGTCTCTGACGCCTTCCCCCAGGGTGGCCGCCTGGACCAGGGTGGCCGCCCGGATGGGGGTGCTGGTGCCGGAGGTGCGGAGGCACAGCACGACGTCCTGTTCCCCGACCCCCCGGAGGTGCTGCCGTACCGCTGCGGGGTTGTGCAGGGCGTAGGGTTCGGCCGGTGCGGCGACTGGTGGTGCGGGGTGTGATGGGGGGGGTGGTGTGGGTTGGGGGGGGTGGTCATCGTTGTCGCGCGTGACGCTTGAAAGTTTTTCACATTTCCACTTTTTCCGAAACCCTTCTGTTGCCCCTAGGATGGGTTTTGGGGATCATTTGGTGACAATACGGGTACTTGAGCACCCATGGGGACCCACGTCGTGGCCACTGGGCCCCTGTAGCCCGAGCCATGTGCCCCCCTAGGGCACAACCTGCTTATGCAGTTTTCCAGACTCAGCAGCTCAAAAATGGAAATTTCGGAGGCTGATTTTTTGAAACTTTGACCATCCAAAATGATCAAATATCCTATGTAAAGCATGTTTTAGCCCCTCCTTTTGTGTTTTTCACCCTATTTGGGTGGGTGGGGGGGGAGGGGGTCAGGATTGTGATGTTGTGCTGGTTTCGTTCTTTTAAAAGAGACGCCAATGTCTGATTTGCTTCTTGTAAGCGACACTACTGCAGCGTGTTCATGGCATGGCTGGCCCAGTCTGAGCGGGCATCCACTGTGCATATGATGCAGGTCCGCGGTGTCGCTGTTCTCCACAGACGTTGGCGAAAGGCGCCTAGGACCGGACATTCCGGTTCGTGATCAGCCTTGATCTCTTTTTGGCTGTGCATGCTGTTGCTTGCGTGATCTCCCAGAGCGCAATCACCACTTGACACACCCACGTGTCACCGCACGGGGGGGGGGGGGGGCTCCCAAGGGGTCTAGGGCACAACCTGCTTATGCAATTTTCCAGCCTCGGCAGCTCAACAATCGAAATTCCGAAACTGATTTTTTTATATTCTGACCATCCAAAATGATCAAATATCCTATGTAAAGCATGTTTTAGCCCCTCTTTTTGTGTTTTCACCCTATTTGGGTGGGTGGGTGGGGGGGGCTCCCAAGGGGTCTAGGGCACAACCTGCTTATGCAATTTTCCAGCCTCGGCAGCTCAATAATCGAAATTCCGAAACTGATTTTTTTATATTCTGATCATCCAAAATGATCAAATATCCTATGTAAAGCATGATTTAGCCCCTCTTTTTGTGCTTTTCACCCTATTTGGGTGGGTGGGTGGGGGGGGCTCCCAAGGGGTCTAGGGCACAACCTGCTTATGCAATTTTCCAGCCTCGGCGGCTCAACAATCGAAATTTCGAAACTGATTTTTTTATATTCTGACCATCCAAAATGATCAAATGTCCTATATAAAGCATGTTTTAGCCCCCCTTGATGTGTTTTTCACCCTGTTTGGGTGGGGGGGGGGGGCTCCCAAGGGGGCTGGGGCACAACCTGCTTACGCAGTTTTCCAGCCTCGGCATCTCAAGAATGGTCGTCCCTCTCCCCTCTTCGAGGTGCCTTGCCGAAGGCAATAGAATTTGTCTCCCAGTAGTCTCCGGCCCTTCGGCCCCCAGGGGAGCCCTAAGGTAGGGGGGGCATGATGAAGTGCAAGGGTAGGATGCATATGATCGTCCCATTTGTTGGGCGAAAAATGGGAATTCAATTGATCGCCAATAGTCATACGATGTGCTCGTGCTTGAGGTTCCTGGGCTAGAGGTGGGAGTGGTGTTTTTGGTGATGTTTTTTGATGGCTTTGGTACGTTTGCCTGGCGCCTGCCCGGCATGTGCCCTGCGCGCTCGGCAGCCAAATCAATTTTCCAGCAATTTATCACAATGCTTTACCACCAAACATCGCTCCCTCCTCTAGCCCAGGAACCCTAAGCACAAGTGTTGGAGATCACATGCACTCTGCCCTTGTAGGCCCCCGTCATGGCCTCAAAACAGCCCAACAAACTGCAATTTCGCATGAAAATAGGGAGCCCCACACATGACAGTGCACACATCACCATACGGGGGTTGGTATTCAATTATGCCATATTTGTCTTTGTACATGCAAAACGGACATATGATTTATTCACACGCTGCCCCACCCCCAGCGTCACGTCGAGGCCTAAAACCTTTCTCCCCCCCCCCTTTTTTGAGTTCTCCACATCCAGAATCGGGAGCCTACTTGAGTTGATTCTACGCCATGAAGTGAACAACAGCATCGAGAAGGAAAAGCAAAAACAGCCCAAAAATCTGCAATTTTGCATGAAAACAGGGAGCCCCCAGGGAAACACCCATGCATGTCGGTACTACCAGGACCAGGCACCAAGAGGGGGAGGGGGGGGGGGCGTGTGCAACACAGGGCCACACCGCAGTATGGCAGGCAAACTCCCACCCTTGCATCTGCACTGCCTCTCAAAAGTGACCTTGAGCAGCGCAAGCAGGTCATATAAAGACGTGGCATTGGACACCAGTTGTACTCTACGGTAACCCACCAGTCTGTCTGGAACCCTGGCCCTAATGTCATACATACGTGAGTGTTCTGTGTATCTTGTGTTGAATTGAAAAGCCATCTTGAATCTTTGATCAGTGGACAACAGTGCCACCGCTGCCAGCAGCCAGTTTTGTGTGTGCAATCACTGTTAGCCCCAACGCCCGGCCCCATCTCCAACAAGCGCAATCCTAACAGCTACCACACCCACCACAGTGCATGCAGTGGGAGCCCACCATCGATCCCTCAGAGAAATGACGACCACAGATCTCCCCCTGGGTACCCAAGATCTCTGAAGAAAGAAACAGGCGAAAGTGTCACCCAAGACCCTCTTCCTGGGCCCTCATCTTGCACAATGTGGGTTGGCGCGGAACGGTGCCTCGCTGGACAGTTTGGGCCATTGGTGGTGTGGCTCCACCTGGCGTGAGGCCTGTCAGTGAATCTGGAGGGTGACCTCCTTCGTGGGTCTATGGCTTGGGGCATGCAAAGACCAGAGCCCATCCATGGAATGGATGCAACCCCACTCTTCCTCTGTTGTCCAAGCGGCAAGATGCGCTGCGAGATGTAAGTGATGTCAGAGAGACAGCTCTGAGACAGAAGTAAGTGTGACAGATGTATGTGAGCGAGCAAGAGACAGGGCAGCGGCCTTGTGGGGATGAGAGACAGACTGCAGTACAGATGTAAGCCAGCCCAAACTAAGGAAGCTTCGGAGATTCATAGGGGGTGGTGTAAGCTTGTCCGGCGCCTAAAGCCGCCTTGCTGACATTCATGGGGGGTGCGTACCGGCGCCTCGTTGACTGTGTGTGATGGGACTTCGCCGCCCGTGTCCCTGAAAGTGCATTGGGGTATGCTAGAGTGAAGCTTGCAGGTGACGACCTTGGTGACGATTTATGGCCAAGGTGCGGTGTCACTGCAGATGGAACTTTAGTGGGGCCTCCGGCACCGTATCTGTGCTATACTGTGTGTTACAATTGGCACTGCGAGGATGCCAGAGGTGTCTGGAGGGTGTTGTATGGCCAAGCTGCACTTTGTGTAAGTCACAATACCTGTTGCGGTGGTATGTTTTGTTTGGTACCAAATTGATGGTTACCCCAAGACTTTTTGGTCTGTGGGACTCTTGTTTTGGCTTATTTTGTGACTTACTTGGTTACTTTGACAGTTTGAAGTCTGTTTGTCGAGACTGCTGGCGCTCCCGAGTCCCTTCATCCCACCTCAGGCCATCAGACATGAGTCGGTACACGTGTTGTGCGCTGGTTGGGTACGGCAGTGCGCAGAGCTGCCAGGCATGTGCCAGGGACCGGTACTGGAACCCTCCCCCTTGCACGTCACTATGGGGGAGTATTAGACCGCCAGGCGCGTGCCGGGCATCTTTTTTTGACCATTCCCCACCCGTGCCCGCTCAACAATCTGGAGTACCTTCTCGCCGTGCCTAAGAATCTGGCCCATCCCTTGCACCCAGTTTATGATGATGGCAAGGGTGGTGGTTGAAAGTGGTGGGAGTGACATTTTGTGTTGTCGAATTCTCATATTTCGGCTTATGCAACGTGCTTTGCACGGAAGGTTTGTGGGCTAGTGCGGTCTACTTGGCGGACTTCCCGAGGTGAGGATAAGCTTGGGGCTAGAGATAGGATACTTACTACAAAGGTAGCGCGCCGGGCGCGCGCCGGGCAAACATTCCACCTGGGCCGTATAGCATGACGCAGGAATCCCAGGTGCCCCGGCAGTCGGGGCCTCTTGAGGGCCATGGGCAAGAGTCTCGACAACAAACATAATTGCTACTGTGGCAGGAGCCTCTTGTCTTCCTGGGCACTCATCTTGCACAATGTGGGCTGGCGCGGAACGGTGCCTTGCTGGATGGTTTGGGCAATTGGAGGTGTGGCTCCACCTGGCGTGAGGCCTGTCAGTGAATCTGGAGGGTGACCTCCTTCGAGGGTTGATGGCTTGGGGCACCCAAAGACCAGAGCCCATCCATGTAATGGATGCAACCCCACTCTTCCTCTGTTGTCCAAGCGGCAAGATGCGCTGCGAGATGTAAGTGATGTCAGAGAGACAGCTCTGAGACAGAAGTAAGTGTGACAGATGTATGTGAGCGAGCAAGAGACAGGGCAGCGGCCTTGTGGGGATGAGAGACAGACTGCAGTACAGATGTAAGCCAGCCCAAACTAAGGAAGCTTCGGAGGTTCATAGGGGGTGGTGTAAGCTTGTCCGGCGCCTAAAGCCGCCTTGCTGACATTCATGGGGGGTGCGTACCGGCGCCTTGTTGACTGTGTGTGATGGGACTTCGCCGCCCGTGTCCCTGAAAGTGCATTGGGGTATGCTAGAGTGAAGCTGGCAGGTGACGACCGTGGTGACGATTTATGGCCAAGGTGCGCTGTCACTGCAGATGGAACTTTAGTGGGGCCTCCGGCACCGTATCTGTGCTATACTGTGTGTTACAATTGGCACTGTGATGACGCCAGAGGTGTCTGGAGGGTGTTGTATGGCCAAGCTGCACTTTGTGTAAGTCACAATACCTGTTGCGGTGGTATGTTTTGTTTGGTACCAAATTGATAGTCACCCCAAGATCTTTTGGTTTGTGTTGCTTGCACCGTTTCCATGTGGCACAGGTGGCTCATCCTCCCCCCCCCCCTGTCCCCCCTCTTGGGGCAGCACGGTTTCGTACAGCCCGCGTAGCTCAATTTCATCAACCACAGACTACGCGTGCCTATGAGTGCTCACCCTCTCCCATATCCCGCTCTGAAGCCTGCATCAATTTCAAATCAGCAATCCGTTGCCACCAGGGGTTAGGCCGAAGCAGTGCCATGCTTGCAGCCCTGAAGCGGTGGAGGTTGTGGAAACAGAGCGCCCACAGCGAGAGAGCTCACTTGTTTCTATTGATCAGGAAGGCCCGATCAGCAGCCGTTACAGGTGCTGGCACAAGCAACCCGTTGTACATACTGACTAGCGACATGTGCGCATCAGCAGATGTACATACGACAGTGGAGCACCCCAACCAAGAAGGGTACACATGACCACTGTGGCACAACCACTGGTCGAACGGCTGAAATTGTCTATGGCGGGGACATTCAGTCGAATGATACCGACCATTGATCCTCCCTCTCCTTTGTTTCGTATAGCTCAAGATGCAACTGTGTCTCTTTGAGATGCGCGCAAGCTGCGGCTCGCTGGAGCTACAGCCTCCTGTAGGGAATGTATTTTCTCTCTTTTTTTGATACCACACTGTAGCTTGGTCAGATGCGCGGTTACGCGTTGGTTTGTTCGTGTGCATGCTCGCTTTTGCTCATACCACGGCTTCTTCAACCAACATCGGCATCGATGGTGGGACACACAAGCACCTACAGCACCACCCACTCCGCAACACACAGCACTTCACAATCAATTACTTGTACATCGCAGCCAGTGACTCAGGGGGGCATGGACCAAGCAGTGTCCATGCCTCACTGTGTGAGGATCTACAGGTGTGTCCAGCCCAATACGCGGGCTGCCCTGACATCACCCTCCCTGCAAGGCATCCACCCGGCGGTTACTCGTGGGAACGGTAACAGCCGCTGTGAGGATACACAGCACACTGCACACTGCACACTGCACTGCGAACCCGTTTCTCCCGTCTGCGTGGCCCGCGGCCCGTGGTACGGCAGTGGCGGGCCCCATATGCCTCACGAGTCCGGAGTAAACGCAGTACAAGTGGTGAGACACATGGTGGTGCTCGCCTGGTACTCGTTACAAGGACTCCATACCAACCAGCCAACCAACCAACCTCCCTTGATGCCCGGATTGGCCAGCTGTGTTCGTTGGCACCGCTTCCGCCGGAATTGAGTTCAAAGTTTTATGTCACCTCATGCCATTTCACATTTCAGCAATTGTGTGGAAAGTGCCTTGGAAACACTGGGTGCAGTAGGCTGAAAGGTGAGGGCACAGCACAGGTCAACTGGTGTTCACTGGTAGCTAGCTTGGCCAAGCAAAGGTTCGGAATTTAGGTCAAGTCCCGAGGCCTGAGCAAGTAGCTGAGGGCACCGCCCCCTCGATAAATAAGCTGGACCTTTCCTAAGCAGCACAGATTAGAGGGTACATGGACAGATCTATACTATGTGGATTTTTTAGTTGCATGGGGCAGGAGGGACGAAGGGCAGGAAGAGCATGAGGGTGGCCTGGGCTACAAACCATATGTGTGTATACAAACGGGAAGGATGCTCCCACAAGTGATTCAAAAACATGGCGTTTCACCGATACCAAATGGTGATTGTCCACAAGTTGCAGCTCAGATATGAGAAAATTGGGGCACCTTCCCAACATTCAACTGTCATATTCATGCTATTACCTTCCTGAAGTCGTTTTGCCATGGCTAACAAGACAGCTTTTAGTGATGTTTTCAATGGCATTCTGGGTATTCGCACCAACTATCAGCACCAAGGATTTATTGGAAGGTTTTGAGTTTCAGACGAGCCTGTAAATGCAGGAGAGTGAGAGAAGCGGATTGGGTGGAGCATGTGCCCCTGATTCCAGTAACAGTAGTCTAGCACAGGCAGGTCGCGATAGCAGCAATGTCTTGTTGCCTTTTCACCGATGTCTTGTTGCTGTTCCTCTGTGCCACTTCCTCCTGTTGTCACCTGCCCTGCAGGCTCATGGTGAGTCTTCAAATGCTGGGGAAATGCACAAAGCGGTCGTTGAAGAGCCCCCCCACCAACTCATGAATGAGATGAGACGGTGAAAACTGACAAATTGAAAAGCGGCATTGCTCAATCTGGTTCCCACGCCCAGTCTTGACTGCTGCTCAGTTTTGGCATTGTGTCTTGAGACTTGAAGTCGCTGGTAAGTGAAGAAGAAGGTAGCAGACGAGGATCTTAAAGAAAACGCCCTCTAACGTCAGTGGGAATACTTAGGCAAGTACAGTAAAAGTCCCCGTGCTACCCCGTCCAATCTCATGCTTCCAGGTGCTGGTGGTTCCGTGCACCTGTTTAAGCACGAGTTCTACGGTGAAACCGTCCATTTGCGTGCTTTCGGTTGTGCTTGCACAAGTGGTGTGGAGGGGAACACCTTTTTGTGGTGGCAGATTCACTACTTTATGTGGTTGTCAGAGCAGTAGATTGGCACAGTAACACCATAATTGTGGCTTCTGCATACTATCTTCAATTTTTGCAGCATAAAGCACGTCTGAGTCCCGCATACACACTTTCTTCCAACACAGCGGTACCTTTGGACTCATGTGCTACTGACGAGTTGTGTTTCTGTCATTGTGTGATCTTCCACCAGGTCCCACACCACAGTCCCAGGCGACATCAATCTCCATGTAGCAGTACCCTGATATTCGGTGTCCGAAATAGCAGAAGCGTTGGTCTGTTTACCACTTTGTCTTCAGTAGCTGATCCTTACAGAAGTTGGGGAGCATGTCCAACTTGTGTGCCTTTCGGGGAGACCGTGACCCCGGCTTCCGTATTCAAGTCTTGTTATCTTCATCGTGTTCTCCTGCAGTCGCCTTTTTTCTTTTTTTTTCTTTTCATCATGGAAGCCACAAAAGGGGTTGCCGTAAAGCAGTTGACCATTCTGTCACAGATGGTGCAGGTCGCGGAGGCCATACTGGTCTTGCGGGAGCAGCTTGAAGAGCTGGAGGTATTTTATACAAATCAACTGTGCTTGCTGTTGGAAGACCAAGTAAGAGGCGGCGAGACAGATGCTGCATCATGTGGAACGACGGTCCAACTTTTGCATGTTTCAAGCAAATTCCCTGGGAACAGACTTCCAGATGGACCCCGTACAAACTAGGAGCAACTCAGAGCCCGACAATGAAACTGATCAACGATGAAACAACTCAGAGGCATAGGGTGATTTAAAATGGAATCTGAACACTGACCATTCGGGTTGCCACGACCCTCTGCACTTCTCTGCAGCAGTCAAAGTTGTCCTCAGCAAAAACACCAATAGAACATTCCGGACTCCACAACACCTCGACCTGGACACGGATCCATCAGTAACTGCTGTCGGTTACCAGCCAACTACCGTCGGTTGACTATCAACTGTTGTGGGTTGCCCGCCAACCGCCATTGATTAGCCACAAATTGCCGTCGGCTGAACGCAACTCTGCAACCTAACACCGTAGGCTGTCCTTTGTGAAAGAAAAGCCTCCCATCCCTGGAAAAAAAAAACAGCATTGCAGCACGCAGCACTAGCAAAAATGGTTCCGCGGAGCTATTGCTGGGATAGATCGTTTGAAAAGTTTTTTCAGGGCACAAGCAGTCCGTCTGCTGTAACTCATCTACTTTACTTCTGCTGTATCCCGCCTACGTAACCCGGAGGCAATTGCACTGCTCAAGAAAGCAACTAATACAAACGTTGGAGAGGTGAACGCCAAAAATGATGCCCCTTCCCCACCAAAGAAAGCGGCAAATGGCGAACTCATGGGCGAAAAGGATTACGCTTTGCCCAGCTCAGTGTCGTGAATGCCCACCCGAAGTACACGTAGTGATGACACCAATCTTGTGGCTGTGGGGGTTTGGTTGAACGATAGGCACATCACAGCATGATTGGCCGACAAGCTATATGAATTAGCGGTGGATTAGCCAAGTGCATGGCTGTCACCTGTATGGGTCATGGCTGCCACCTTCATTTTGTTCCTCCTCAGTAGGATGAGGGCATATGAAAGTGGTCAAGGATTGTTTTCCAATGGTTTGGGTTAGCGCGCCCCCACACCATGATTGTGAACAGTGATGATCGCCAGGGGCTCCATGGACTGCACCCAGCTTGTGTGGGCATTCATAGTGTGGATTTGGGACCCCTTGGGTACCCCCCCCCCCGTTGTCGTTCCCCACCCCTTGGGGTGCCCCAGGGGGGGGTGGGGGACCGTCACTTGGTAAACCAAAAATTTTTCGTTGCGGCTCATTGTGTTGTTGTGTGGGTGACTGTGTTGTGGGCCACTGCCACCTGTATGCCTTCCACTCATGGCGGGACATTTTGCTTACTTTCGCTGAAATGGAACTTGACAGCACAATCATGTTTCCCCTTGGGACAAATGTGACGGATGATGATAGTGACCTGAATTCTGACACGGGGGTTGTCTGGGTGAAGAGCGCTCGTGGTGTATGGGGTATGGGACACAGTTTTGGGAACAAATTGTATTTTACAAGGGACATTCCCGAAGGGAAATGGGTTCCCAAAAATCTGCTTGCGCCTGCCATGCTTCCTACCAAGAAGGCAAAACCACCACTCAAGAGTGCTTCCCAAAGCATTCCAGTGGAAAGCGGAGAGCATGTGCAAGATTTCAAGGTGAAGTGGAGGAGGTCTCCACTTCCACAATCACAGACCACAGAGATCCCTTAGGCTACCCCAAGCTTCCGGAGGCCGCAGGCTGGGGGAGAGTCCCCACGGGTCCTTCCTCGGGCGCACCATGTCCATATCCACAACGCAAGTCCAGAGGCCGTCTTTTCCCTCGCCCCATTACCACGAAGGCCATGCCTGAGGGAGTCCTCATGCAGTCTGGGCGGAGGCGTCGACTCCTCAAACCACCAGTTTCCCAGGCAGACTGACCAAGGTCAGGACACCGGAGGTCGCCACCCGACTGCGATGCGAGGCAAGTGGGGTTATGTAGCCACCTTGCCAGCTTGTGGGCCACCTCTGATTCCGCCCCCCGCTCTGAAGCGGTGGGGACCCCCCAGGCGGCAGGCGTTATGTAGCCACCTTGCCCACTTGTCTCTGAAGCCGTGCAGACCCCCCAGGCGGCAGGGGTTATGTAGCCACCTTGCCCACTTTTGAGCCACCTGTGGTTCTGCCCCCCCCCGCTCTGAAGCGGTGGGGACCCCCTATGCGGCAGGGATTATGTAGCCCCCTCACCCACTTGTCGGCTACCTTTGATTTTGCCCCCCGCTCCGAAGCGGTGGGGACCCTCCAGGCGGCAGGGGTTATGTAGCCACCTTGCCCACTTGTGGGCCACCTCTCATTATGCCCCCCGCTCTGAAGCGGAGGGGATCCCCCACTTGGCAGGCCCCAACCTTGTTTTGGCCATCCCCAGTAACATGCCCTCTGGTTTGGGGTATGGGTGCCAATGTTTCCCGCGAGACAAATTTTGGGTCCGAGTGTGAGGCTACACCACTCGCCACCCGGTAACACAGCACAATAATTTTTTCGGCCGAGCCGTGGCTATCCCATCTCCATTGCAAAGCAACAACGCCAAGTCGGAGGTTAAGCTTGTGCGTTGAATGCGTGGTGTAAGCAGGGAGAGGTACTTGTAGCCTGGCGCCATGTGGTCCAAGGCCACCACCTCAAGTTGCTATGGCCATACCTACACTCTTGCCTCCACCTCCACCTGGCAGTTGTGTCCATTTTTAATACCCTAGCCGGAGAGGGGAGGGAAGAAAAAACTGATGACTGGGGACGCCCGGGGCTCCTCATCAGTGTGGAGTAGCGATGCCCAACCCCCTTGTAAAGCGGGCTAAGCGAAATACCATTCAGAAAGTCTATATATACTCAAGGGGAGTGTGCCCTTTTGCATGTGACATGTGCAAAATGCAATAGAGCTTGTGGGTGGCCCATAAGCGTATTTTCTTTCAACTCTCGGTCCATCCAGTGGCCTGCGGCACACCATCACGCATCACGATGTCACAAACTTTAGCACCACTTACACTTGCACAGTGGGTTGCCACCCACTTGGAGTTCACACCACATGACACCCATTTTGTTTGGTCAAAATCATTGTTGGAACGCATCCGCAAAGAGGTGCATCATGTCGGTCCTAACGAGATTAGTGCTTTCCTTAAGCAGCAAGGAGCATGTCCAGGCACAAAGCACTGCAAGGCCGCTGGGAAGTCTGAAACTTGCATATTCAAAGTGCAATATCGCACGGCCTCATTAGAGCCGTTGAATGCGCAATCGGCATTGGAAGAAGTTGCCGATGCGGCACCCACACTTTCGCAGTGGTTCAGTGCGGTCATTGGGGTGACTGGCGACAATCGTTCGAACGCCCACCACGAAAAACCCGTGTGTGTGTCATCTTACCATGCGGTGTGCTTCGGGGCAAGAGTTTGTACTCGAAAGGCTTACTCTTGAAAAACCGCGTTATTGCTGGCTCATCCACATTTGCCAACACGGCAAAAGATGGAGCCAGTCAAGCCGTCAAATTCAAAAAAACGTATTTTTGCGTTTTTCCATTTTTTGTCCGTTTTTGCCCATTTTTGGGAGTTTTTCGGTGTTCTTTGGTGTGGTTTTTTGTGTTTTTCAAGTCACTGGAGCCCATATGCATTGTTGTCATTCACCACATGTGGCATTTCCCCCCAGATTTGGCAAGTTTATTGTATATTTGTTTTGCAAAAATCAGCAAGGACAGGTTCATCAGGTCACTCTCTCGGGGGGAACACCTGACGCGGCGCGCGCGCGGCGCGGAGATTTGGCCAAATATCCCGTCCAAGCAACCGTGGTTACTACCAAGGGAGTTTCTCCCTGTAGGGGTAGTTTTAGGAGGGCGGAAAGCCTAGGGCGGCCCAAATGAGTCATCTATATGCTTTTGAGAACATGTGAAGAGGAAATGATTCCAGAGATCAACAATCTGTGTACCATCATCTTCATCATCGCCGTTGTCGTCCTCGTCGTCATTGGCATCGTTCAACTCCTCCTCCATGTCATCATCTTCCTCGGCCACTAGTGGCACTGATACTGCAACCTGCAACCTCTGCGGACTCTGAAATCAATGACAGCACGTATTGCCCTTCAACTGGGGTTGTGTCAAGTGATAGTGGTAGCAACTATGATACACCCCCGCCTGCAATGAGACCCAAGGTGGGAAGTGCAATCCCTTAGCCTCCTGCAAAGGCTGGGCTGCATGGCTCAGGTCCTGCCACCAACCGGCAGCCAAAGGCACAGGCACCCACTCCGCAAGTAAGGGAGTTTGCAGCCCGTGTTACTGCCTACAAATAGGACAATTGGTTGTGGCAGTGCACGCATTGTTCTGCTTGCAAACAGTTCAAGTGCACTTGCATGTGTGCTATTGTTGGCTCTTCAATTTTCAGCAATGAGGAAGGGAACACATGCACCTTGAGGGACACGCGAGCAATTGATTTGAATTTCGCTTTGGAGTGTTGTGTACTTGTTGCAAAAAGATATTGATTGCAAGCTGGTTTCTGCCCACCAGAAATTAACAGCAACCATCCAAATGCCACCGGGAATTAACGGTAACCACCCGGATGCCCCTAGAAATGAGCAGCAATCATCCATATCTCACAAGATGGGCTAATGATGTCAAACCACACCCTGGAAAAAGCAACATGCATGGAAATCACCTCAAAGAGAGGTTGTTAGATCAAGCACAGGCACGGGCATCGTATACCCCCCCTTTTTGGGGGGTCATTCGCATAGCATACCCCAAGGCATGATATTTGATGTCCAACCCCTTGTAAAATCATTATTTTGCCCAATAAGACAATCCCCCAATGGATTTTCTGATTCTGAGGCCTCTATCCCCTGAAACTGGATATCACTTTTTGGGGGGGGGTTGGGGGGTGGGGGGGTCGGGGGGGTCAAAGGTTTGTGCTCAGAAGATTGTGCTCAGCTGGGTTTGAACGAGGGTCAGATTGGGCACAGATGACCGGCCGGCGGGCGCAGCTGGCGGTCGGCCAACTGGAATTCGAGCCGCCGACCCGCACACCTAGGGTCGGATGCATTACCGTTCGACCGTTGCTCGTGCTGATGGTATCTGTTCTCCCCACTGCTTGAAGCCAAGTCTGCTACTGAAAACACCCAAACTGTGTGTTTCTGTCTGCCTGCCTGCTTGCCTGACTGACTGGCTGATTGGCTGACTGCTAACCTCTCTTCGAGGTGCACTGCCGCAGGCGATAGAATTTTGCATGCGATTATATTTTCTCATGGCACCCGATGTCCATTTCCACCAATGCACACCTCCAAAACCCCTGGGGCATCAGCAGAAGGCCGGTTTCCCCCTATTTACTGTGTTGGTAAAATTGTCGTACCTCGTACTTTTGGAAGGAAAAAGTTCCATATTTGATCAGGTCATCAATTCCGTTCTACCCCCCCCCCCCCGATTCACCCTTTCCTCGTGCCCTTGCCCCACGCCGCATCCGCGTAAAGAAAATTCCACTAGCAGCCTGACCTCGCGCAATATTCTGCCACCAGACCTGCCAATGGCGGTCCGACAACGTTTCTGTTCCGCGGAGCTGTCCTGGGAGTGGCTGCCGAAGGGAGCACTAGACAGGGTCATTTTGCATAAAGCATGCGAATGCCTCAAGGAGAGTTTACATGCCAAGAACCGCATTCGAACGCTTTTGCAACGGCCGACGGGCTGAGTAAAGGCTAAATGTGCTCATGCTGCCATGGCATGCGGGCAAGCAGCGCAAAGCACTGCAGACGCTTTGTGCCCACGGAAACGGGGACAACCTGTTTGTCAAAACTTGGCTGGCTGTGCATGTAAGCGAGCAGACAAGAGCGGCTTATGGCATGTCTTTCGGGATGGACCACCCCTGCAATTTGAAGTTTGTGTGTCCCGCAGCCTCTCTGTGAAAATAGCAGAGTATTTGGCACTCCACAAAGCTCTTTTGGCGGTGCCTCCTAACGTACGTCTCACAGTAATGTGCTGCTCCATGGCCCGGTCATATTGATATTTCTGGTTGGAATACAAGTGGCATCACGTACGATGGAGTGGGGGTGAGGGGTACAAGAAGTTGGGGCCGCGCTTCAGGATGTCTGGGATACACCTTGTCCTTGCATGGCCCCAGTCCAACCGGGGGCACATGCCAATCACCCCAGGCAATATTCGAAATTCGGAGCTCGGGAAAGCTTCTACAGGTGGGAGTACAGCTTTCACACTTACATCAACAAATGCACCCAACAATGATGGCAGTCAGCAGAGGACGTGCTGCCCAATGGGGGGCCCTCAGTGCGGATATTGGCAGTCAAGGAGTCAAGGAGCCCTGGAGGGCACACCCTGTCATATGGGTTCCCGAAGTCGCCCCAATCTTCCATATACGGCAGGCTGCATACCTTCACACCGGAGTGGTGTTTATGTGATCGTTTGCGTACACTCACACCAGAGTTCTCAATTTGTGGCGGACATTTATATTACTTCTCTTCGGACATTGACAGATATTCGTAGATATTCGCAATTCCAGGTTTTCCTCTTATTCTTAAATATTCGTGGATATTCGTAGATATTCGTCTACGAATGGGCGAAAAACCCTGCTTCATCTGTGGTACCCTTGGTTAGCAACGTAAGCCTTGCACGGTGCTGGCACTGAGTCAGCCAGCTCACTATGGTCACCTGCAGATAAGGGAGGTAGGGAGGAGTGGAGAGGGTGAAAGGGAATGGGAAGAATGTCCCTGTAGTCATGTATCATTTACGCTTCCTTGGTGAACTGACATTAGTGCTGAACTCATCTGAGCTGCTACATCTCATGGATTGTGTGCTTTGAGACATGTAGTGCCTTGGCTCCTCAGGTGGAGATTCGACCAAGGACATCTCAGACCCTTCCTTGTCATCTTCATTTTCCAGATCAGGCAATCTCAGGGAGGGAAACAACTGCGGCGTCGTGTCAAGCTCTTCACTTACTCTCTCTAAGCTACTGGTACCATGGCTGTGACATCGTCGGAAGGGACTATGTTCCTGGGTGATAAGCCCTTAATGTGTGCCAATGGGTGGGGAGCATGGGGGCATGGGTGGGCGCACAGGGCGCTTGCTGGGAAAGCACAAGGGCGATAATTTCCTACCACATTCAGCAAGTTGGTCCGCCTTTTCCTTTGTTGTTGAACTCTGGATTGTGGAAAAACAAGATCATAGGCCCACGGCATCATCACAACATTTTACAAAGAAGGATGAAGACCTGCCTAGCTGGGAATCCTGTCGGAAGATGCAAAGGCCATAGCAAGGTGTTGTACAGGCATTGTGGGGTTTGGTGCCACTTTCTGCCCACTACGAGGCATTCGCAAGTGAAGGCAGGTTGTGGGTCAAGCACAGGACTCTGTTTGGGGGTGGTGAGGGGGATGGGTGCAAGTGCTACACTATGGATGGGCTTAGAGAACAGACAAGTGAATCGGGGAAAAGAACTACCCAGCACCTCCGGGATGCATTTTTTCGGTACCCCCTCCCCCCCTCTGGTGCGTGTAGCGGTGCACAGAACGCGTGAACCGTGGGATGCACCACACCTACACTTGGGGGCACAGACGTAGTGGCCACAGGGGTTGCCTACAACCCAGAGGCCCCCCCTCCACATCCTCACCAATGTGGGTTCGAATCGCCGAGCTTTATCTCCCTTAACGATCTCCCTTAATTTTTTTTGGGATCATGGCACAGAGTACCAATAATATTTCTTTCAGTGGAAACCTTCCAAAAACACAACAAAAGTGAACACCGCGGGCGTTCTTGGCGGAAAGGTCGTTGGCATTTATTTCGGTGCTAATTGGTGCAAGGAGTGCACGGACTTTGCCCCATATTTGGCGAATTACTACGACAATCGAAAAGCCAAGGTATGCTAGTGTCTCACCTTGCAGGTTGGAGCATCGACTGCGGTGCCCAAGGGAGTGTTGCTTACTATTGTGCCCCCCCCCCCCTTTGCCCAAGAACCGCGGGGACTCACGCCGTGCCGGGGGTGATGTAGAGCTTAGTGACATTGCAGTGCACTACACTTCTGACGGTGATGGGCTGTTCAGCACAGACATCAGTGACACGCGGTTGGGCGGTTGGCTGCGGAAGGTTGGCGATAGTGATGGGTCCAGCCCAAACATCAGCGAAACCAAGAGCAAGAGGCGCAGGGCAGGTGATCAAGAGTGAGACGGAGCCTAAAGGCTGCGCCCTGACCTGAAACTCCATCGGTAGGGGCGCCAAATCCGCCCTTTTGGACATCACAGACAGTGTGTGACGGCGCCTAACGGCGCCTTGCTGGACCCATTGACGTGTGTGTGCAGAAATGGAGTTGTGAGCGCTGTTTGTCTGTTTAGGGCATGGAACTGGTCTTTGTCAGTTTGGACCGGAACGGGCAGGCCTTCGAAAGACATTATGCAAACATGCCATGGAAAGCTCTGCCATTTGCGGGCCGAGGCCGGAAGGTGTCACTGTGCAAGCGCTTCCATGTGGACGGGCAGAACATCCCGAAGCTTTTTATCTTGGACCGGAATGGCCGTCCCATCATTCAGGAGGATGGTATGTGTACTTTTCGCCTCGCCTCGTTTGCCTCGCCTCAGCCCCCTGCTCTGCTCAGGTGTGACTTTTTGTGGGCAGCAATGGGCGCGTTCACGTGGTCATATTCCGAAAGAAGCCCCCTTTTGGGGCCCTGAATGAACACACCGTTGTTGAAAGAACGCATTTTGCACTCGCTTTCGGGGCTTCAGGGCTTTCTGGGATGGATATTGTGGGGGCAGCACCAGAAGTTTGGGGTCTGAGCATTTCGATGGCATTTTTATATTTTCATGTGTTTCCCGGTCTTCTTTGGCTCAAAAATCCTTCTTCATCCATTTTTGACCCCCCCCTTAACCAAACCTCAGCGCATGCATAAGCTGCCACTCCGCTGCGCCGGGGACCTGTTGAAGGCCATGACTCATGTCTGAGAGGGTTCCTAAGCATCACCCCCAAGGCCAAGGCCAATGCGTTTTCAGAGGCTATGGGATTCAAAGTTGACCTTGACAGTCAAATGTTGAAACCTATCATATTGGTTTTCAATGCTCCTTGGGCCCAAAACACGGCCACTCAGAATGCCCAGAGGGTTGTATTGGCGTCCAAAGAGGGATAAAAAGCGTGTTGCCACCGGTCCCACTTCGACGCACCCTCACCTATCTGTCGAAAACTCCGGGGGTTTCGGGCCGTGGCGCGGGTCGCATACAAGGAACGGGCCCCGCTGTTTCCCCGGGGGTTGTCATCCTGAAACACACAGAGATGGGCGCACGTGCAGCTGGAGAAGTCTGCAATGAGTGGTGCACATTGTACATCATCATGCGCAATGGCTCCATTTCTTGTACATTCTCTCCCCTGTATCACCCCACCGGGATCTCTGCTCATGTCTGTGTTGTGCTATTTCTGCAGGCGTGGGCGCCGTGTATCGGGACTATGAACCTTCGATCGGCTCCATTCATGTCATTGACCCTGCCAACAGATTGGGCAAAATTGAGTGCCCTTTGGGTTTGGTTAGGCACTGCCATGAAGGACGTGAGGCCCAGCTTTGGCCTGGTTTCCCTTAACGGCCCTGCCTCACTCTCTGCACTAGGGTGTTCCCGAAGAAAGTCCACAGTCCTCGCCCCCCCCTCCCCTTTTAAAAACCGTTAAGGACGACTTTTGGGGCCGCCCTAGTTTCCCTCCAACCACCATTGGTTGCGTTCTAACTGCCATCAGTTGCCCCCGAATGCCGAACTGAGTGTGATCGATGTCAGCAGCTTTGTCGCTGTTAGGGACCGCTCTGCAATGCACAGAGCGGCAGCATTCTCACCGTTTTTTCCCACGTGTCTTCACAAGTGTTCCATCACGCTTTGCTGCTCATTTATGGACCGTAAACGTAAACTGCCCTTTGCCTGATGCGCAGCGTTTTTGGAAGGCGCCGTTGAATGCGCTAGAGTGCCGCCGAACCCATGATGTGCAGAGCAAGGCATGCATTGCGGTTGACGATGTGGGATGCGCTGGCCTCTGTGCTCCTGATACCGATGCTGTGCACAGGAATTCTGGATTTCACACAGATCACATTCTGTGGAATTTCGAATGGTAGTGCAATGGTGTACGGAATTGTGAGAGAAAGTGTCAGTGAGCCCACAGGTCAGTCAGGCACGTGGACACATCAGACGTCAGACAGGACATGTTAGGTTCAATTCAGTTGCTGCGGTTTAGTCAGCGCTTGGCATGGGCAATAGAACTTGTAGTAGCGAGTACTACACTTTTGCCACCAGCACAGATAGTACCAGCAACAGTACCAGCAACAGCGACAGCAACAATGACAGCAGCGGCGGTAGCCGCAGCCCCTGAGCCGGCATTTTTCCCATGCCCCGCTGTTAGATGTATTGGTGTTGTTGTTGTTGAATTTGTCCAACGTCCACCCCAGGTAGGACGGCGCTTTTTGTTTACTCCTTTAATTTGTCTATCGACCGCCCATTGTTCGTGCGGTGAACCAGTGCTGGCCATGAGACAAGTTTTGTGAAGGTTTTTGTTTGTGACCGTAAACATAAACTGCCCTTTGCCTGATGCGCAGCGTTTTTGAAACGTGCCGTTGAATGCGCTAGAATGCCGCCGAACCCATGATGTGCAGAGCAAGGCATGCATTGCGGTTGACGATGTGGGATGCGCTGGCCTCTGTGCTCCTGATACCCATGCTGTGCACAGGAATTCTGGGTGGCACTTTTGTGGATGCATGCTGCTCCTTACAGACGGATATTTCATGATTGCGGGACGACAGTGGGGCAATGATGCCGCTTGCTCTCCGTGAGTTCTGTACCCCCTGAAATCCCCCTTGAAAATAGCTCACTTTTATTAGCCCCCCCCCCCTGAACTCATCTCTCCTTGCATCCCCCCCCCCCTTAGGAACGGTCACTTCGCCTTCTCTTCTGACAGGGGGTGGTTCGGTTGTGTTCTCTTGTTCTTTCCGTGCTGGTACCCCCTGTCAGAGTTGATTCCTCTTCTCCGTCCGACACAAATGTATGCCTTAGGTGTTCATATTTCGTACCTATTTCGCAGCAAGGGTGCCCAACTGTTTGCAACTGTCATTGGCCAGTCGCCCTCTGGACCTGAGTTCCTGCACATTCAGTAGCAGGGTACTGAGGACAAGCTTGTGGTGGTATGGGCGAAGGCTGCCCGTTGGGTTTAGGGACAGGATCGTGTGTTTGATGGAAAGATGCCTGTCAAGTCCAGGTCAGCCAAGCCAGCTGCCAAAAGGGGTGGAAAGCAGGCTGCACAGTCTGGTTCCACCTCATCTTTCAATCCTCAGCCTGTCCCTGAAGTTCAAGGTTGTTTGGACCAGCAGAAAGAAGTTTCATATAGGGGGCGTACCGTGCGCTGTGCACACGCTGTGCGTGCGCTGTGCGAAAAGTAGGCCATTCTCCACCACCGGTAGGCAGTTTTTTGGGTGTAGGATTGCCGCAGGGTACTATTGCCATTGTGTATCCGTGTAGCATCAACCCCCCCCCCCCCTTCTTGCGTGTATGTAGGCTTCGCCGCCGCTTGGCGATCGGGGAACGAGTCCATCACTCCACTATCGGAAGTGTCTATTTTTTTTCGGACTCCTTTCGTTCAATTCATCCGTTCATATATCAACGTGGACTTGGATTCCGAGGCTACGGGTATCAAGGAGTAACACCCGCAAGACAATTTTATTGTCTACATTGCATTGTTTTGGACATGGGATAATTCTGAGAACGCGACACGTTTGAATTTCGGTGTTTCGAATTGCTCATGCATGCTTCTAGAGGTGGCAGGTTTTCAGGGCTGTTACCGGGGTAAACACCGTAATAACTGGCGCTGTGCGCGTGCTGTGCACGCGCTGTGCACGTGCTGTACGAAAACACCCCCATAGTGCTTGTGGAAAGAGCACGCCACAAAAGTAACATGATGCTTCAATGGGATTGACACTACTGGCATTTTGCATGCACTGCTGCAGTTATAAAGTATTACCATTCCGTGGTGCAATCCCCCCCCCCCCCAAAAGGGGGGGAACCGTCACACCATGACTGTCCCCCACCCTGGGGGAATGTCACGACAAATGGCAGGGGGGTTCATTTGTACCAGCGGCCAGCATGCTCACACAAAACCAACATCTTCAGAATGCAGGTTCTCGTCACAGTGATGTGGGTGTCAGGGGTTTTGATGCTGACTGTAGCTTCGACTGGTCCGTGTTCTGCTCCCTTTTCACGCTGACATTCCAAAGGAGTATCGTGTCCCCCATACACATGGAAATGAGAGGTATTAGATTCAGCAAGAGTACGGGCAATGAGTGCGTGCAGTACGTTCAAACATCAAAACAATCCATGAATGGGAGGATTACACACTTCTTGCGATAGTTCTGGAACATCAGAAGTTGGCTCATGCAGGAGAAAATATTGTGGTTTTCTTTGCCTTGTTTTGTTTTTGGATTCTGGTTTTGCTTTCTGTTTCCATACAGTTTTCAATTCATTTGCTGTCTTGATTTTGTGTAGATTCCACTGTTCTGCTTCTACAAATAGTGTACCAGGTCTTCCCAAGTTGCACATTTCGAAGGTTGATAAAAAAAAGGAATGGTCTCCTCTCTGAATAATTGCTGTCGCTGATGATGTCTCCTCTCTGATCGCTGCATTCGTTAATAGCGACAACAGGCTTTGGATTTTGCCCCCCCTCCCCCCCACTCCTCACACAGGACCCCTGGTGCTCCAATGGGCTAGCCCCAAGGGGTGCTGGTGCTGATCTGAGGACCAAGCACGACCATACTACCCCTAGGCAACAAGGATGCCATCCTTAATATGATGCTTCACCTCCGCCCCCCCCCCCCCAACACTGTCTTTGTGTTGCCATGAAAGTCTTGGATTCTGTGAGTGCTGTTGTCCGTGTTTATGATCTGTGTTTATGATTGTGCCCTCTCTCAGCTTGAGCTGCTTTGCAGTCAACTGGTGGGCTCTGCACTGGACAACGCAAATGGTAAGGGCAGGCAATGGCAGTATGTATTTAGTATTTATTAACACTTGTGGCCGCTGTATATTTATTGTTTAGCTCGCCCTACCTCCGTGTCTGAGCTGTTGGACAATTGTAGCACTGGACTGCTCTGATTCCTGATTCCGAGCTCTCTCGAGTACTGTTTGGTAAGACGGCTTTACCAGCTTACCCAGAACCAAAAAAAGAAATACTTGTGGCTACTATACATAACTGTGGTGCCTCTTTGAAGAAATGTGATACGAATCCATTCCAATCAGACACACTCCTAAGCACCACCATTCATGGCCCATGGCTTCGCAATGTGTACCCACTGTCCATAGGAACCCAGACCTTGGTATCTGCAGTAAGCGGGAAAATAACAATCTACACAAGCAGCAAATGCACATGCTAGCTTTAATTGTTTTCACCATTGTCTTGCGGAGGACATTCATTTGATTAGGTGTTCAATGCTTCTGTTTACAACATGTTTGCTGGCTCGTCCAATCTTTCAATGACTACCTTATTAAGTGCAAAACCCCCCACCCCCGCACAGGGGCTATCGCAGTGCTGGTTTTCAGTGGTGGCAGGCCTTTGGACCGGTGTGGGACAAGGAAGGGGTCATGTGTGATTTGCAGCCGCTGGTCGTGCAGGAGCCTCTGCTTTCTTTGACCGCCACCCAGGGGCTGGTGATGTGGGGGGCGGCACGTGTGTCCTGGCTGCTTAGGTGTGATGCGGAAGCATCTGGCGCTTCATACCCTGCACAGGGGCGCGGGGGCGGACGGAATCGGGGGAGGCTCGCCGCCCCCGCAACCATTGGTTGCCGAAGCCGGCGGTCCCCAAGTCCCAACACATTGAGTGAGCTTCATTACGTGGGGATCTGGGTGACACAGTGTTGGTGTGATGGGCGTAGTACCGGAGGAACCAATCTTTTGGCAGCATAAGGCCATGGCTAGCTCCTGATTTTGTCCCTCCCCCGCCGCTAAACACATACACACACCTCCCTCTTGGGCAGCACCTGCAGGCACTGCCTAGGCCAAACTGCATGGCCTTGGTACAGCAACTGAAGCGGTAGGTGGGTTGCCAGGCTTTTGGCTCCTTATTGCACGGATATTGTGAGGATTCTGTAGTTTGACGCTTTGCTTCGCTTCACTAGTTCCGTTTCTACGGCCCTTGAAGTTCCTGCAAAGTATTTGTCGAAATCCCTGATTTTTCGCAAAATCTCTTGAGATTTGTCAAACTCGGAAAAGCCTCTTTTCTCCGGACGTGCAAGCGCCTCCAGTAGCGCACCAGCCCCACTCTTGGTCATCCTTCTAGGCACGGAGCGACACACGAGGAGCACTGAAATCACTTCGGCGTCCGTCGTTCCCACAGGGTTCTCCATGTCCATGGCTTGGCTTAAATCATGGTAGGACCCTTGCATGGTCCCATACATGACACAGTCTGGTGTCCTGTGCACAGAAAGGGCAGAGTGTTTGGTCTCTGTGAAGCACAGATCCAACGCATGCCCGTAACTTATGCTACACCCTTGGATGAACCCGTCATAATTAAAATTAAAGATCTGCAATGAAAATTTATTGTAAAATCACTGCCTTTTGGAGGTCTTTCATGCCGAACCTGCAGTGCAAGCCTGAGCTGGCAATTATCGCCTGCAACAATATGGCGCTTCGCGGCAGCGTTCGCGCTGCCTGTCCGCAGGCTCCAAAAGGTCTACGGAGTACCTATGGTACATTCACCCATCCCAGGAAACACCCATTAAGTGGCCTGTTCTTGCGCAATCGTGGACAGCCCACGATTTCGCGTCACCCCTCTCCTTAAAAGGCTTGCTAGGCTGATGGCAGCTCTGCAAGCCCCACGCGTGGGTGTTTCCTGTGCATAGCTTACACGCGCTGACGCCTCTGCGCGCCAGCAGTAAAAGGGTGGCTGCCCAACAAGAACGCTGAACCACTGATTGCCACCACCAGAGACATGGCAGATTAATAATGAAATTAATGCCGGCCCAGTAAACCAAAACGACACAGCGCTGGGGTCCCACGCTGGTCTCACTGGACTGGCCACTGAAGAGCGTCAGCAGCGCTCCCTGACTGGTATTTACGTACCAAACCTCTTCGCACACCATGCCTTAATACGCTTGGCGCGTCCAAGCGCACGGGATCTGCCACGATGCTGGACTCGACGTTGTACAGCGAGGGTCTCTTTTGCCTCGATGCTGCAGGCTGCCTTGGTCTGCAGCGAGGGCTCCCATGGCGCTTCCGAGGCCAGCATTACTACAGTGGGCGCAGAACAGCCGCGTCACACGGGGGGAATCGCTGACGATCTTCACGAGCGACGGCTGGGTCTGGTGTCGCGTAGACCCATTGGGTGGAGGGGTGCAGCGCAAGCCGGCGCAGCAACGCACCTCCATACAGCCGCGACGCAGTTATTGTCCTCGGGCGCTGCACTGCGGATCGCTGGGCGTCTCTGCCGCGGTGCTACTCATGTCACGCTACATGGGACCTGCTGCACGGTACGATGATTTTGAAGCGGTAGGTGGGGTGCCAGGCTTTTGGCTCCTGATTGCACGGATATTGTGAGGATTTCGTAGTTTGACGCTTTGCTTCGCTTCACTAGTTCCGTTTCTACGGCCCTTGAAGTTCCTGCAAAGTTTTTGTCGAAATCCCTGATTTTTCGCAAAATCTCTTGAGATTTGTCAAACTCGGAAAAGCCTCTTTTCTCCGGACGTGCAAGCGCCTCCAGTAGCCCACCAGCCCCACTCTTGGTCATCCTTCTAGGCACGGAGCGACACACGAGGAGCACTGAAATCACTTCGGCGTCCGTCGTTCCCACAGGGTTCTCCATGTCCATGGCTTGGCTTAAATCATCGTAGGACCCTTGCATGGTCCCATACATGACACAGTCTGGTGTCCTGTGCACAGAAAGGGCAGAGTGTTTGGTCTCTGTGAAGCACAGATCCAACGCATGCCCGTAACTTATGCTACACCCTTGGATGAACCCGTCATAATTAAAATTAATGATCTGCAATAAAAATTTATTGTAAAATCACTGCCTTTTGGAGGTCTTTCATGCCGAACCTGCAGTGCAAGCCTGAGCTGGCAATTATCGCCTGCGACAATCTGGCGCTTCGCGGCAGCGTTCGCGCTGCCTGTCCGCAGGCTCCAAAAGGTCTACGGAGTACCTATGGTACATTCATCCATCCCCGGAAACACCCATTAAGTGGCCTGTTCTTGCGCAATCGTGGACAGCCCACGATTTCGCGTCACCTATTGCAATGCACAGGTGTTGCTGAGCATGCAGTGAAGATATAAAATCACCGCTGGGCCTCCAAGATGGATTGTGTGGCCTTGTCCTCCCGGTGGAGACCCTCGGAGTTGCCCCTCTAAGGGTACTGCGGCCATGAACCTAGAGGACCGGATGGCCTAGGCCCCACCGCAGGGCCTTGGTGCAACAACGCATCTGTTGCAATGCACAGGAGTTGCTGAGCATGCACTCAAGAAACGGGACTCCAAGATGGGTTGTATGGTGTTGGCCTCCTGGTGAAGACCTTGGGACTCAGCCCGCTGCAAGGGTAGTGTGGTCTTGCCCTAGACTAGACTATATGTTTATGCAATAAACATCAGTTTAATGTCAAGCGACCAACCCCTATTTGGTTCAAACTCACTGAGTTTTTGTTTTGAATTCGGGTATGTGCCCCCTACCATATGGAATTCGACTGGGGAACAAGGACACCAACCACGAGGGGCGTAGAAACACGAGGCGGCCAAAAAAGTGGGTATGGACCCTACGGTGGCCATGTGGAAGTGACAGGTTGAGGGACTGTACATAGCTTGCATAGAGGCAGGAGTAAACAAGGAGAACGTTGGAGACCAAGTTCATGGAAGTATTTCTGAGAAGCACACAATAGTCAAAAAACACACCTGGCCACTTCGGCCACTTTGCTAACGAGTTTTTGAATCTTTACCTACGAGTTTGGCCATCTTGGCCATCTTGTCTATGAGTTTTGCAATGTTGCGAACTAGTTCAGCCACGTTGCCTACGAGTTTGGCCTTTTTGGCAAATTTGCCTCCGAGTTTGGCCACTTTTGCCCGGCGGGAATCCGGTGCCGGACCAGAATTCTACGGATTTGCAATTCTACGGATAACACTTGCGACCAGACTCGTTGTGCTCCCAATTGCGGAGGGAATCCTAGGCAGTTACCCGCAGTTTGGTGTCCTGTAGAGCCTGTTGATCCTCCAAGCCAAAAGAAACACTCCAACGACCTTGTTTGAGCCAATTTTTGAATGAGGTTTCTTTGGTTGAATAGCCCATTAAGTGACCATAATTTGCACTCCGCTGCATGTTGTGGGTTCGTTTTTAACATGATCATCCCGCACATTTGCTACGCGACCACGGGCACTACTTGTACACCTACAAGCCACCGATGTGTTTGCGAAGGGGCCTGTCATAAACAAACAGGTAGGAAGGGCAAAAACACAAGACAAAAACAAGCCAAGAAAAGTGAAAAGTCGACATATTAGGAGGTAATTTTTGTGATCCCCGGTGTTTCTATGCTATGATGAGCCTCTCCATTGGTACACCACTGAGGGCAGTCTATTTTTGGATGAAGGAGTGGAGATTTCATTTGGTGTAGCCAAGTGAGTTGTATGGTGAACTAGCATTCACACCTTAGACAGCATGATATAGAAAAGGAACTATGAGGTATACACATAGCTTGGTAAACAGGCGGAGTGCTAGTCATTGTACGACGTAGTCCACTAGTATCTTACCATTTTGCACTATCATTCTGCAACCATATATCGTTTCTACCAATGCTACTTGACAGGGCATGTTGTTACACATTCTAGCATGATAGCACGAGATTGCTTCCGTGCAAGGTATGGCTCTACATAGTTTTTTTAAGCCAGGTGTGAGTGGCCACAAAATAGTAGACGCGCGCAATGTTGCATATGTGTTGCTTGGCAACGAACATGGGTGCCACTCAGGCTAGAACTGCTCGGTCAATGGCCACTGCTAGATTTGGCCAAAAGACGGGGGGCTGGGGACATGCTTGTAGCCGGTTGCAATTGTTGGTATCCGTTTGTTTTCAATTCATCATTCTTTTTGCCACAGCGCTGGTTGCCACCCTTGACATCAATCGGTGTTCTATCGTCCATAGAACTGCTGCATGGTGTCCATTTATGTATTAGTTATTTCAATTGGTTATTGGCCGTAGGGGCTGAAAATACCATTTCCAAAAAGCATAATTCGTGAATCAACAATGAGAGACTCATTTGTAAATTGTCATCTTAAAAAATCATGGGCATGGAGTTGTGATGCGGCTAGCCCCCCTCCCCCCTAGGGTACCCATGAACACTTTCTTTTTTCAAGAAATACTTGCTTATATGCTTACTCTATATGCTACTATCAAGCTAAGTATGATGAAGCAGTACTATGAAGCTACTAGAGTAAGCACGCAATATACATGTTTTGAGGACGTCTAGAGACCGTTATGCCATTCATTTGTATGTTGTGGCACATACTTGAAATTCGAGAAGTCTTTTCCATCCGCTTCCATAGTGGCATTAGATGGTGCATGCTTTTGTGAATATCCATTCAATTTACAAATGGTTCATTCGCCATTACTGAAGCCATCGCGATTGCTGTCTCTTCCTCCGCCAAGCGATATGCTTAAATTCAGCAGGTAGCTCTCTATGCTTCAGGTCGCCAGCCGATGGCATTGCGAAGCAATGCAACCCGATGAATCATCCATCAGAGCCTAGCACGGGGAATGTCAAACCCATCACCCGCGGCCGGAGAAGGCCCAACACCAACGCTGCGTGCCATGATGGTTTCAGCGATGTGCAGGGCTTGGCCGCGGGTGATGAAACGGTTCAAATCACTCCACAATGCAGCATACTCCAACGGTTCTCATCAACGGGCGTCCGAGGGCTAATCGGAGGGCAACACCACATGGGTCTCTGTCTCCAGAGGCCGTTGGCACCGCCCCGCTCTGAGCCCGCAGAGTCGCGGCTGGGCCGCCGTCCGAGGGCTCCATGATCAAACCTCTGCGCGCGGAGAGGGAGGATCCCTCCGCGCTACTCTGCAAGCCAAGACCCCATGATGAACATGGGATCCCGTGGCATCATTGCAGCCGTATTGGATAACGATTCCGACTCAGACACTGAAGCATCGAAAGGGAGAAACCTGCATTGAACCGCTGGTCCTCCCCACTTGCCTGTTGCGTTCAAAGGTAATCATCTCCACAAAGCTCACGAGTCTCTGCATTTCGCAATTCCCGTATCGAAGGCTACTCCGTTCTTCCACATCACATGGACCAAGGCATCCACTGCAGTAGGTTGGACGATTGGACCCGATGGGGTCCGATGCGCATCGCAGCCCACAAATCAACCATCTCTGCTCCCTGGCGCGGGAGACACCTCAGCGCCGTCACCCACTGGTTGACCAGCAAGTGGCGTTGCAAAGCTTCGACAAAGATCCTGCTGCAGGTTCACCTACAGCAACCTTGGTACAACTTTTGCTTCCTCTGGCAACAGAACATCGCCCAAATTCCATGACAAGACATTGCTGTGCACGAGTGGCAATCAGCTTGAGGGATTTATCATGCTGCCATCAGTAGCAACAATGGGCGGTGTGTATAAATGGCAGGGACATAATCTTTGCAAGCACAAGTGCACATACCAGGCATTCCTTTTTCATGACAGATCGTACCAAGCATCAATCCCGAACACACATTCACAGCTGCAAAGGTTGCCCGCCCATATGACAGCTTGAACGTTGGGCTTGCAGTGTGGGGTACGTGTTAGGCTCAAACCTCCGCCTTTCCCCCTCTGGACCCCTGGCCGCACCAGTGCTCAACGATGTGGAACAGCCAAGCGTTTCTTTTAGGCATAAGAGCAAAGAAAAAGACAAATAAACCAAAATCTTAGACGGAAGAAGGAAAATTACACATTGCAAATTGTTTGTTATTGTGCCACAATTATGAAATCATTTTTGGGAAATGACATCTAGGTTCTCCAAAATAGGCCAAAAAAGAGTCATTTTAGCCATAGAAACACAAAAAAAGACAAAAATTTGCTTTTTTTTTAGAAGAGAAAAGTCTGAATTCCAAAGTCTACAATCAAACAATGCAATTTGGTTGTTGTTAGGCTACAATTACCAGGAAATCATTCAGAAATGACATCCACGGTCCATGCAATAACACGTTTTGTTCATAAAATAGGCAAAAAAAGACGCCACACAAACATTGAACAGGACGAAAATCCGGTTTTTGAGCACATCAAAGTCTCAAACCGAATCGTAAGATTACACAATGCAAGCTGCTTGTTGTTAAGCAAAATTTATGAGAAACTCTTTGGAGACCGTCACCTGGGTTCCGTGCAATAACACTTTTTGTTCCAAAAGTAGGCCAAAAAACGGACATTTTTGCCATAAAAGAAACAGAAAAAGACAGAAAATAAACTTTTTGAGGACACCAAAGTCTCAAATGCAAAGTGTAAAATTACACCGTGCAAATGGCTTGATGTTATACCACAATTCTTTGTACAACAAAGGTATGGGAACTGACATCCGGGCTCTATGCAATAATACTTTTTGCCCCAAAAATGGGCAAAAAAATTAGGTTATTTTAGCCTTAAAAACACAGAAAAAGACAAAATCCGCTATTTGAGAAAACCAAAGTCTCAAATCCAAAACGTCAAAAATTGCACAATGCAAATTGGCAGTTGTTGTGCCACACCTTCGAAAAAAGATGTCGGCGGTGACGTCTAGTGTCCGTGCAATGACACTGTTTGTTCCAAGAATAGGCTAAAAAACAGTCATTTTAGCCAAACAAAATACACAAAAAAACACTAACGATCGGCTTTCTGAGTACACCAAAGTCTCAAATCGAAAAAGAAAAGTTACAAAAGGCAACTAGACTGATGTTATGCCACAATAATGAAAATGGTCTTGGGAATTGACATCTGGGGTCTGTGCAATGACACTTTTTGTTCCAAAAATAGGCCAGGTTGCATTATCCATAGAAACACGGAAAAGAACAAAAAATCCGCTTTTTGGGGACACCAAAGTCTCAAATCAAAATTGTCAAAATTCCTCAATGCAAATTAGTTGTTCTGTTGTCAAAATTCTCAAAAAAATCTTTTGGAATGAACACTTGGGGTCCGTGCAATATCACTTGTTGTTCCAAAAATAGGCCAAAAAAACGGTCATTCTAGCCATAGAACAAAAAAGGACATCCGATTTTTGAGGACACCAAAATCTCAAATCCAAAAAAAAAAATTAGACAATGCAGCATTGAAGAGAAAAGGTGTGGGAATTGACAATCGGGCTCTGTGCAATATCCCCTTTTGCTCCAAAAATAGGCCAAAAATGGTCATTTTAGCAATCAAAACGCACAAAAGGACAAAAGGCCCGCATTTTAAGGAAACCAAAGTCTCAAGTCCGAAACGTAAAATTACACAATGCAAATTGCTTGCTGAAATGCCACAATTACGAAGAACTCTTTGGGAATTGACATCTGAGGTCCGTGCAATAACACGTTTTGTTCCAAAAATAGGCCAAAAAGATGGTCATTTTAGCCATAGAAACACAAAAAAGGACAAAAGATCCGCCTTTTAAAGACACCAAAGTCTCAAAATCGAATAAATAAAATTACACAATGCCAATGTGTTGTTGTTATGGCACAGT
>OZ038391.1:26673570-26733570 GCA_964036045.1 Eutreptiella sp. 'Long Island Sound 2002'
CCAGCCCCAGCACAGAGTCCTGAACGAAGCCATCAGCAAGCCTCCATGCAAGGTATTGCCCGGGGCCAGAAGTATGTGCACATCGTCCCCCAGAATCTGCCGGATGATGATGATGATATCGATAATCCGATCGTGCTGAGAGTACAGGACATCTCGGAAGACAACTACTACGAAATCACTTTCTGGGTGTCTATTTTTTTTCGATTTCAGCAATATGGAATCGATGCTCCCACAGGGTGTTCAGCAGGTCCCCTAGTGGATCGAAAAATCCTGCATTGAAGAACAACACCTTCATCACGAACCCAAAAAACTATCGTGAAACGCATCGTCAATTATTGACTAAAACTTCACCTCAATCGACTATCAAACACTTCCGGGATCGTATCGGTGAACACCACCAAACACACCAAATTTTGACAAAAAGCTCGAGTTCAATCCCTTCGCTTCTCGCCATTCATTACGTGCCTACCACAACCATCATTTCGACGCTTACCATCACCATGACAGAGATTCAGGGCCGCAAAGGTTCAGAGAACGTCTTTCCGATGGACTTCGTCCCACACAAACCTTCTACGACAAATGCCAAAGCAGCCAACTCCGACGACAAGAAGGCTTCCAAGAACGAACCAAAATTATCTACAAAGAACTCCTCAGAGGACTCCCCCGGGAAACCTTCCAATTCTCTCTCCCAAAGTTATGCCTCGCCACGCGCGCATGATGACACAAGCCCAACATATTCATTCACACATTTATCCGACTTCCAAAATAAAAAGGGATTCAAGTTCACCGCCACGCCCCAAAACTCCGTCATTGATAAGGACAACTCCATTCCTCCCTTGCAATGCATATTCGATGCATTTGAAGTCTTACAAGGAGTATACGGTCACCTTTCACGGATGATGAATCTCATATGTTCTCCAAACACTTACTCTCACCAACAAAGGAAAAAGTTCCTCACATCTCAATCGATGAATCTCTTTGCATTTACACTACACAAATCCACAAACAAGAGCCAAGACCGCTCTATGAAAAGTTGAAAACACTCCCAAAGCCTCACTTCATTGCCACACCTACTCACATGAACTTCACACGCACCACACTCGTCAACCTCACCACACA
The DNA here is from genome assembly GCA_964036045.1 of Eutreptiella sp. 'Long Island Sound 2002'. Classification (NCBI taxonomy): domain Eukaryota; phylum Euglenozoa; class Euglenophyceae; order Eutreptiales; family Eutreptiaceae; genus Eutreptiella; species Eutreptiella sp. 'Long Island Sound 2002'. The sequence continues at coordinate 26,674,690 of OZ038391.1, forward strand.
AGTGCAATTCATCATATCCATTTTACAATTAAATGCGGGTGGTCTTGTACCGTTCAAATGTGCCGTGATCATTCCGTCTCTTGACCCCAAAGCGCCCACTCCTTGCACATTTGTATGGGACCCACAAAAATTAATGACATCCCTCGCCAAATACACATTTTCCATCCACAAGTATTCCAAAGGTCATCAATCACAAGTTTCGAGTGATCTCTCATCAATTCTTGAATTCCCCAATGAACTCCCATACGACCTTCTAATTTTTTACTTGTCTTCTCATTGCGAATGGGAATATTCCGGTGGCGATGACATTGAAGGTGCCACAACCATCCTTGACACCTCAAATTTGCAAGCTTCCGAACAATTCCTAAAAGCCGCCGATGCATCCGGAGATGGCGATGGAATGGAAACTCATGACGACAATCCTTCGGTAATCCGAATGGAGATTCATGACACTCTACTGCTAGGTGACATCATCACACTTGCTCACAAGCTGGTCAACACCTTCATATACGCCCCCCCTGAAGGGCAAACTACTGACACGGAGCATTGTGCCATCCCTAAAGGAGCAATTCAAAAGCGCTCCATGGTCACACTCAAGGGTTACACACGCTTTGATGTTGAAGTTTTGTCGTCGGAACTCGCCTCCTTTCTTGAAGCTTGGAGAAAGAAATTCCCGCTACAAGACACCAAACCCTTGGTATTGCTTTTCCCTATTGAATGGACGCTCCAACCCGCCTCCCTAATTGTGAGCCCATCACTTGCACTCAAAGGCATTGATGTTTCACCGCTTGATTTGTTTACAACAATCATGTCAATCCAATTGATCAAACAATCTATCAAATGTGCACTTTGGCGTAATGCGTACTCCGTCATTCTTTATGTTGATCACACCAATTTACCTCGTGATGCAGTTACGCCACATCCATTCGAATGGTTTGCTCAGCAATTAAAGGAATACAAGTACCTCACTGTTCATGCGAAAAACATGAAGATCCCTTCCTCCAACCCACTCCCTACAAACACTTCAATTGCCACCTGCGACAAGGTACTACAAGCCCTCTCCACGCCAGAGAGAAATTCGATTAACATTGCCGCTCCCATGTCATGCTCCTTTCGCGAAATCATGCGCACTGTCGCACTGTTTGGCCAAGTTCTTGCAATCAAGCCGCATTGTGATTCCATCCCTAACCTCCAACTCTTCAAAGCCACCTACCTCAACCCATCATCAGCAGTCCTAGCTCACGGTGAGAAGGTGGGCTCAGTACACTTCAGCGCTGGTTTGAATCAAAACGACCTCAAAAAAAATACCATGATCAAAGAAGGTATGGATAACGGTCACACTCGATGGGATTCCATTCTAAGGCAAACGAGTGCACTGGGAGCCCTGAAAGCACTACAAGCTGCAAAAACTTCACTCGCGATCCCGTTTTCACACCCGATCCCTGAAGAGGGCCCACGACACGAGGCCAAACACACGCAATCGCCATCCATTCCAAAATCCACTTCCATGACTTCCCCCCAACTCACTGCCGCACCATCACACACGCCAAAAACACCATCGTCCTCCGCCAGGAAACCGAGACCCTCTCCGAAAAGTGACTTCAAAAAGAAGCTGCAGAAATTTCAAACGATAGCAGAGGCCGACGACGTCTCTCTCACTCCCTGGGATGATGAAGACATGGAACCAGAAATGGCAAACTCTGCCAAGACACCCGATCCCAAACCACTACCGTTTGGATCTCCGGGTATTGCACAGCGTACAAAATCCAAATCCAAACCACTCAAAAAAACACCACCACATGCCTCCTCCAATCCTCCAGGACCAAGTCCTAACAAGAAAAAGGAGGCACCCAAGAAGAAATGATTCTGCACCACGAATCTTTTTCTCCCAGAGTCCCCCTCAAACTACATTCCCGACATTTGCTGCATGTTATATCAATTCACCGTCTCTATGCTGCACTTCTCACTATGAAACTTCACCAAGAACTTGCAGTCAGGTTCACACAGGAAAATGTGTTCACCGCATCGCCAGCAGTAACACATACACTCTGTGCACTCTCAGACCTGATGCATCTCTTGCTCACGCAGGGGTCCCATTTGACTGTACCGCCTACAGCAATATACTCCTCACAGGCAACAGCAATGACGTATGTTCTTATAAGTTCACATGAAGCATGCAGTCACTTCCCGAACGCACAGACGCAACTATCTACGTTTCAATTTCTTCCGAGAACTAATTTTGCTGCCCATGCAGTTCAGCTAGCACCGCCTGCACATGTTGAACTCAAATTCTCAGCACACTCTGCCTACTTCACCCTACAAGTGCCTGTGCACCGAACCCTCTCATCAGCTGTGCCAGCCACGCTGTATGTTCATACACTATTCATGTATCTCAACCTCACACCTAACCCAATGCTCTTACTCATGGAATTGAGTCATAATTGGACGGCCTGTGTCTCTTCAATTTCTACACAGAATCCAGGAACATGCTCGGGGTCTCCCCCTCTCGTTTTTGCGCTGCCACGGCTCTCAAACCACAGGAACGATGTCATTTCGAGTTCACTCCTTGCTGTAGAGGTAGGTAGGTAGGTATCTTCGGGAGCTCGGGATGCCTCCTTTGACATTGCAGGAAGAAGGTCTTACCAAGGGGACGTCCTGTCCCTCCCACTGCCCTATGTCAGGTGCCTCTTGAGCCGCTCCCGCATGTGCTTGGGAAGGCATTGTCGCGGCCACCCGGTCCATGTGTCCCAGGTGGGAGGGTGTCCCCACATGTGTCCATGGGTAGGGCCACATGCCCCCTCCTTTGGGCGGCAGCTCTGGGGGGCTGCCCAGCCGTGTGGAGTATCTCTCACCACGAGGGGTATTGCTCCCGCTTGTCTACGGTACGACCGCCTCACCCTTGTGGCTTGAGTTGCGGGGCCACTCTGCTTGGCAGGTGACCCCCTCCTGGACTGTGTACCGGCTCGCCTGTCACCGGTTGCTTCCATGGCTCCGGGTGACGTTTGCCATGGTCCTCGATGCAGCCTGGCCGGGCTCGGACCAGTGGCTTTGGAGTACCGCTCCTGCCACTGGCCCGGTGGGTCGGCTGGGTCGCCCCAGTGCGTCCGACCCATGGGGTATTGGTTCTTTCCTGTCCCTCGGCTGCCCTACGTGTGTGTAGCGTCCTGGGCCGTTGGGCTCCTGTTCACCGGTGTGCCCGCGCGGTTTGCTGTGGTGCGTCTGCGGTGTCCTGGGCCAGCTGGCTCCTGTTCACCGGTGTGCCCGCTCGGTGTGTTGTGTTGCATGTGCGGTGTCCTGGGCCCCTGGGCTCCTGTTTACCGGTGTGCGTGCCGTGTGCGGTGCGCGTGTGCCATGGGTGGATGTGTCCCTCTTTCTCCCCCCCTAATGTTCGTTGTTTTTTTCTTTTTTTTTTTTTTTTTTTTGAATAAAGAAAAAGAAAAAACAAAAAAGAGGAAAACAGAGGCGCGCGTACACTGCAGGCACAGGCATGGGCAGCTGGTGCGGCGGTGCTATAGCGTTGTGTCCTCTGGCGTGTGTCGCCGGTGCTGTGGCGGCGGTCGCGCCCCAGGGGTGCGGCTCGCGTGTCCTGATGTACATGGGTATGGGTCAGGGTGGGTTTGGTTAGGTGTCTCTTTGCTTCTGGTGCTGGCTGGTTAGGCGGCTGTGTGGGCTGTGGCTGTGGGCTGTGTCTACGCATTTCCCTCAGCGGGCCCGGTTTGGAGTCAAGGGTTGACGGTTTTGGGTTGTGGCTCGGGTTTGATTTGTGTTGGGGCTTCGGCCCGGTTTGGCTTGGGTCAGGGTGGGTTTGGTGAGGTGTTTCTTTGCTTCTGGTGCTGGCTGGTTAGGCGGCTGTGTGGGCTGTGGGTGTGGGCTGTGGTTGCGTTGTTCCTTCGGCGGGTTTGGTTAGGAGTCAAGGGTTAGCGGTTTCGGGGTGTGGCTCGGGTTTGATTTGTGCTTGTGTTCTGGCTCGGTTAGGCGGTTGCGCGGGGCCGGGCGTGTGGGTAGCGGCGTCCACGGAGTCGTGCGCCCGAGGCGGGTGCGGGGTGGTGCGTGTGGGCCGGCCGTTGGCCGGTGGCCTCACTGGGAGTCCCACACGGAGGGGTCGGCGGGCGCGCCGGGGGCGTACGCAGCGTGCAGGTTGGGCAGCTGCGGGCGCACGTGCAGGGCGTCGGCGTGCCCGATGGCGACCTCACTGAGGACCGAGGGGTTGGCGGTAAGTAGTATGCGATGCCCGGGAGGGGTGGTGGTGGGGAGCGGGAGGATGTCCGCGGCCCGCGACGTGGGGGCGAACACGGCGTGGGTCGGGTGCGGCCCTGGGAGTGGTGCTGGGGGGAGCGGGACCATAGGACGGCGGTCTACTGTGAGGTGCCAGGCGCCGCGATGGTGGAGGAGCCGGACTAGGGCGATGCTGTGGCGCAGTGTGTGGGGCTGGGTGCTGGGCGGCGTGGGGACGTGCGGCGGGAGGGGGGGGGGGGGGGGGCGGTGGCGTGGGAGGGGGCATGGCGGAGGAGTGACGTCAGTGACGTGTGTGTCGTGCTGAGGGTGGAGAGGAGCCCACGGCATCGGGCCCGGGTTCGGCGCCTTTGGGCGTAGTGGTGCTCGTTGTCGTGTGCGTTGGCTTCCTTCGGCGTCCGGTTTGTTTGGTGACTTCTGGGCGGGGCCTGGCGTGGCGCCCCGTGGTGGTGCTGTGCTGGATAACGGGGTTAGATGGCGGCGCCGCTGGCCGGGGGGTCAGGCGCGTCGTGTTGTGTGGCGCGCAGGGCTTCTGGGGTGTTGTGGGTGTCGCCGGTGTCGGTGCGCCGACGCTTGTGGGGTGGTGAGGGGGTGTGTGCGTGCGGGGCTGGGCTTTGGGTGATGTCCCACAGGCGGATGCCGTCTCGCCGTGCTTCCTGGAGGGTCTCCCGCAGGCGCCTGAGGACGTACGGGTGGTCCTGGGGCGCGGGGAGGTTGCGGGGGTGGACTCCCAGGGGGTGGAGCGCATCGGCCAGCATGGCTTCCCATGCGGCCTGCGGCATCCACCCCCCCGCTGGCCGGAGGCGGCAGTTTTCCACCGACCCCTTGCGGGGCCGATGGACCAGGCCCTCGAGGGAGGGCTCTCCCCGGGCCCACTTCCGCAGCTCCCAGAGCTGCGTGTGGGTCCAGCGCTGCCACCACTGTTCTTGGGCGGGCCTGCGGTCTTGGGCGGAGGAGTGGGCGTGGGTGGGTGTGATGGGGTCGTGGGGGCCGGCGGCGGTGGCGGGCCTGGGGGATTCCTCGTAGTCCTGTTCCGTGGGGGTGCGTGGGGAGTGGGGGTGCACGCGGATGTGGACCCGCGGGTGTGCGCGTACGGTCTCCGCCTCGGGGTTGGGCGGGGATTCGTGGCGGCGGCGGTAGTGGGGCATGCGTTGCATGTGGGCTGTCATCGGGGGCCGGTAGGGGGGCGTGGGCGCTGCTGGTGGACCCTGGAGCGGTCCGTGGGCCCGGGGTGCGGGCTTTGGGAGGTGGTGGGACGAGGCGCGCCGCGCTTCGGCCGCGGCGCGCTCCGCCATGAAGGTGGCGGCGGTGGTGTCGGTGACGGTGGGGGGGCGCCGCGCTGGGCGTTGCTGCCTTCGGGCCTGGGACGGCTGGGGCCGGATGTCGTAGAGGACATCCTGGGGGGGCCGGGCCCGAGCTGCCGTCGTGGCGCCGGGTTTGGGCCTGGGCTTGGGCTTGGCTGCGGGCCGCCCTTTGGCCGCGGCCTTGGGCTTCGGCTGGGTCGTGGGCATGGGCTTCGCCGGGGCGTGGGCTTTGGCGGCGGTGGGGCTGCTCGCGGTGGGGGCGGGTTTGGAGGCCCGTTTGGGAGGTGTCCCCCGCGGCCTGGGGGGTGGAGTGCTGGATGAGGACGTGGTGGTGGTGGTGGTGGATGAGGTGGTCGTGGTGGTGGAGGTTGTGGAGTCGGAGGCGGAGGAGAGGGCCGCGGGAGACGGCGGAGGGTCCCGGGCCTCGGGGGCGGGCGTATGATGCTGGGTCCTGTAAGTAGCGAGAACGCGGGTGCAGGTTCGGGCATCGGGCGTGTGCGCGCGTTTTCCCTGGTGATCCGTGCGTGCTGGTGCTGGCGTGGCGGTGTTGTCTCGGCTGTGCGGGCACGTGGGTTACCCGGGGGGTGGCCATATCTGCTCCAGGACGCGGGGGTGTGTCTGCTGGAGGTAGTCGAGGGTCTCGAAGAAGCATCGCTGGATGCCGGGCATGTCCCCCTCTGTGAGGTGGGGGTAGTTTTGGGTGGGGGTGTGGGGGCCCGGCCATAGCAGCGCCATGAGGCGGGCTGCCACCATGTACGGGCATAGTTGTGGGGTGGTGGGGCGTGGGGGGGTGGGTCCCCCGCGGTTTGGGGGGGCTTCCATCTGCTGGGGGCGCAGCGTGACCACCCACACCCATCGGTCCGCGGGGATTCCCCAGGTCCGTTGGGTCCACTTGGCGAGGCAATACATCGCCCTACCAAGGCCCTGGCAGCTGCTGCGGATGGAGAGCAGCGCGTCCAGGGATTCGGGTTCCCACGTGCCCCAGATGTGGGGGTCGTCCGGGTCTTCCCCCCTGGCGTACGTGTCGGGGCCCGGGTTGTGTGTGGGGGGGGTGTAGTCGGCGGGGAGGAGGGAGTCGGTGCCGTGTACCACCCAGTGGTCTGTGGGTGCGTGGTAGGTGGTGGTGGAGAGGGTGTAGTGCAGATCGTACATGAGGGTCATGTACGTGGAGGGGGCTGGCTGCTGCTCGTCGGGGGTGGGGATGTCCCCCGGGACGTGGTGCCGGAAGTTGCTTAGGGAGGTCATCCGGGCCACCCATGTTTCCCGCTCCCACTCCTTGGTGCTGTTGGGGGTGGCGTCGGGTGGGGGGTGGGCCATGTTGGGCTCGCGGTAGCGGGTGCGGCCCTGGGTGCTGTCCCGCTCTGGCACGGGGTGTCCGACCAGGTGTCGCCCCCAGTCGATGGGGGGTACCCAGATCCGGCTCCCCGTGGGGGGCGGGCTCTCGCCGTCCGGGGTGGCGCGTGGGGGGCGCTCGTGTCGGGCGACGTGGAGGAAGGCGTCGAAGAGGAAGTCTCTGACGCCTTCCCCCAGGGTGGCCGCCTGGACCAGGGTGGCCGCCCGGATGGGGGTGCTGGTGCCGGAGGTGCGGAGGTACAGCACGACGTCCTGTTCCCCGACCCCCCGGAGGTGCTGCCGTACCGCTGCGGGGTTGTGCAGGGCGTAGGGCTCGGCCGGTGCGGCGACTGGCGGTGCGGGGTGCGATGGGGGGGCTGGTGTGGGTTGGGGGGGGTGGTCATCGTTGTCGCGCGCGGCGTCCGGTGATGGGGTCTCTTGCGGCGGCCGCGGGAGGGGGGATTCGCGGTGGCATGTGTCGGCAGGGGCATCGACATCGATTGGTTGGTGCTGGCTGCCGCGTGTTGTGTCCGTGGCCTGGTCTCGGGGGGGGGGCGGGGGGGGGTGGTGTGGGGGTGGCGCTGTTGGTGGTGGGGGGGGCGGGGATGGGTGTTGTGCTGGCTGGGGGTCTGGGTGTCCCTGTGGGTCGTGTGGGTGTTGCGTGTGTGCGCCGTGTGGTCCTTGCGGTTCCTGACTGGTTGTGGTGCCGGGGTGTGGGTGGGAGGCGGCCGTATGAGCGTCCGGGTGGGGCTGTGGTCCGTATGTAATGGGTGGCTGCCGCTGGATGGTGCTCGCTGGTATGGGGTGTGGGTGGGGGGGCTGCTGGTGGTGGTGGGGTGGGGGGGGCGGGGGTGGGTGTTGTGCCGGCTGGGGGTCCGGGCGTCCCTGTGGGTCGTGTGGGTGTTGCGTGTGTGCGCCGTGTGGCCCTTGCGGTTCTTGACCGGTCGCGGTGCCGGGGTGCGGGTGGGAGGCGACCGCATGAGCCCCCGGGTGGGGCTGTGGTCCGTATGTGATGGGTGGCTGCTGGTGGATGGTGCTCGCTGGTATGGGGTGTGGGTGGGGGGGCTGTTGGTGGTGGTGGGGCGCCCCTACTCGGTCCTGGTGTTGCCGGTGTGCGTGCGCGGCTCCTCGCGGGTCCATGGGGGTGTACCGTGGCTCGTATGCCGTGGGTCCGTGTAGCGGGGGCGGCGGGTGGTGCTGGACCCCCTGGTGGTGGTGTGGAGGGTGTGTCGGTTGTGTGTGGTACCCCGGCGTTGGTGGGTGTGGCGGCAGGGGCTGGTGGTGGTGGTACACGTGATGGTGTGGTGCGGTGATGTGCGCTATGTGGGGTGGGTGGTTCGCGGGGCCTGGTTGTGCTGGGGCGTGGTGGGGATGTAGCTGGTGGGGGCCGCTGTAGCTTGGGGGCATTAGGGGGTAGGGGTTGGGAGGGACGGGGGCGCGGTGGTGGTGTTGGTGGTGCCATGTCCCCTGGCTCTGCGCGTACGGTGGTCCTGGCATGGTGTGGACGTGTGTGGGCGGTGGTGGCTGACTGGGCTGCAGGGTTTGGGTGCTGCGGTAAGGTGGTGGCGGTGGGCGTTGGTGGTGGTGGTGTTGTTGGTGTGCCCCGGGGGTCTGGGCGTGGGGCGGTGCGGTGTGGCTGGACCCGGGCCTTGGTCGGGGCGTCGCGCCCTGCTGGCGGGCGCGTTGGCGGGCCCCCTGGTGCCCATGCCCCTTGGTCTTCTTGGCCTGGTGGGTGTCGGGGGCGGGTGAACCCCCCTGTCCCCGTGGGGGCGACGGGGAGCGGGCGCGCCAGCGGTGTGCCTCTTGGAGGCTCGTCTTGAGGCCTCTGACGTAGGCCTCCTGGTCCGTGAGGCTCATCCGCGTGGCGGTGGCCTCGTCGGGGGCGGCCAGGTGGGTGTCCCGGAAAGACGCCCAGCCCTCCGGGGGTGTCCGTTGTGTGGGGTGGGGGTGGTGTGCCGGGTAGAGGAGTGCGCTGAGGGGGTAAGGTGTTCCCTTCCGTCGGCCGAGGGCGTTTGCGAACCGGCGGCACGTGGCTCGGAGGTAGGCTGCTATCTCCTCTGGTGCCGTGTCGGCCCACGCTTCCGGCGTCAGGGCTGCTGCTTGGGGGGCCTGGAGTTGTGGGTCTGGGAGGTGTAGGTCTCGGTGGTGGAGGTATAGGGCGAGGAGGATGTGGCGGGCCGCCACGTTCAAGCCGCCTCCGCTGTGGCGTAGGGGTGGGCTGTGGGGGGGCAGGGGTGTGTTGCCCGTGGCCACGGCTATGGCCCATGCGTGGTCCGCCGCGTCCGCCACGTAGTACCCTCCCAGTTGGTCCCGGAGAGTGTCGGTGAGGTACCCGAAGAAGCTGGGGTGGCTGGCGGGGGGGGGTGCGGCTGGGGCCGCGGGCCGTTCGCGGTGGCGGGGGTTGAGGTCCCCGCAGTGGGGGCAGTGGGTGAGGCGGTGCGCGGCTCCCAGGCAGACCCAGTGGTCTGGGTTGCAGGGCAGGGCTGTCTGTGGTAGCCGCTGGCGAGCGCAGAGGGGACATGCGGTGGCTGGTGGTTGGTGGTACCTGTGGACGGACGGCGGCGTGGGGGGATGGGGGCTGGTGGCGCGCGCATGCTGGTGGGAGCGTGTGCGGTGCCTGTGGCGCCCGTGTGTGCTGTGCCAGTGCTGTGCCCGGTGGACGGTGTGTAGACGTGGTGGGGGTTCGGTGTTGGTATGTCACGGGGTAGGTTCTCATGGTTGGTAGAACAGGAGTTTGAGGAGGTGGGCTTGGTCTGTTGGTGGCAGGGTTGCCGCATGCTGCAGGTATTTGTGGGTGCGGTATGTGAGCTGCTCCGCCGTCTTGGCAACGGCCGTTCGCTGCATGTGTGCCGCCGTGGCCTGGGGGTCCTCCGCGTGGGTGCGTAGTAAGGTGTAGACGGCAGTGGGGACGAGTCCCCTGCGGACTGCCTCGAGCACCTCCGTCTGCTTGAGGACGGTGGTGAGTTGCTGGGTCGTCGGGGACTGCGCCAGCCATCCGGCGTGCTGTGCGATGGTGTGGGTTGGGTTCCAGTCTGTGAGGGTGTCCAGTCCCCTGTACAGGGAGCACGCCTTGAAGTGGTCCCACGTTTCTTCTTCCGCGTGGCTGCAGATGCATTTGGTGTGTCCTGCGGGGACGTGGATCGAGCGGCGCGTATACCATCGGTGGTACCGGGTGAGGAGGGGAAGTTGTTCGGGGGCGAGCTGGAGTCGGGGCTTTTGTAGGTGTGCTGGGAGGCTATCCGGGCGCAGGGCAGAGTAGTAGAGGGGGGTGTGGACGGAGTTTTCGAGGCGTCGGAGGAGTTCGGTGTTTGCTGGGTGGCCCAGTGTGGCGGCGAGTTGCTGGATGGGTGTGGGGTAGTGGTACTGCTTGTCTCGATCCGTGTACGGCGTGTCCTCGGGCATCCATTGGGGGGGCTGTGCGGCCAGGGGTATCGGGGGCAGGTGCTGCAGGTGGCTGTGGTGTGGGGTGTCCAGTCGCACGCGTTCGAGCCCTGGGGTGTGGTTGGTGTTCTGGTGTTTGGCCTGCGTGTCTGCGCGTCCATTGCGGTGCGACTCCTGCTTGACGATGTGTAGGGCGTCCTGGGGGTGCATGCCCTTGAAGGCCATCCATAGTCCCAACGCTTGTGTGGTGAGGCCGGAATCGAGTGCTTTGTGGAGGGGTAGGTCCGCAAGGCGCCTGGTGAGGTGGATGTCGACCGTGGCGTCCACGACTACCCAGATGTTGCGGGGCCGGACCGTCGTGGGTGGCGGTGTGGCGGTGACGGCGTCTGCCATGGTGCGCAGTTCGCCGTGGGAGGACGCCCCAAAGATGGTGGTCCCGGTGTGGTGTTCCACGTGGAGGCCGTCCGCGCGCCGGGTGATGCGCACGGAGGCGCAACCGACCGTGGGGGTGCGTTGCTGGGTGCCGGATGCGTCAGTGAAGTAGATGATGTCGGTGTCGCTGGGTATGGGTAGGCGGGCGATTGCTGTGGGGTGATAGACGTAGATGGGGTTCCCCTGGGTGGTTCTGGCGGTGATTTGCGTGGGTTGCAGTAGTGGCGCTGCATAGACGCCTATTCCCTGGGTGATGGTGGCCTGGGCTCGTGGGGTGAGGCGGAGGAGGCCCCTGTCTGGGCGTCCCTGGGTGATATACGCGTACATCAGGTGGAAGAGGTATCCCGTATTGGGGTGGAATTTCTGGCACGTGATGGTCTGTCGCCGCTCCGTGTCGTCCTTGTCGCCGCGGAGGGTGGGGCATTTGTGCTGTAGGGGGCGCATGGGTGCCTCCTGAGGTCCTGCGCGGTGTGGGTCGCAGCGGTCGTACTCCATGGCTACGCTGTCCGGGTCTGCCTGCTCGTTGGTGAACGTCCATGTCGCCGTGGGTGTTCGGGTCCAGGCTACGTGCGCCGGGTGGTCCGGGGGTACCGTGTGAAACCAGGGGGAGAGCCATGCCTGCTGGTCGGCGGTGGCGGCGGCGGTGGGGGTGTGGTAGTGGGTGGAGATGAGGTGCAGCAGGGGCCACGGCGTGTCGAGGGCTGCCGGGCCGCAGTGCCAGCACGTGCGTGGTATGCCCTGGTCACTGTGTCTGACTGGTGGTACATCGGTCTCCGGTGCATTGTGTTTGGGGATGGACCAGGGGGCATGGTGTCGCTGGACGGTGCGGGTTACATGTTTGTGGCCGTTTGGTGCTAGCAGCAGGATGGTGGGTGGTGTCCAGCCTTCGGCTGACGGGGTGGGCTCCCCCTGCGTCGTGCCGCCGTCGTTGGGGGTCTCGTGTTCGCTCAGGCGGGGCCGGGGGTGCTGGCGCTGGAAGGCTGTGTACGCCGTGTCGATGTCCTTGGGCCCCGGCATGTCGCGCCCTGCCTTCGTAGCACATGCGCGGAGGTACGCTTGGAAGACGTGGCGTGCCGGCCATTGTGGGTCGGAAAGGAACGGGGCGTGGTGGGCGTCGCATTGGGCCATGATCTGCATCTGTGTTGGGGTGATATACACTATGGTGATGGTGGCCCCTACGAGGCGCAGGGTGTCCACCTCGCCTGCCGGGTGTCGGTGGATGTCGGTGTGTGTGGCCACGAGTGGCCCCTGTTGGTCGCAGTGGTGGTTTGTCAGGATGGCGTGCGTGTGGTGCGGTAGGAGGAGTTGTAGCTGGGCCCAGATGCCAGTGCCCACGGGGGTGGAGACGCCGTGTTGTGCCAGTATCCACCGGGGGCAGGTGTTGCGGGCCATTTGCGCTTCTTTTATGCGTATGGCCGCCGCCTCGCGAACTTCTGGTTGGTGGTTGTGTGTTACCCTGTGTAGGAGGTGTGCTGCGTGTTTGGCATAGGCCATGTCGACCAGGGCGCCCGTATTGTCTCCGTAGTAGCGCCAGTGGGCCATCATGGCCTCCTTGGGGAAAGACGTGGGCCAGCCTCCGTGTTGCGCCCATGCCTTCGTCACTTGTTGTCGAGCATGGCGTAGTGCGTCTTGGGGGCGCGGGAGGTGCAGGGCTTGGTACCCGATGGCCGCGTTGAGCACTGCTTCCATGAAGTACGCCAGGCCCTGCGTAGACAGGAGGTCCCCCCTGGCAATTTGGGTTAGCCGGGCGAGGCGCTCTTCTAGCTTGCTTGGGAGTGTGATGTGGTGGTGCCGTGTGGCCTGTGTGACTCCCAGGTGGACTGTGGTGTCTTCCAGGTGCAGGGGTTCGCCTTTCCGGATGTGGGGGGTGGGGGTCTCGGCGTCGGCCAGCCCGACCGATTTGCGGGGGTGCACTAGGAGCTGGTGGGCGTCCAGGTAGGTTGTGGTGAGTTGGAGAATGGCGGACGCTTGTTCGGTGGTCGTCGGTAGCCCTGCGTTCTCAGGGTCGCGGTGGCGGGTGGCTGTAGTGAGGAGGTTGTCATCTGCGAAGTTGATGAGGGGGGACCGTAGCGGGTATGAGGCGTACCCCGGGTATACCCGTGCTAGCTCGAATGCCAGTGGCAGGGTGACGAGGAGGTAGAGGAAGGGGCCTTCGGCGCCTCCCTGGGGGACCCCGCTGTCTGTGCCGGTCCAGGGGGTGAGGCCCGCGGCCGTGATGACGGCGTAGAGTCGGGTTTGGATGTACCCGGTCATGAAGGATAGGAATCGGAGGCCCATGGCATCCCATACCTCCGTGAGGAGCCGGTGTGGGGCGTGGGGGAACGCGCCTTGGACATCGAGGGAGGCGATGATCATCTCGTAGGGGTTCATGTCCAGTGCGGTGTCCTGGAGGAAGATGGCCTCGTGGGGGGACCTGCCGGCCATGGCCCCCCACATGCTGGCGGGCACGTGGGCGAAGACCGCTGGCGCGATGCGGCCCAGGATGAGCGTCCACACCAGCTTGACCTCGGTGGTGGCGCATACTATGGGCCGCCAGTTCCCCGGCTGCGCCCAGTCCCCCTTTTTGTAGAGGGGGTGGACCAGGTTGGCCCACTCAGGGGGGATGGGCGTGGCGCCCGTGACGATGTCCCACAGGCGGGCTGCCAGGCGGCGTTTGATGGGCACGGTGAGACGTTGGTATGCTTCGGCCGGCAAACCGTCGACGCCGGGTACGACCCCCTTCTTCAGGCGGTCCAGGGCGCGCTGCAGTTCTGAGATGCTGAAGGGGTCGTGTTCGATGGCGCGCCGCTGTTCCCGGTTGAAGACCCTGGGCACATGCTCGCGGATGGTGTTTCTGGTGTGGGGGTCGAGCTCGGGGAGGGCGTCCCCGTGTTGCGCCTGGAAGCTGTCCAGGACTGCCTGGAGGACGGCGTCGGGGTCATTGGTGAGGCCTCCTTCGGGGGTGCGGACCGCGTGGATGGTACGGCGCCCCGTGTCCTCCAGGATGCGGCTGACGTACCGTAGGGACTTGTACGGCGTGTCGTTTCTGCCGTATCTTTCGCGTTCCTGGGCTGCTGCCGCTATGCGGTGGGCGTGCCATTCCTGGAGTTGGTGGCGGCGGGTGGTGAGGAGCGCACGGAGGTGGGCGTCCCGGTCTCGTGCCTCCGGTGTGCTGGGGCGTAGCAGGGTGGCGAGTTCCCCTTTCGTGGTCCAGATGTCATGGACGAGTTGCTGGAGGGTGAGGTCCGGTGGTGCTCCCGTGTGGTCGGTGTCACGCTCCATGCCGCATGCTTGTGCCGCCCGGCGCATGGCGGTGGTGAGTGTCGGTGCACCCGGGCGGCGTAGGATGGCGTGTAGGGCCCTGTTATACCTGTGCCAGGCGCCGTGGTCGTCCTCGGCCGGGAACTGCAGTGTGGGTGGGAGGGTGTCGTCTGGCAGGGTGGCTGCGGGTGGGGGTAGGTCGGGGATGATGAGGTCGATGTAGAGGGGCCGGTGGCCCGTGCCTGTGGGCGGGAGGTCCCCGTAGGCTGCTTCGTGGACGCGCACCGTGGTTGGGTCCCCGTAGCACGTGTCGATGCGGGATGGGTGGGTGCCGGCTTGGTGGGGGTAATGGGAGGGTGTGCCGGTGAGCCCTGCCGTGAGGTCGGTGAGGCCCAGCTGGTGCATGGCGTCCCGGACAGCTATGTCGGTGGCTGTGGGTGGGCCGGTGCGGTCGTCGTCGGTGGGAGCGGCGTTTAGGTCGCCTATGATGATGGTGGGTGCCAGGAGGGAGAGTCGGCGGTACGCCAGGCTCAGGGTGTCCAGGAAGTCCTTGGTCTCCTCCCCGAACGGGACGTGCGTGAGCAGCACGTTTAGCTGCCATCCGGGCCCCACGCACTCGTACGCCCCGAGGCGACCATCCACTCCGAGGTCGGGGTGGGCATGTACCGTGACCGATGTCTTGTGGTAGAGGGGTACCCCCCGTTCCCAGTGGGCGTGATATTTGTTCCCCTCTGGGTCCAGGATTGGTGCTGGTTCGGGTTGGTCCGCTTTGCGGAGGGCTTGCTCCAGGAACCCCAGGAGGTCTGCGCCTTGGGGGTGCGGCCCGGGCATGGCTTGCAGTGTGGCGGCCTTGGTGGGGTCGTAGGTGACCGCGGGCTCGTTGAGGATGTTGATGCGGGCGTGGGCTTCCGCAGGCGCCGGTTTCTGGGGACCGGTAGTTGGGGGGGCGGGCCGTGTCCGGCCCTGGCCCCGTCAGGCGTTGAGGAGGTCGATGACGCCCTGAGCTGTGGGTGCCCTGCGGTTCCGCTTCTGGGGTTGGGGTAGGGCCCATGCATTGTGGACTTCGCCCGTGTACTCGGTGCCGGTGAGGTGCTCCGTGTCGGGGGTGCACAGCTGCATGGGGACCATCTCACGACCGGCTTGGTCTCGCCAGAGTTCGATGGTGCGCCCCAGCTTCTTGTCGTTGGGGGTGGCCGGGTCCCACTTGACGTTGATCTTGAACCCCTGGTGGTCCCCGGTGACGCGGTACCGGTGCTTGACCTCCCCTGCGGCCCATATCCACTTGGAGGGGCCCGCGGCCGTGGGGTACTCGAAGGGCAGCTGCACCCGGGTGTTGATGGCGTATTCGGGATACAGGGCAGCGGCTTCCTCTTTGGTCCAGCTCTTCGGCTTGGCCCTTGGCTTTGGCGCGGGTTTGGCCTGTGTGGAGGCCTTGCGCTTTTGCGCACCTTGGCGGCGTCGGGCAGCGGGTTGTCCCCGTTGGGGAGGTGCGCCCTGGGGCCGCTGTACGGGTGCGTGGCCCGGTGCAAACACGGGGTGTTCGCGTGTGGCTGGGACGTCGGGCTTGGACGTGGGGACGGGGTCCGCCAGTTGGAACACTTGCTTGGTCATGAGGCCAAGCACTTCCTCGGCCTCCTGCAGGGCGTCGGGCGGGTCCGTGGGCCAGGTGAGGAGCCGGTGCCCGGTGCCTGCCCCGTGGCGGCGCATGTGGGCCGTGTAGCGGGTGGCGTGGCGTGTCCACGCTGGGGTGCGTTCCGGGGGGAGGGGGCCTTCTGGCGCCCCCTGCGCCCAGTAGAGGGCGTAGTGCAGCGCTTCCCAGGCTGCCTCTGGGGCGTGGGGGATGCGTGCGGCGAGTCGCAAGCGGTCTCCTCCGCGTGGTGGGGGCGGGACTTCGCCGTCGGGGGCGTGTGCCGTTGCCCGTCTGACCTTGCCGTGGTCGTCCCATTCCACCGTCCACCAGGTGTCCCGGTGTTTGAGGATGTGGACCTCCGTGGTGGCCGGGGGGGCGTCTATGGCGTCCCAGCTGACGAGCTGGATGGGGCGGACCGCAGGGTGGGTCTTCGGGGGTGCCCGCATGTTGAGGATTTGGTGGATGTCCTCGGCGGTGGGGCCCGTGTCGGGGGCGTCCTGCGCTGCTTGGGCTAGAGGTGGGGAGGGGCGGTCCTCCCAGAGGCGGGATGCGGACGCCGTGGCGTACATGGCTGCGATCAGGACGTGTTCCGTCAGCCCTTCCACCATGAGGTGGTTTTCCCCCTCCAGGTCTCGGGGGATGGCGGCTTCCGCCTTTAGGGTGAGGAGTGCGATGGCGCGTTTGGGTCCAGGTGTGGCGTGTGTCGGCTCATCTGGCGGGCGTCCGTCGGATGGGGTGTGGGGGGGGCGCTTCTGGAAGGGGGATGGTCCCACCGCCAGGTGCTCGACAAGGTGTAGTGGTATGGCGTGGTGGCGGTCCGCCGCGGGCAGGAGGTAGGGGTGTGGGTCTCCGGGCACCGTGCCGAGGAATATGCCCCCCCTGTAGGTAGGGGTGGGCAGGGGTTGCTGCAGAGCGCCTGCGCATGGTAGCGCGCACCGAGGGTTGCAGTGGGTGCATGGGGCTGTTATGGGGTGCGGTACCGCGTACACGGTGAAGGGCCCTACCGCTCGCTGGATGTGGCGGGGGATGATGTTGCGGAGGTCCGCCACCCGTGCCGTGCGGCCTTCGCCATAGTATATCCAGAGCGTGTCCTCCAGTGCCATTTTGGGGCGTAGTTTGCGAGCCAGTAGGTTCAAGGTGCTTTTGTGGGTGGCCTCGGTGATGGTGCCGGGCCCAGCGTTAATGCGTGGGGGCAGGTGGCTTTGGTGTTGTGCTGCGGCCCGTCTGCGGGCGGTGTGGAGGGCGGTGCTGTCGGCGGGAGGGGGCGCGTGGTGGGTGGGCCTTTTGCGTGGGGTCGGGGCGACGTGTAGGGGGTGCTTCCATGCCGGGCGTGGGTGGTGTTGCGGTGGCTGGAGGCCAGGGTAGGTGGTGAAGGTGTATACGGTGATGGGGGAGCGCTCATGCGTGGCCTGGAGGTAGTAGTGGTCGCGACCCGTGTTGTGGGTGACGATGACGTTGGGCGTTGGTATGTCGTAGTGGAGCGCGGTATTGGGGAGTTCCTTGCTGTAGACCGCCTGTCACATGAATTACCTCATATTCAGCATGCTCACTTTGGCAAGTGCTTGAAGGTGCAACTATTGCATAGATTCTCACTCTGGTACACTGACACATGCAGCCTGAGGTTTGCATCTCACGTTCCAATGAATTTCTCATTACCAGTGAACTCACGGTTGCATCTGACAAGACTGTCTGGGGTAAATGACAGTGATTCTGGCAAGTACTTGAAGCTGCGGCTATTACATGGACTATCACCTTGGCACATTGACACATTCGGCCTGAAGTTTGCATTTCACGCTCATCTGAATTTCTCCCTGCCGATTCTTTCTCAGCCGCATTATTCCAGACTACGTGGAGTAAGTGGCAGTGATTCTGGCAAGCGCCTAAAGCTGCGGCTATTGCTTGGGTTCTCACCTTGGCATACTGACACATGCGGTCTGAGGTTTGCATTTCATGTTCATTTGAATTCTTCCCTACCAGTGATTTCTCAGCTGCATTCCACCAGACTGCTTGGGGCAAGTATCAGTGACTCTGGCAAGTGCCTGGAGCTGCGGCCATTGCATGGTTTCTCACCGTCGTTCACTGACATCTGTGATCTGAATTTTTCATTTTCAACGATTTCTCAACCGCATCTTCCCAGACTGCTTGGAAGAAGTGACAATGATACCAGAATATGCTCTCACACCAACGCCTTTGGACTGCTTCACCTTGGCGCATCAAAAATTGATGTTTTGACTACAGCGGATACAGCACCTGGCCGTTTTCTGAATTGCTTTGCTACTCGCATGAGATCCAGTCAACCAAATGCTGCCTGTTATTCTTCTCGCCAATACCACATCTTGTATCACTCTGAGCAAGTTTTGGTGCTGCGACAGCCCTTTCCCCTCAGCGCTAGCCCATCACATGAGACGCATTCCATCAGCTTCAGTAACTCACTCACACCACACTTTGCGGTCACGTGTACTGGAAACACGCAACTCAAGCAAGGCTATTCACTTTACTTCACATATCACATCATATCCTCACATCACATCATATTAGTTTCCCAAAAGCCGCAGCCAGCCCCACAACCCCCTCCCTATACCAGCACACTCGCTAGACCGACACTCAACACAGGCGCATATTTCAGGCGATCCCTTATGTGAGAGAGCTGAACACGATATACAACATACCCCTCCCCCCTCGATAATCCCACGGCCCAGGAAAGGAATCAAACGTACGCCTCCAACGATCACCAAACTCGTTCCCACCCACCTGAACTTTAAAACAGACAACTTACAGAAAAAACAAGCACGCAAACATATTTTCTCCCACTTCACCTCAGGTACTGACATACTACTTCTTCAAGAGGTCCCAGACACACCACTCCTGCCCACTTACTATTCCAGCGGGCAACACAAAGCCAAACTACACTTCAATCTGTCTAACTGCAAAGCACGTGGATCCGCAATCGTTCTGTCAGCACGCATTGCACCATATGCAACGCCACTGCCTAATTCCGACACAGAAGGCTTGATCACCGCTGTGCTACTCCATTTTCCTGGTCATCCAGCTCTTCTCATTGCATCTATCTACGCACCTCCCCCCTACAGATCAACCATTGAATCCACACTGCAACCCCTGCTAGACAAATACCCCTTCCACATCCTCGGAGGCGATTTCAATGCAGTTCATCAATCGTTGATTGACAGTGTCGACATGGTCACCCCCCCCTGCTGGCCCTGGCTCAACGGTCACCTGTCAGAAACAACAGGCACACTACTTGACTGCTGGCGCACCAAACATCCGCTGGAGCGCTCTTACACAAGATATTCAACTGCATACCGCACAAGCCAGTCACGTATTGATTTCTTCCTTGCATCCCCCCTCACACTTTCTGTTTTTCCACTTTTGAGCTCTGAGATCGAATGCTGGAACAAAACTAGAGATCACCACCCAGTCAACCTCATCATGCGTTCTCCGGAACTACCAACACACTCAGAAACCCCACCAAAACCAGACCTACTGAAAAAACTGAACTCACAGGATGCACAAGCACTCAAAAACAAATTGGAGCCACTGAACACTTGGTGCGCAGAGCACCTGTCACTCCTGCCTAACATGTCACCAGACATAGTCATACAATACACTGACACACTCATACACCAACTCACGTCCGCATATTACTCTTTCACAAACCCCTCTCCACACAAACCCTCAAAACTGGAACACACCTTCGCACAACTCGTCAACTCACTCCCCCCCCCAGACGATCCCAATTTCCTGCACAAGATATCACAGCTGCATGACACATACTCCCAATGGGAAAAACAAATTTCCAAAAACAACACAACCAAGCTACACAGAGCACTAGTCAGAGGTTCACAAATCAAAAGGACTCTGAATGAAGCACTGAACCCACAGTCAAAAGGAACAATGGCACTGAAAGACCCCACATCATCCGAGCCAGCAACATCAGTCCCACAGAAATGCTCTGAAATTATGTCCCACACATTATTACACCTCGGTGGTGACCCACACTTTTCCCCACCAAAACAACTGCTTGATACTCTTCTGCTCAACTCACCGCAATGCCCCAGTGAAACAAAACATTCAGCTCCCCAGCCCATGAGTTGGCAATTCTTCACACAGCTACTTTTCTCAGCAAAGCCTACTAAGGCAGCAGAACTGGACAAGTCCAATCTGTACATTTTCCATCTCTGTCCGCAGAAAATTCAGGAGTGGCTCTGGAATGTGTGCAATCTGTTTCTGCACTCGCCACTGCCCAGACACTGGACAACAGCCCTCGTCTTCCTGCTGTATAAAAAAAAAGATGTCACAGACCCACGGAATTACAGACCAATATCACTACTCCACAGCATATATAAAATAATAGCAACACATATACGGGAACAGCTATCACACCACGTGGAGAAGCACAAAATCATGCACCACAGCCAACACGGAGGCCTGGCAGCACATCACACGGCAGACCACATATATCACATAAAAGCACTACAAATCAAAAACAAACAAGCATATCACCTATACATCGACTTCAACAAGGCCTTCAATAGCATACCACAACAGGCACTCATCTACACACTACAATACTACAACTTACCAACACACTTAAAAGACACGTTGAAACACTTTCCACACCCCAAAGCGAAAGCCACAGTACCATGAACCAGAACCCCTGCCCTCGAAGGTCACACATAAAGCAGCTACCAGGACACCAAAGAGGGGCAAAAAAACACCACACAGGCCACTAATTCAGCCTGCCATGCGCCCACAATCATTGCCACCACCTCAACCATTCTTCTCTCCTTCCCTCTGGGATTTTTATCAAGCTCAGGCCACCACCAGAACCACCTCCAAGTGGGGTTACTGTACATACTTAACTGTACATACGGTAATGACGGTGTGACATGCACAATGGAACAATGATGATGACGTCATGGGTGGCGGCCAACGCCGTGGGAAAAAAAAACTACTACGAAATCAGTACCATCATCAGGCGAAGACTGGGTGCCATCATTCCACAAGCTGCCACAAGACATCAATTTTGGATGATCGAGACGACACAAGAGAATTGGCAGCGGATGTGCCCGGACTCTGCGAATACATACGAACTGCGTGTGCGACTGCAAGAAGATGGAGATTTCTTCCGGATCCGGTCTCAGCATCAAGATGGATCGCCGTACACTCAGCATATCAAAGGCAAAGGAAAAGGCAAGAGTGGCCCGCCGCGTACCTCGCCCTCGACGTACTCCGCTCGTGGCGCACCCCACATGCCAGCTCGAGAGTATTCCCGCGAACACGCCCGCGAACGCTTCGATCGAGACTACAGCCCGGACCGCATGCGTGGAAGGACCCGAGAATACACCAGAGAACCGTTGCGGGAACGTGCCCATGAATCCTCTCGAGATGTCGTCCGCGAGCGCCCCAGAGGACATGACAGGGCAGCAGCTCAAGAATTCGAGCGAGAATATGTGAAAGAACCTATCTCTGAGCACGCAGTGGAAGCAGCACGAGCACTCCTGCGCGAGCACGAACGGGAACTGGCACGTGAACGTGAACGAGTCCTCACCCGTGACCGTCCTGGCTCTCATGCAAGCACCGTTTCCGGAGACCCGGCCCACGGACCCCGCGATTACCGCCATCCTCAAGGGGCTCGCGACGTTTGCAGTGGTGGTCGGACAGAATCCAGACGGTCTGCATACGATCAATATCGTGATGAAGAAGAAGTTGACGAGCCTCCGGCCAAGCACTGAAGAATGAGTCCCCCTGTCCCTTCTGAGTACGGCAGGTATGAACCCAGGCGAAGCCGATACGATCGGTTGGACAGACACGATCCGTATGCTCGGCACGAACAGCACAGCCAGCATGAGTATCTATCTCAGAGCAGCCGCTGTCCCATCAACGAACCTGCTGCGCACAGCGCTGAGCCTCACATGGCGAGCCATCTGCCTGCCTCTGGCGAAGCACATGACTTGGTGTTGCGACTCAGCAACTTGTCTGACGCGTCTGAGCATGCCCGACAGTTCACTCCCCGAGATCCCCGCGGAAAATAAATCTCGGACGCACGCGACCCGAGTGTTCCCGCGCATCGGCAGTATGGCAAAGGCAAACCCCAGTACCGCTACCCCCGTACCCAAGAGTACCGTGGCAAGAGCGGCAAGAGCGGTGGCAAAGGCCGGAGTGGGAAGGAAAGTGAGCTGACGGTGCCGGTCACGCTGACGGTCAAGCTGCACATGGATGACCCGCAGAAGAAAGAATGAACGTGACCAGTTGAGGATGCAGAGAATCAGAACAAGTCCAGATGCGTAAGAAAGATACCGAATCAATCTGTGCTCATGTAAATGCAATCAGAATTCAGAATTCATTCAGAATTCAGCATGCGTGCGCACCCCATGATCCTCCGGCAATTCGCGGTGAATGCAACCAGGAGGCACCCAAATTTCATGTTTCTAAACCCCAATTTGGGAACAGATGATCCGAGGACATCCAACTGCCCAAAAAAGAATCTGATCGGATCTGTGACGATTCATGTCTCTCCACATGTCAGAATCTCGTACGCATGAGTCCTCAGAGAACACAGTGACAACAACAGTGATGCATAAAATTTCTTTTGCGTCCATCAACTCAACTCGGTGCTGCCACAATGGACGGATCAACCTGCCCGCACTGGCAATGCCGGTCTGTTTGCCGGGAAAGGTACAATCTTTCTCTCAACCCCCGCAATCAAGCACCACCCAGCATCCGCACATCTGACGAAAGAATGAATGTTGAGCACCCCTTCATTTACTGGTGAATGCATCTCTTCAAGATGCAAATGTTTTCCAAGCGACACAGGAATCAGATCAGTATCCCACCTGCAAAGTGGAAATGTACCACACGTCAATCATGCCACACCCGCAATTGCACTGACCTCCGCTCACACCCAGGATGAGTAAATCAGCAGTATCCACTATCCCCAACCTCAGCATACGGCCAAAACGCATGCACTCTCAGGCAAAATTTTCGAATGCCAATGGAATTCCAACCCGCAATATATGACCCGCCTCATTGCACTCATGCAATCATGCTGCAGCCCATTGGACCAGCAACTACGTCCACCGTGGCAACGGTGAACCCTCCTGACAGAAAGCATCAGACCCGATTCATCTGCATCCACAGACAATGTCACAAGCACCAGAAGTCAAGCAGGAAGTACATCTGACTGTGCCCCCTTGCCCTCCCCAATGCCAAAAAAAAAAACCAATTTTGAATTTTTTTAACCACCCAGAGAGGATCAATAATCAACCCAGAAAATCACATCAACAGTAAAATCAATAAATGTCATGGACATACAAGTAATGCCAAGGTTCTGCATACACCCAGCCCTCACTTTTCTGCTGCACTTGAACACACAATAGAACACACACATGCAATTATCATATTTAATTCGTCTCATGCCATGTACGTGGTCTTTTACAGGAGTTACCCGCCATCTGGAATTATCAGGACAAACAGTGGAACAGGAATTCCCCAGTCCCCTTTGCAACACTCATTGAAGGACAACAATCAAGAATGGGGCAAGATACATGATTTCCTCTTCAAGAATGCAGATCAACAATCCGCCCAGAGTATACGCATCACATGGTCAAGAAAAGAGTGGCGTTCAAACGAAACATCTTGATCAATCATGGAAGCGACCACACAGAGAGCAAAGCATCTGAGGAGACTAGGAAGAAGACGACGGTGGCCTCCACTGGTCCGGAGAGAGAACCAGCTCAAAGAATCAGATCCAGTAGGACAGCCCACACCCAGACCACAAAGGAATCTCAGAGCCAGGGTCACAACGTACCATCCTGTAACCTGCAGTGTCCAATCACACCAGGAAGTGATGAACCCTGTCCCAATGATATTATAAGTTCTCACACTCCACCCGACAGTCCCTCATGCGTGCACTGCCTGCCCGGGAATCTGAACATGGCGCTCAAACAATATTCTTCTCCATGATGTCTCTGCAGAAGGAGCAGATCAGAACAAGTATGATAATTCTGCATGCCACAGATGACTTGCACATCATGTTCTCGGTGCACTGAAACTCAGTATAAAGAAAAGAATGTCAAAATCACACCAAGAATCAATCAAGCCCCGTCCCAAACGCGAAAAAAATTACCAAACACACTCAGCATCCAAAGTCATATCGAATCTTTCTTGTTCAAAGACAAACTGACAAGGTAAAGCTCTCTCCACACAGCAGCACACACTCCCGGACCCCATGCAAGTATCAAGGCACGAAGGGAAATCGAGTAAAGCATTAGCCCTAATCCAGAAGGAGAGCACAGGAACCCGACACAAAGACCGCAACCAGGTACGTGCATGCTGCAAGTGATCACGGTTGCTCAACAACAATGTAATGAATAGGGAACGAACAACAGACCATCAAAAGTGCATGACTGTACATGTGCTCACGCAGAAGCCAGTGAACACACCCCTCAAGTCGTGCCGTCAACAGTGAACCACGCTCCTCCAAAGAACTCATTTCCAGATATCAGATATGCATGCCTTCAATGTCAATCAGTGTTTTCTGAAAGAATCTGATCAAGAACTCCGAAGAATTCATCGCTCTTGCACCAGAGCGACAGCGTGCGTACGTTGACCCCACAACCGCAGGGTACTTCACCAGAATTTTCTACTCGGATGGGGACCTCAAAGCAGTGGTGACACACTGGCCGTCCAAAGTGGAAGTATCAGAAATATCGATGACCACCAGCCTCGCAACATGTTTCGGAATGTTCGCCTCCCTCATGCGCGCATCGATCTCTGAGGAAGACTTGACCATACCGGCTACTGAATTTCCGGATTACATGTGGCTTACAATCAAAGACTTGACGCTGCGGACTCAAGAATGGCTTGAGAATGCGTCCAACGAAGAATGGTGTGACATTCTGGACAGACTGTCTCATTATCTGGAATCAGAAAATGCGAAAGAAAAGTTCGACAAGCTCATCAACGATGATCCCTACAACTTTCAGCGACTACTGGAGGCTGACGGCAGACTGATCGAAGGAGACAAGCAACTTTCTGAAACCACCTTCTGGCTGTATTATTGGGCAGCTCTATATGCAGCATGGGCCACGTTTCAACAAAAGCTGCCTCCATGGACCCCGAATTTCATTGATGGTAAGCCGCACAGACAAGCCATGTCCGACCAATCGTTGAGGGCCAGTATCACCACCACGCTTCGCTCTCTGAAACCAGGCACACCCAACCCAAAGGAAATCGTGCCGGCTCTCAACAACGTGCTCCATCCCCCGGAGGGCAATCCCCTTCTCGTGCTCAATCCCCTCGAAGAAACCCTCCACCGCCCATTATCAATCTGGATGCTCATCTTGATGTGCCACTGGAAGCTCCATCAGCAGCAAAGAATCGAAGAACAACATCCATCGAACCCCCATCAATTCCATCAACAGCAGACTTGATGCTCCACTCAGGTCCAAGGGACAATGAACCTCCAAAGAGATACCCCACGGATCACAACAAATTTGCATTCAACGAAGTCAGCCGATCCTACGTACCCAAAAATCAGCCAGGCCTCTCATTCCAAGATCAAAGGATGCCAGGACTACATCCCCCTCCACAAGCTGCAACCAACGACACTTACGCCAACTTTGAGGATATCATAGCCAAAGTACAAGAAGAATGCGACGCACTGGATGACAGTGAATGCGAAGTTGCAGCACGCCAGCTGTACATGCGCCTACTACCAGTCAAAGCGGCTGCGAAAATCCTCAACTTCTTCCAAAAAGCACAAAAGTGCAAACAACTCGGAGCCATACTCAAAGCCCACATGTGTGCCCTATCGAGCGGCATCCCAGCAGTAACGCAGTCCCTGCAAGATTGGTGAGATATATGCAAGGACGAACTTTCGGCTCTTCTCCTGAGACAAGCAAAAGAATCAGCGAATTGAAGAAAATGTGGCAATCCATCCCGCAAGATGCAGATTGGACCATGTCGGCGACGATGCTGGCCTTTTCATTTCATATAGAAGAGAACACCAGATTGAGTCTGATGTCCGCTCAAACCGCAGCCCAGTGGTGGAACGCAGTGATAAGAAATCTTGCAACCACCACCAACGTCGCAGACTTTGACACGGTGCAGACTGAACTAGAGAATCTAGGCGCCACAGTGAATGTGCAAACTCCAGAATGGATCAACCAATGGATGGTTCCGGAAGAAGAGAATCCCCACCACTCAGCCACCACGGCCCCACAGCCAACTCAGCCCCTTACGGCAGCTACCCAGTACCAGCCACAAACCCCAACTCTGATGCCAACTCAACAACATCAACAGTACCAGCAATACCAACTAAATCTCCCACAAAGATCAAGCACATCGCATACGCAACCCACAACACCCAAGAACTCACTGATGCCTTTCCCCCCAACGAATCAGCCCCCACAACCACCCGTGCAGCAACCACCACAATACCCCCAGCATCAGGGACAAGGAGTTACACTGATGATTACCCAAACCAAAGATGTGCCGTACAAGGACCTTGAGAACGAGATCGAGAAGCACTTCGGAATTAATTCAGGGCTGCAACCTGCAGCCATCAACAAGGGATTCTGGTTCCTCAACAGTGTGAATCCCCACGCATGGAATGCCTTAGCACATGGCAAAGAAAAAGTATGGCTCCACATCGGCAACAACAAGTACATTGGTGTACGGTCAAAGAATGAATTTGGAGATCCATATGAACCACCCAATCCAGCGAAAAGAAGGAAGACAGAATCAACAGGCACACCAGCACAAGCCGCAGTGGCCCCGCCACCACTCCCACCTGCAGCAACACCAGGAGTAGTACCAGGGCACCAGTACAGCCCGTATCCACCACAAAGTCCTATGTACTCATGGTACCCTCCTCATCACCCACCCATGCCCCACATGCAGCCATCATTCTCTCACTACCAACCACACCTCTACGAGAACATGCACCCTATGGCTCATCCAACACCGGATCAACAACGACCAGCGGCAGGAACACCCCGTATCAATTCTCCACAGTCGCAGAATCGAGCAGTACGCTCATGCACGCCACGAAGAGAAGACCTGCCTCCAGCCCAAATTACGGCGTCCAGTGCCTCCATCCCAGCAGCGCCAGGAGTGACGCAGGAGAAGAAATGAATTCCCCTCGCCCTCCCAAAATCCACATCGTGCTCTGCACTAATCATACGTTACACGGATAACTTGCTACCACACGGATCACTCAACAAGAGAACCGCTGATGCATCCCTGACAGACTTACACAACTGGTCCACCAAATGCTCAACAGATCTCAATCATGACCCCCTCCAGCCACAATCTCAAAACACCAGAGCAAACCCAAAACACACAACCCTACTACATGTATGTACACGATGTGGAACTCCAGCTTCACAGGAGACAACAGCCCTATGCAACTGCCCCAACCCAGCACTGTATGGCATACCCTGTCATCAAGCAACCCCAGAAGAAGAGGCAGCAGTCGAGCTGCTGTATCGCATCACAAGAATCCCCAATCTTGAAGGAGTACCCCCAGCAGTAGTGCTCCGTCAGACTCGAATCATCCATGCATGGCTTCAAGCACACATGGAATCAGAGAACCAGTACAACAAGACTTTCACCCCGTCCTACCCAATAGTGTCCTGCGACTCTGTCCTACTCCTCTGGTGCCGGACAATCATCCCACCTGATGCCCGACTCTTCCGAGAAAAAACACGGGTACAACAATTCCAATCTCAAGGCGGATACATGATTATCAGCGCCCAAGAATACGACCCAAAGGACACAATTTCATGGTCGGACGGCCCGGAATGTCGTCAATGTGGAAAACTGTCAGGTTACCACATGAAGCTGCATTTGACAACCCCCGATCAACAGAATCAGCCCCACATCAGAGCCTGCTGGCACCTTCCCAAGCAAGAAAGTATATCAGCTGAAATGGCGACACGCAGCATTATACACGTGGGAACATTCAAGCTCGAAGGAGTTTTCCCGATCACCGACAGCAGAATGTGGCCATGCAAACCCTCACTTCCGAATGATGTTCACCCGCACATTCAACGTGCATATGCACAAATGCACCAAGAATTCAGCACCCTGATACCACCCGCGATCAACCCAAACATCCCACAGTGGGTGGACTTACAGATCATGGGCATCAATTGCGGAAGTCTCGAGCAGAAGCTGCATCAGCTGTACTGTTATCTAATCCTGGGAATGCCGGACATCGTCTGCCTTCAAGAAACATGGGCTCTCATGCGAGAAGGATGGCTCAACGGACTCCCCTATCAACACGTTGCCTCAGATCCATACAAAGGCGGCGGCCTGGTTATCCTGGTGCACACGAGAAGGCTCTCGAAAAAGAAATGGAAGACAGATGTCCGAAAGCACTCCCTCTGCGTCCACATTAACCCGGGACTACCAACTTCCATAGCGGTAGCATCAATCCACTTCCCTCCCGGCATTTGCCCAATCAGCATAGAAGAACATAGCAAGGCTGTGGCATCATTCCTCACAAAAGCAAAAGCAACAATCACATTCATACAAGAAGATCTGAACGACGACGGTATGCGCAGCAAGCGTGGCTAGCTCAAGAAAACACTCTCGAAAGAATGGAAAGAATTCAACTTTCCATACGCTACAGGTCACCCCACCAATCAAGTGCTGACTAAAAGAGGACTCTCGGAGAAAGAAATCGATTGGATGTTTACCCACAACAGTACCCCATGTGTAGCGTGCACCAGAGACCAACTGCCAGGCCTCGGCTCTCACCGAGTGCAGCAGTACTTCCTGGTGGTGGACAGCGACCAGATGAAGCCGGCAGATCCATCTCAACGCAGGTACGAGTTCCGACACCTGAACCAGAAAGAATTTCAAGAGACTGCGAACATCTGCTCTCTGTTATTCGCATGGGCCAACATCACAGAATGGTCCCCCACAGCCGTCATGCACATGTACTTCCTGGTAATGGATGGTATAATTCCCCGCAGAAAATCCCACCTCTCCTTGACGGTGGCAGATGCCAAAGCAATGGCGGCTGCACTTCAAGCACGTGATGGAAGAAATTCTGTGGCAGTTACCCAGTGGTGGGAAAACCGAAACAACAAGGCCATGGCGTCCAAGCTGCATATCCCACTGGAAAAACTGCAGGGAGTATCCATTACATCTGCAACAACTCATGCCATCAAACTTAAAAAGAACAAATTCCAAGTCGTGGACCAAATCAGTGCCGATGGCAGGTAGTTTCCACAGGAGAAAGAAGAATTTCAGGAAGAGATGCTGCGTCAAGCCAAGGAATTGTACAGCGGGCGTCCGCGAATCCGATTAGATTATGAGCACCTCAAGAAAGGCATGGAATTGGACACGGACCAACCTGAAGATACAGTTGACTTCATCGCCCACATGAACAGACTCCAAAGAACCCGAACAGGCCTTCCCATCGACGATGCAGCAGGTCAAACTCCGAATTTCCATGAACTCACTGCATTAGTCGGTCGCTCATCTTCAGAAGCCACCTCACTGGAGCAGCTTCCCCATGCTCTGGTGAGTCTCCTAGACGGATTCAGTCTGCTACTGATCTCCACACTGCTCGCAGCATTTGCTAACGGCAGTCACTGTCCACTCTTATGTGCAGTACTTCACTTATGTCTAAAGAAGAAAGAACCGTCCTGGCTCATTCCCAATAGCAGACCCATTCTGCTTGAATCCTACCTACGCCGTCTCGAATCCAGCAACGTTTTCCTGCGTCAACAAGAGCGCTCAGAATGGTTCCAATGGACACCCCCATCTCACTATGCCTACAGAAAGCCACCCCTCCCTCAGGCAGTACACCCGCTACGCAAGCGACCGCTGGGACAGCGAAGCAAGGCTGGATTACATCTTTGCGTCCCCTTGCCTGGTATCGCACTTTCCCCTTCTGGATGCTTCGGTCCTCACGGACTACACAATCTCTGACCACCACCCAGTGGTTGCGGTCTTCCAGTGCCCCTCCCCGATCCTTTTGTCTCAGCCCCCACTCCCCCCTTGCATTTTTCGGAAGCTTTCTAGTGACGAAAAGCAACAATTCTCCAACAGCATACGGCTCATCTCCGACTGGTGCCGCGACCTCCAGGACGCCCCTGCCAGGGCCCCATTAGAAGAGGTCATCGCCGCCACTGATTCTCTCCTTATGCAGGTTGGGTCTGCGTACCACAAAATCAGGCGTCCGAAGCCGCAGCGCAAGGACCAAGAGGGCTACGGCAAGCTCAGGAAATTATTACGCTCACCCCCGCCTCCTTCTTCCCCTGCATTTCCCGAGCACATTGCGGAAGTTCAGTCAGTGGTAAACACCCTACGGTCAAAGCAAAGAGAAAGCTTCACAGTAGTCTGGTCCGAGGGGTCCAGATGAAAACCACAGTTGCTCGCACCCTCTGCCCTAAAGACCTAGAGCCTCTCGTAGTCAGAGATCCAGCCACCAAAGAGCTCCTGAGTGACCCGGCGGATGTAGCTAAAGTTTTCGGGGACACCCTGCTTCATCTTCGAGGGC
This sequence comes from Eutreptiella sp. 'Long Island Sound 2002', assembly GCA_964036045.1. Taxonomy (NCBI): domain Eukaryota; phylum Euglenozoa; class Euglenophyceae; order Eutreptiales; family Eutreptiaceae; genus Eutreptiella; species Eutreptiella sp. 'Long Island Sound 2002'. Next base: position 26,704,781 of record OZ038391.1, read on the forward strand.
ATCCAGATTACGCCCCCCCCCAGGACTTCGTCGACGAGGTCCTGTCCCACTCCCCCACATGCCCCGTTTCTGCCAAGAACGACCACATACCTCCTGTGACCTGGCAGGAGTTCCAGAACCACTTAAAGCACAGTAAGCCATCAAAAGCCGGGGGGCCGGACAAAACAAACAACTACGTCCTGGCCCTCTGTCCGGAACCCATTCAACGTTTTTTCCACTCCATTTTAAACCGCTTCCTCCACTCGCCGCTGCCGCCGCACTGGCTATGCGCAAAAATATGTTTGCTTTATAAAAAAGGCGACCCTTTCTCCCCTTCAAACTACCGTCCTATTGCCCTCTTAAACTGTATTTACAAACTCTTGGCCACTTTTGCCTGCAAACACCTGCGCGCTCGGGCTTTTGCACACGACATCATTTCAGAAATCCAGCACGGTGGCCTTCCCGGCCACCAATGCGCTGATCATCTGTATCACCTCAAAGCCCTTTATGCAAAATCGAAGAAGAGCTACTCGCTGTTCATCGGTTTCAATAAAGCCTTTAATTCTGTGCCTCATGGCACACTCTGGACCGTCCTCGAACGGGCCAATTTTTCTGCTTCCACAATTTCTCTCATAAAGCAACTATACTCCTTCCCTCAAGACAGCCCCATCATCAATGGCCGCACTCCCCACGCATACCTCCAAACCAGGGGCCTCCGACAAGGATGTCCCCTCTCCCCCCTACTCTTCATTCTCTATCTCAACTCCCTCTTCCACCATTTTTTCGCCACTGTGCCCCCCCCCCCGGGCAAATGCCCGCACTAGCCACCACGCCTACATCGACGACATCCTGATCAGAAGTGAGGACGTCAACTACGTCCAAAACAGCCTCAACTACTTCGATGGGCCAGCCAGGGACTGGGGACTGGACATGAATGTGTCTAAGACCGAAGTCCACGCCAATGGCACAGCCCCCCAAAAAGAGTTTCTGACACCCAGGGGCTCGGAGTTCCACACGTACAAGAAAAAAAGGGGTCGCCCGCACACATGCTATAAATACCTGGGGGTTTATCTTTTTACTTGCCACCAGGCAAAGGGCCTGTTTCACATGCTCAAGGCGGAAATCCAGAGTTATTTTGCCCGGCTCTCTCCCTTGCCTCTTACACTTAGTGAGAAGGTCCGACTGACGAACTCTCAGCTGGTCCCAGCACTCGCCTACCGCTTAATCACCCACTCTCTTTCCCCCAACCAGCTCGAGAAGCTTCAGGCACTTATCTGGGCGGGAGTCGCGTCTCGCAGCATCACACGTCTAGTCTCCCCCAAAGACCGTTTCGCGGCTCGCCCAAAGGGAGGGTTGGGAATGAAGTTCCTACCGCACAGCGTCCACGTTGCCACAGTGAACTATGGACTTCGGGCCCTTTGCGGCCTTGCCCCAAAGTCAGTTGGCCCCCTGTATGTCCAGTCTTTACTTAGCTCGAACCAGAGGGCCTCGGACCCGGTGCAATACTCGTTTATGGACTCCATCCATGCCCTTGGCATATCTTTCCACAGCATAGGCCCGTGGAGACCCACTGCTATTCGGGATCTAACGCCTGGTACCCAGCTAACCGTTAGGTTCAAGTCAGGACAGGCCACAGGAAGAGTGACCGAGGCCACCTCCAAATGGGCCAACGTTTCGTTCCACGACGGGGTCTACTCGGTGGATACCCACACGTCCTACACCATGCACATGCCATGCCACGCCGTCCTGGATTACTCCCGCCCCTCTCACTTCCAGCTAGTCCCTGAATTTTTGCGCCCTCAAGAGACCATCCCCGAACCCCCAGCGCCACCGCACAACGCACACGCACTGGGAATCAGCCAACACGGCCATCTCTTCGCTCTGCAGGCACAACACTACCTAGAGAAGAAGTCTCTCGACGAGTGGGGATGCCACGATGCTGCGGAGGCACTAACCAGGCCGCCGACCCCCGGCCTACAGCGGGTATGGCTCTATTCCGATGGCTCCTCCGGTGAGTCCGGCCATGCGGCCGCCATCACGGCCTTTCTACCCGACGGTACAACCAGAGTCCTGTGCCTATCCTCACCGCATCCCTCTTCTCTGGGTTCGGAGTTCTGGGGGGCGGTAGCAGCCATTCGCTGGATCCACAGGGAACTTTCCCAATACGAAGTATGTTTGTTGATTGACAACGAACAGGTGGTGTCCACCCTCCAGAAATGCCAAGTCCGTAGGCCCAGCCCGTTCCAAGACGACACATGGACCGTCGCCGTACACAGCGCCCTACGTCTCATTACCAACCCCCTCCACATCATGTGGATTAAAGGTCACGCCAATTTTATTGGCAACGAAATCTGCGACCATTTTTCTTAATGGGCAGCTCACAGCCTGATTTTTACCCCGGACCTCCTCCCCCCCCCCCCCACTGGGCTCAGTGGCGGTACACCACCTGCCTGTCCTCCACAAGTTTAAGGTTCAGCGATTCCGCCACCTATTGCCGCGGCATTCCCATAGCAACCTAGCGGTCGGCCCCAGCTTTAGCCTGTACAACAAAACTTCCTGGTTTTCGTCCCTGTTTTTCAAACTGGCGTCCGGGTGCTACAATGTGCACGGGTACCAGTGGAGCAATATGCTCCACGACTACCACTGTTCCAGGTGCGGAGGGCACCATCCTTTCGACCCTGTATCATGCCTGGCCTTCTGCAAAGCGTTGGACCAGCACGTCCAGGCATACGTCTCCTCCTGGGGAACCCCTTTCAGCCCCATTGTCCTGCACTGGTGGCTCTCTGGACCCTCAAAAGCTGACCGCAGGAACTTCATGAGAACTCTGGTACCAAAATCCCTATGGTCCTGCCTCTCCAAGCCGATCCCGGGCTCCACCCGCGCCGAGCACAGAGCCATGCTTGGCCTAGCCCTGGAGGAACGCGTGAAGCACCTGGACAAGGCTGTCCACCAAGCACATGATTGGCTTTGTTCGAATCCTCTCCCTTGGGACCCAATACTTTGGGCGCACCCCTCCGACCCTCTCAACCCCTTCTCGGTTTCGCACGGTGCGTTCAGTACCTCCGTCCACATGCCCCCTCGGACCCGCCCCGTATACCAGCATCCCCCACCTGTCCCCAAAAACGCCTTAAAAAAACCGTCCAAGCCGGCGTCAGCCAAAGCACAACCAACCGCGCGCCGCGCGCCGAAAAATTCCAAACGCCCGTCCAGCCGCGCATCCGCACCACGCCCCCCCCCCCCCCTCGGCCATTCCCCGCCCTCCTCAGCACTCACGCCCACGGCCACCACAAAAACGCCATCGATCACCACAAACCCACCAGGCCACAATCGTCTGGGCGCCCCCAAAGCGCGCCAAGACCGCTCTCCCCCTCCCACCCCCAAGCTCCAAGGCACACTACCGTCAAACACGCCTACCTCTCCCCTCAAGGCCCACCCTTACTAGGTGCCCAGGCCCGTCTGCCCCTGCCCCCCCCCCACTCCAACGCCTCCCGGGACATCCGGAATTTTTTCCGCCCATCCGACGATTTTCTGTCTCCTCCTCTCGACCCCTTCAGCCCTCCGCCCCTTCCGGAACCCCCCCCCCCTTCCCCACAGGGTAAATCAGCGTTCATCTAACCCAACCATCAGAGCAGCCGTGTACATATCTTTATATGTTGATGTAAATACTTTCATCCGGGGACGTCAGCCCCAGAACAAGTTGATGCGGTTAAGAACATTCAAAAAAAAATGCCTACAGAAAGCAGTTATCACCCCAGATGTGCGCGATCACCTGCAGATGGCTCACATGGTGGTATGCCCATACCAACGGTAAGGTGTTCATTATCGATTGGGATGAGAGCAATGCCTTTTGCAACACCATCAGACACGACATGGACAAACTATTCCCCAGTGAAGCGCTTCAAGTAGAACGCTGGGCAGAACAGTTCTTTGGATCCTTCCGTATCTATGTTGTCTCACCATTTGGATTGACAAAACCATACTGCATGTGTCACGGAGGATCGCAAGGTGACTCCATGGGAGTGGGACTATACGCAACCACCACCTGTGCCAGGACCAGGTTTCACAACGGAGTCCTGAGTCAACAGCGCAACCCATCAGATCTCTCCAGCAGAGCACCAGAACATGCCTTCAAATGCCTCCCAGCCCCGTGGAACAGCAGCATCAAAGTATTGGAGATTGTATACAGTGACGACCGCAGAGGATTCGGCTCTACCTTGGAAGACGCTGCCCACATGTTCCATGTTTTCAGTCAAGGATGCTGGTCGACAGGAGGTTCCTCTCAATGCAAGAAAGTGCAGATATTTGGAGTAAAACCCAAGAACCCGAGAGAACTAAAGTACATCGAGGACACGGTGGACACGATGCAAGACAAGTTCAACCTGCAATGCTCAGGCCTGAAAATGACAGGGATACCTCTTATGCCCAATGAGCAGCCGCAAACGGCCATCGATAAGTTCACCACGCGCCTCAAAGTACTGCAAGGATCACTGGGGAGACTCCAACCCTCACTGATACTAGTTCTCCGAATTCTCGTCACATACACCATCTCAGTGGTAGACTACGTCTTCTCTGCCATCCCAGCACGAGCAGAACAAGTACAACCCCAGCAGATACAGATCAAAAGAATAGCCTGCAAAACGCTCTGCATCCCGGTGCGCACCCCCAACAAGATGCTATGGGCCAGCATAGACGATCTAGGCTTTGCAGTCCCCCACATCTTCACCCGCCTCCAGCTGCAATACATCAAGGGTCTCTTCTCTGCGTGTAACAGCAGAAGCATCTACACCAGGGAAACCATCCGCACCATCATGCTGTAGCCGTCACAGCAAGTGCCAACCCACCCAGACTGGATCACAGCGCAACAATGGATGGCCAGCTACGGCATCCCATTCCACTTACCGTACGACCTTACAGAAACTCCAATTGCAATCGAAGTAATCCACTCTCCAAGAGGCGGAATCATCATGATGTCTGATGGGGCCAAGAAAGAAGACGATCATGCGTGGTCAGCTCTGGTGATTGATGAGCAAGGAGTAGCCATAAGAGCATATTCCAAAGTGCAATGCAAAGGCGGCAGCAGCTGGGTGGAGGAGTGGTGCGGCAAATTCCTTGCATGTCTGCTACTGAAAAAGTACGACATCAACCCACATCAAGTGCTTGGAGCCCTCTCGGACAATCGTGCAGCAATGCATGGAGGAGATGGGGGCAAACCCTCCAAATGTGCCTGGATAGACGGCTACCGACTTCAATACGCCACATTCCTGAGTGAGAACCACGTACAAGAATTCTATATCCCAGCCCAGCACAACGCCAAAAGCTAGACACAAGACGCTTTATGGCAGAAGTAAGAAAAAGTGCTTTTCCATTGCTTTGAGGCATACTCTAGTTGTATTAGAGATGCACTGAGCATCCCTGCATTTTTATCTTAGTATTGGTCCAACCAAAAGTGGTGATAACACATTTTGACCTATGGAACCAAACACCCAATCAGGATATGGAGTGGACCCCTTAATCCCCTTTCAATGTGAGGTAAAACATCTTTTCCTGAGTTGACTGAGCACTGACATACCTAAAGTAGAGCCTATGAATTTATCTATGTTTTTCCATGAATTCTTAGCTATCCTAGTGGTATGCACCCTAGGGGGCTGGGCACCTCTTTTTGAGAGGTCCTGGGTTCAATTCCTGGTCAGCCTAGCTAAGTAGGAAGATCCCATGTGACATGGCAGTGACCTCATCGCCACATACCATGCCACCTCAGCACATATGGGACCCAAAACAAAGAGTGCACATCTCCTAAGATGGCACTATGGAGAGAGAGTGATCCTGAGGCAGTTTTCTAACTCTTTTCCAAAAACATTTCAGCTATCTTTGTGAATATGCATTCATATGTGACCTGAGTTGCAGTTACTGTGAATATTCAATCATCTTTCACTGTTTTTTTAACCATTTCAACATCTCCAGAGTCTCTTGTAGTTCGCTTGCGATGACACTATGGACAGTGTAGGGGGCTGAGTATGGCTACCTGTGGGCTGGTGTGGGCCACGGTGGTAGAGAGCGGGTTTTGCGGCCCCAGAGGGTTCGCGTGGCCCGTGCTTGCCGGATGTGGCTGACTACCCCCATCGGGAGAGATACTATAAGCCCAGCGCATACACAGTGCACCTCCGCTACAGTACTCGAGGCTGGACCTGAAGTATGTACAGCACTCATGCAGACCAAAAGGGAAAGAAGATCAGTGAAAAGTGCTGTCACCCCACCCCCTGAGGGGGTCGCCGGAGGGGCGTGAGGAACCCACAGTTTTAAAACAAAAGCACTGTGCCAGCTGGTATGAAGCGGCGGCTAAACTGCACCTAGGGAGGGAGGGAAAAATCGTATCGGCTACCAGGCTGGTCAACGCCTGACAGCAAAGCGGTGGGGGCTCCACACACGGGGATGTGACAGCGAAGTGGATGCCTATCCGCTGGTGATCCTATTCTGTAGCTACCGAACCACACACGAGGACTGCGCCAGCACCAGAACTGCTCCTGTTGGCAGGGCTGACTGGCTTCAGGGGGGGGGGGGCAGAGGGCAGGCTGCTACGAAGTCGCTGGGGGAGGGGGCGAACCTGGGCGGGGGGGGGGGGGGTTGCCAAGGACAGGGGGGAAAAGAGGGGGTGGCACACCCCTAGATCAAATACCACAACACACGAACTGCAGGCAAAGAGAAATCACAGCATCGCCTGGAGATGACAGTGCGTCGTATTGTGCCAATAGACCTCAGGAACCTGGCCTGTCTTACGACTTAGAATCCAGTAGACTTTCACCACGGAATGAGTGAAGCAGAAAATGGCAATGTTCTCACAAAAATCGGCAGAGGCGCTAAGCGAATCAAAGAAATATGGAAGTAAGGTCCGAACGGAACGCGAAGGAGGTGCAGTCGGTTATTGGTCGTAACCTGCGGAAGGGAAGTCACACAGCAGACAAAAAATGGGAAATAGCGGATTGGCGGCGGACCATAGAGGGAGGGGAGGTTTTACGTTTCTTGGTGTGTATCGTGCGAGGTGGGGGTGCGCGGCGTTTTGACTTGCTGGGGCGGGGAGTGATGCGTTCAGGCAGAGGGGGGGGGGGGCGGTACAGATGGACTCGGCTGGGGGCTGGCCTGTCTGACGTACTGTAGGGTCCTTTGGAAACAAAGAAAGTGTTGGCGCTCAGAGGGGGGGGGGGAGGATCAGGGACAGGGTGCTTCCGACGGTGGGAGCAGGCGTCTTTGATCGCTGAGGTAACCTTTTTTCGCCTGTCTGGGAGGACAGAAGTGAGCATGCGTTTGGCAGACTTGTCAGGCACCAGGGCGTCATAGAGGGAGTGAGGGACGAGGGTGCGGGCAAAGTTACGGAGCTCGCCCTTCGACCTATCGTCGGCAAGCCAGGAGTGCACCACCGGGCTCAGATTGGGGCCCCAGGAGTCAGCCAAGCGGCAGCGAAACTCAGACATGTCGGGGCAGAAAGCCACAGCGGAGATGATGTCGAGGGGGTGTGCCGTACCACAAAGGTTGCACTGCCTGTCCGACAGGTCCCACATGGGGCTACTACCTTGTATGCCTTTTACTCCCAGCACCCATTTCGCGGCAAAGGAACTAAACCAAGAGTAATTCCTAGACCAGTCAAAGCTAAGCTGCTTATTTATGCCTGTGTGGTCATGCTTCTCAACAAGGCGAAGGCGTGCCGCCCCCCCGAATTTAGAGATGCTCGGGTTGCCGTGAAAGGTGATTGTGTGCCGAGCAGGGGGCTGTTTGTGGGCACCGGCCACTGCCATAGCATAGGAAACATATTTCGCAAAACTGTCAGCGATTTCGTTGCCATGAAAGCCCACGTGTGACTTCAGCCAGCCCGCTCCCACGTTAAAACTGCAGTGAACCAGGAGGTTGGCAGTCACACTGTGCCAGGTGCCCTGAGCACTGCTACTGGGGGGGGGGAGCGGAGATCCGGAGAGGAAGTGATCTACACAACCGACGACCTGTGAGTTATCAATACAAAAGAAGACTGAACCTGTGAACCCAACGTGATGGAGGTACCGAACACACTGGACAAAAGCCCAGAATTCAGCGTCCTTACTGCCTAGATAGGGGCAGGGGATGGCAAGCACCACGGTAGTGCCATCGGGCCAACAGAGGACCGCAGCAGACCCCGCTAGAGGGTTATCCCATGACCCGTCCAGGTACACCCAGAGCCAAGAATCACTATCTGGAGAGGAAAGCGCATCCAGTATACTATCACAGGACCATGTGTGCAAGTCAGACACCTGCAGCGGGTCGAGCCGCCCAGTATAATGAAAGACGTAGCCAAACGCGTTGGAACCGACACACTGCGAAGAGTAAGGGAAGGGGTGCGGGGGAAGCGGGAGTGGGAGAGAGAGCAGGGGGGGGGCCAACGCGAGGTGAAGCTTGATTGAGGGAGCGGCAGGACCGTTCGACGTTGGGTGTAGAGAAAAGGTGTGACGATCCGTTACATGAAACTCTGTAGAGTTGACGTGAAAGCGAATCAGCGCCGAGGCCCTGGGTTCGTCGTAAGTGAGGACTGATCCAGAAAACCAACCAGAGTTAAATTCTACATGGATTTCTTCCCCAGGACTAAGTGTTTTCACCGGACAGGGGTTCCAAGGCCCGAAGCCGTGGCATCTGCCACCAAGGGCATGCACTGAATCAACAAAAGACTCTTGAAGCCAGTTCGTGTTTTGGGCAGTAATGGCTAGACGCACTGACTCATTGCTTTGGCTTGGGCCATCTAAATTGAGGTACCGGAGGCCGTAATTGTAGATCTGGGATCGCATAAAATGGAGGAGCGGTGTGATGCCCAGGCCCCCTTCCGCGCGTGGAACGTATCTGTCTTTCGGGGAGAGGAGGCGAGGAAGCTTTCCATAGCTGGAGATGTTTGCCCAAATTAATTGCTGGAGGGCATACAACTGTTTGTCAGGCACAGGACCTGCAAGGAGGCGGTACGCTACCGTAGGGAGGAGCTGTTTATTGGTGAGCGTAATCAGTTCCGACGCCGTGAGTTCCAGTGGCGCCAGGCGTGTGTAAAACGCATTTATTTCAGCACGCATACAATCATACACCCGTGTGGAGTGGTCGGAGGTGTAAAAATAGACCCCAAGGTACTTGTACATTTGGTGGGGATTGCCGTTTTGATCTCTGGTGGAGATGGTCCCACCATGGCAGGAGTGAACTACTGTGTGGCCCACGCCACGAACTGCATGAAGCTCGGTTTTGCTGAGATTCATGTCAAGACCGAGCAATCTGGCAGGGCCATCGAAGGCCTCGTACACCGTTTTGATGTCCTCCACCGACCTGGCTCGGAAGAGGATATCATGGATAAAGGCATGTATGCTCCTTTCCAGGCCCCACTCTAGTTTACCATCTAAATGAAAAAACATCAGGTTTAGATAAAGAATAAACAAGAGGGGGCTCAGAGGACACCCTTGTCTGACCCCACGCAATTGTGGATGTCCCTCCGTTGTGGACCCGTTAATTAGTGGTTGGTCGGTGGCGTGGTCATAAAGGCGTTGTATAGAGGAGATTAACGCCTCCGGAAGACCATAGCCTCTCAGGGTGGTCCAAAGGGCTCGCAAGGGGACAGAGTTAAACGCCTTGTTAAAATCAATATACAAGTGGTAAAGGCGCCCCTTTGACCTCAGCATGCGGGATACCACATCGTATATGTGGTCTCCACAACGGTGGTTTTTCAGGCCTCCGTGTTGGCAGGGGTGGACGAGCCTATGTTGTTGGGTGAGGGCTGTGAGCTGCTCGCACTGCCAGGCCGCAGCCAGTTTAACAAGGGTCTGGATGAGGCAGATGGGCCTGTAATTGGCCGGATCTGTTTTGTCCCCTTTTTTGTATAGAAGACATACCCGCGCCCTGGACCACGCAGGGGGGGGGGCATTCAGCAGGATGTAATGAATTGAGCTGAGCATGAATCGCTGCAGGGAGGGGGGGAGGAGAGAGAGGACGTAGTAATTGACCTCGTCTTCCCCTGTGGCCTTCGTAGGTTTGGATCGGCCAGTTATGTTCTGAAGCCAGGGGAGGGTAGGCATGTCCAGGGGTGCAGATGCAGTTCCACCTGGGCATTTAGGAAGGTTGTGGATAAATTGGTTTAAAAGCTGTTGGTCTACAGCAAAATGAGGGTCCCCCCCGAGGTGAGAGAGACAGTTAGAGAAAAGCTTACCCACTTTGGAGGGGTTTGTCTCGAGTACAGGGGGATCTGTGGAGCGGTCGAGGATATGAATGGGGGCCGTTTGCGTGGGATTGAGCGCTTTGTTAATGGCCGATTTAATTTTAGCGCCCTTGACGAGGGAGTAGTGCAGTTTTTTCTTTTCTCGCTTGCGCTGGCGTTCTCTCCAGTCCTCGCTCAGTTTCTGTAGGCGTTGGAGAGTAGGAGAATGCGCCTTTCTTTCCCGAGGCAAGCGGCCCAATATCCTTTTAAACTCTCTCTCTACTGAGGTTTCGCGGTGCTGGACACTGGGCTTGGTAATAGTGTGAAAAAAGGAGGATATCTGCGGGATGACCTTGTTGACATACTCCACCAGGAGGTTTGAAGGCAGTGTCTGAAAACAAACCTGCGAAGCCCAGTCCTCGAGTGGCTGGATGTCAGATAGAAAGCGAGACTCCTCATCTGAGGTGAGCCTGCGGAAGAGCGTGGAGGGGGGGGGGGGAGGTTGCGCCGGCGTGAAGGGGAGCTGAAGGGTGAGTGTGATGGGGTGATGGTCCGAGGATGTATCGTGGTGGAGTATGTCTGCGTCTGCAATGGATATGTGAGGGGTGGAAATAAGGGATTTAGAAGCGAAAAAATAGTCAATGCGGGTGTCGCACTGCAGCAGGGCATTGCGATAGCGGGTAAATGAGATTTTATCGTGATGCACGACACGAAATGTGTCGACCCCATGCCGCTTTTCGTCGATGAGGGACGAGAGCCAGTTCCACTTGTTAGGTGTTTTTCCGTTGGTGTCTAAAGATGATAAGAGCGCGTTGAAGTCGCCGCCAATGACCCAGCGTTGGTGGCGAGAGAAGAGGATGTTAAGAGCCCTTTCAATTTCAGGACGCCGAGGGGGCTGGGCATAAACAGAGACAATCAGGACAGGGGGGTGACCGGGGAGATGAAGGGTAGCTGGACACAGGGCTCCAGGACACGGCGAGGGAAGGGGGGTCACAAACTCAGCAAGTTGTTCGGCCACCAGGATACATGCGCCTTCTGCACCATTAGGTGAGAGCGAGGAAAGGACTTTGGGACGGGACTGGGAAGCATGCCAGCCGAAGGGAAGTTCGGGCGCTGACGGGAGCTCCTGATAGAATACTATGTCCCAGCCCTCGTGGAGGTCAGCATGAACGAACGCCTCTGGTTTGTGTTTGTTCAGGTTGTGCGACTTGAAGCGGAGGCACGTAGCACTCTGGGGGGGGGGAGGTGGCTGAAGAATTCTTTGGGGGAGTTCCGGGGGTGGCAGATGGCTCGAGAGGGGTTGGTGAATTGTAGGAAGAGCAGGGGCATGTGGAGGGGGGGGGTCACGGGGTGCGGGGTTTGGTCCTTGGTGACTGGGAGTTCCAGGGGGGGTTTGCTCGCGCGGACGCAAAAATGTGTTGATAGACTCTTCTTGCAGTCCTATCATGCGGAGGGCGTCCTTCAGGCTATGACCTGTTACTATGACACGGTCGCTTGAAAGGGACAGGGGGGCTGGGGAGAGATGAAGGGTAGAGGGCTGGGAGAGGCCAGGGGGAGTACTGGAGTTTCAGCACGTGGCAGGGAAGGTGTGGATTCATTGCACACCGGTGAGTCACATGGTGAGCCATTCTCGGCATCCCGAGGATCCTGTCGAGCTCATGATGTGACTGTGTCCAAAACAACCTTTGGGGGTAGGTCATGAGTGTGCGTAAGGTGTGGGATGCCATGTTGGTGCAGCCTAAGCAACGCACGCGCCATGATCGGGGAGGGTGAAGCCCTACTTCGCATGCTCGGAGGCCGTAGAAAATTTGAGGCGAGGCGTCACAATGAACTATGGGAGTGTCACCTCCATAGAAGCCTTGAAAGCTCGCAGCAAGACCATGCCAACAGTCCTTGCTTTCCGTGCACAGCGAGATGTGGAGATTTGTACCATAACTGAGATGGGAAAGAATAACCCTATGGAGTGCTGCGTGTGCAGGGGCGGAGCCCCAATTGGTGGGCAGAACGTGCGTGTGTGACACAACCACGTGGGTGTGAAGAGTGGCAGAGAGAATGGCGAGTGCAGGAGCGAAGAGATTCTCAGTGGTATGGATGCACTGGGGGGGCGAAGCGTGGCTGGTGAAGCGTGAGTGTGCATTCACCCAGTGAATAACCGCGGGGTGTGTGTAGTGCATCAAGGGAGAAGAGAGTGAACACCAACATACTTCACTGCTCGTCGACAGCGAAGCATGGAGATCGCTGATTCCAGAAACGTAATTGGCATTCACGCATGTAGTGACAGGATGCACTAAGAGAAGAACAGTGAAGCCATGGTCACTGAAAAACGCAGCGGTCCGTTTGTTCAAACGAAGAGCTGCAGGGCGCGACAGTGCACAGTGTGGTGAGGCGAAGTGGTCCGGAGGCCTGTGTGGAAAGTACTCGAACAAATGACAGTGATCTCGACACAGCATGCTGGCCATGCAACGGGGAAGGAAACATACTTCGCTGTCCATCAGCGAAGCATGACCACGCCCAGAATTATAATAGGCTTTGCGCCATCGAATTGACTTGTGGGGCAATGAATGCCGCAAAAGCGCTGTGTGAGTGTGGGATGTGCGATGCACATTGTCATTAAAAATGAGACGGGTATACGAAGCGATCAAAGAGCCACCGCAATAACATACTTCACTGTATGAGAACAGCGAAGTTGGTAGGTGGTGAAACTCGGGATTGCTCGAATAATAAAGATGGGGGCGAAAGACGCGCTGACGTGGATGATCCCAATTGGCATTCACGCATGCAGTGACAGGATGCACTAAGAGAAGAACAGTGAAATCATGGTCCCTGAAAAACACAGCGGTCTGTTTGCTCAAACGAAGAGCTGCAGGGCGTGACAGTGCACAGTGTGGTGAGGCGAAGTGATCCGGAGGCCTGTGTGGAGAGTACTCGAACAAATGACAGCGATCTCGACACAGCATGCTGGCCATGCGACGGGGAAGGAAACATACTTCGCTGTCCATCAGCGAAGCATGACCACGCCCAGAATTATAATAGGCTTTGCGCCATCGAATTGACTTGTGGGGCAATGAATGCCGCAAAGGCGCTGTGTGAGTGTAGGATGTGCGATGCACATTGTCATTAAAAATGAGACGGGTATACGAAGCGATCAAAGCGCAACCACAATAGCATACTTCACTGTATGAGAACAGCGAAGTTGGTAGGTGATGAAACTCGGGATTGCTCGAATAATAAAGATGGGGGCGAAAGACGCGCTGACGTGGATGATCCCAATTGGCATTCACGCATGCAGTGACAGGATGCACTAGGAGAAGAACAGTGAAATCATGGTCACTGAAAAACACAGCGGTCTGTTTGCTCAAACGAAGAGCTGCAGGGCGTGACAGTGCACAGTGTGGTGAGGCGAAGTGATCCGGAGGCCTGTGTGGAGAGTACTCGAACAAATGACAGTGATCTCGACACAGCATGCTGGCCATGCAACGGGGAAGGAAACATACTTCGCTGTCCATCAGCGAAGCATGACCACGCCCAGAATTATAAAAGGCTTTGCGCCATCGAATTGACTTGTGGGGCAATGAATGCCGCAAAGGCGCTGTGTGAGTGTAGGATGTGCAATGCACATTGTCATTAAAAATGAGACGGGTATACGAAGCGATCAAAGCGCCACCGCAATAACATACTTCACTGTATGAGAACAGCGAAGTTGGTAGGTGATGAAACTCGGGATTGCTCGAATGATAAAGATGGGTGCGAAAGACGCGCTGACGTGGATGATCCCATGCATAATGTGAAAAAACTATAGCAAGAACCCAAAAGGAGGGACAGGCACACCGGCAAAGTGTGTGAGAGAAGCATTCAACACAGCACAGTGCAGAGTTGTTATTCAGAAGCATCGTGAAAGACTTCAGGTACACTTCTAAACACCAGTGCGATGCGCCGACTTCTGGGGACGGACTCGCCATTGATTACATCATGCGTGGTCGATGGGATGCCGTGTTTGTACCCATATCTTGAAACACCTGTGAGGGCTGTCATGGAGAACCGCTCCAGCAGTACGGTGGTGGGTTCACCCTTGTCTTTTGGTGCAAGGGTCATGGGGACCGTGCTCAGCAGATGGAGTGTAACCACAACTTTCCCAAGCATGAAATTTTCAAAGTGCTCTCCCACACCCACTCCTGGGGGGTAATCTGCAATGGTGCACTGGTTGATTGGCTCTTCTATGTCATTTTCTTTAAGAAGCTGCTGAGCCAAATTGCGGGCGGTCTCAAGGAATGTTGGTATGGGATCAGTGGGCTGAATGCTGCCACCACTTTGGTCATGGGAAAATCCAAAGTGTTTTAGTCTGCGCCGAGTGCTCGTGTCCCATGCTTCTAGCTGTTCAATTGCTGCAACAAGCTCTTCCTCTTGGGCGTTATCGATGATGTTAGGGTGTACCAGTGCACCCGAGAGGGCTTCGGTGTCATTCGAGGCGTGTACCTCCGACAAAAAGGCGATTTTGTCTTCGGTTGGTAGGGGTGGAGCGGCTAGCCGTTCGTCTTCTTCTATGATGGCGGAGACGAAGGATTGGGAACCGAATTTAGTGCCCGCCATTACCACCTGGTTGTGGGGAGATAGGCTGGGGTCTTCGGCTCCTATGAGCGACAACCTTTTAATTTCATTGGGGTAGGCACACACAATAGAAGTGGAACCCATGCAGAACTCATGTGCGAGGATGGCGGACTCTTCGTGCAAATATTCCGCGCGGTAAACATTGCCATCAAAATTAGGATCCGCCGCACGACGCCAATTTCTGAATGGGCCCAGCAACCCCGCGACCACTTGGGCATGAAGAGCCCTTTCGGAGTAGGGGGTGCGGATTTCGAAGGAAGTGGCATTTGGCTTTTGGGCCCAAGTGCTATGAACAATGGGGGTGAGGCGAGGACCCGAATCTTTGGGGTCCGAAGCTCCGGAGGAGCCCCAAAAGCGGACTAGGGACGCATCCGGGCCGTGGAAGAGCACAAAACCTTCGTTGTGAAAAAGACTCCACGCGAAGGATTGCACCGGGTTCCGCCCCCCTTCACACGGGAAACCACCGACATCCAAATTTGCGAGCACACTCTTCGCGGAACGCACCGTGCTGCCCTTAGTGTACATGTACGGGGGTCGTGCATGCGGGTTTTTGTTTAGGGTGGACCAAACTTCAAGGGCATCGTACTCGGGGTGGGCCGCGATGGTATCGCGAGAGGCTTGCATTTGATACAAATTCCCGCCTTCTAGGTCTTGGATGCGAATAGCAAACATGGAACCTGATTTTGCCCATTCATGGTCAAGAATTTTTTGGAGTAGTCTTTCACCTCTTTGTGACGCTAGGGTCCACTCAAAACGCATGGTGCTTTCGTGTGCCGAGCGAAGAATTACCCCACCACCCAATTGGTAGAAGGCTTGTCGGGAGTTGAGGGAGATGTCATCCTGCCCGGGTTCAAAAGTTCTATTAAGAAACTTTTGGAACCCTCGGACGTCCGCGAGTGTCTTTTCGGTCACCGGGGTGGGGTTTTTCCCATTGGACACATCGATAATATGACGTTCATTATAGTATTTGAAGAGGATGTCCTTATGCACATCTATCCTTAGTGTGATGTCCACGGCCGCAATGGTCTTATTCACTTGGATAGTGTTGAGGGCGAGTTGTAGGTCTTGTCCACGATAATTGAGGTCTCGAAAGTCGATTTCGTCGTCCACTTTCTTGGAAGTGTTGATATGGATGGATACGTAAGGACGTTGGGGGATATACCCGTCCCGTAGTGAGAAGGCCCTCGTCGGTACTAAAGGTCGTGTGCCGTGATGGACTACCACCTTATCCACCCATTGCTTGAGGTCAATCAAGGGGCCGGCCGCGAACAAAAGGTGGTTCTTGGCCATGGTATGTCGTTCCCAACTTTCCATAGTGATCCACCCCGTGTAGGATTTCTCCTCGTCTTCCTTTTTCAATTCCACCAAGGCGTTTTTGATCGCTTTTGACCAAATTTTTGAGGATAAGTAATTTGGTGGAGCGTTGCGTTTGTCGTTGGGTGGGAACACATAAAAGTCCCTATGGGTCTTGAGGGTCTCCTTGATGCGTTTGATCGGTTCGTGGGCCTCCGTCATGGAATAGCGTTTGGTTCCTTGGGGAATTTGAAGGTCTCCTAGGGACACGTGAAGGTCGTCATCATGTAGCCCGACTTTCCACGGCGCCATGGTGTAAAGGTCTTGGCGCGCTTGTGTTGGCAATGATATTGCCTTGCGGTTGAAGGCATGCGTCTTGTCTTCGTTGAGGGCATAATATTTGAAGTCGTTTTGAATCTCGTTCTGGTTGGAGTTGGTCACCCACGTTGCTAGTCGTGAAGTTGTCGGGCTCACCAAGTTGAGGTCTATGGCCAAGGGCTGGTTCTCTAATGGTGTTGGAGCATGAGAGTTGCTGGAGTTTTTGCCGAAAAGGAAAGCCATGTTGTTGACAGTGATAATAGTCGTGACAAATTGACGGTGATGGACGACTTGGTTGGTGAACGGGTCGGAAAAGACGAGATGGACTATAGGATTGACGAAAGGTTGGTAGAGGTCGATTGGAAGGACTCGGCGGCCACAAAAGTCGTCGAGGATAAAGGTTTTCACTTGAAACTGAGCTGCACGCCCAAAATCGGCCAAATCAGGACGATTTTTATTCGATTTGGCTTTACGGCATTGTCCAAATGCTAAAATCGAAAAAAAATAGACACTCAGAAAGTGACCATCTTTCACTGTTTACACTGCAGCCCTTCATGCTTTGATCCTGAATCCTCTTCTCTTTGCATACTATTGGCTTGGGCTATCCTGGAGTGACTTGGAGTGACTGTATTTCATCAAAACAAAGCTTTTCATCTCCAAAAACAAGCAGCAGGAAACCCTACACCAACAGCAAGCAGCAGGAGAGGCAAAACACAGTGCTGAAAACACTATAAACTTTTCTGGTAGCAAGAGGCACCCTGTCTCTGTGCACCGGCAGCGACCCCGCGCCGTACAACCAGTGCTCCGAGCAGGCAAATATAAGCAGAAGGGCGGATTAAGATGGACCCAGGAAGAGTGGACGCCGACGTGAAGACAGCGCCAGCGCCTGAGGCACCGGCAAGGCCGGCGCCTGGCGCTGTACCTTCGGTGGAGCCCTTACATGGGCCAGTGGATACGGCGGAGGACTCCCTGGACGGCCTCCAGACGGCCTTCGGGGCCCTGTCGGTCGAGGAAGTGGTCTCTCAGCCTCAGCCTGTGAAGAGGAAGAGGGAGAACGAGAGCGAGAAGGATGCTGGAGAAGGAGCAGACGAAGGAGAGGAACAAGGGCAAGACCCGACGCATGACCCTACCTTCGAAGGCGCACCAAGCGCTTCTGGCCTCCACGCATCACCCTCTCCCATAACCACCACACTCCCAGCCGCAGCAACATCCACTTCCACAACCAACCCGCCTATGGCAGAGGGCACAGGCTTTACTGGCATGCCTCACTACCCCGCCTATGGTATGGGCCCACCAACCACTGCGCTCCATGAGGCAACTACTGCCAGTGAGCATGTGGCTTCCAGCGCTGCGCCGCGATGGTATGCAGCTGATTATCCCCATCCACTCCACGCTACTGGAACCTATGTGGATATTCCTGGGTATGCTCCTGGGTATGCACCTGGGTATGCACCCTTGAGTGGGTTGAGGAGAGGACCCGAATCTCTGGGTGGCAGGAGTAGAGGATCGGGAAGATCCTCCAACAGGTCCCTGACGCGGTCGGAGATCAACGAGGTGCTCCGAGGAGCCACTTCGAAAATCGTGGGCGACCTCACACAAGAAATCCGTGAGAAGCTGGAGCCCCTAATGATTCCGTCCCACGCGTCGCCTACTACGGTGGGAATGTCACCCCACCGAGTACAGGCTAACCACCTGGCGGCAGGGTTGACAAATACCCTGGGGAGCCTGAGGAGCAGACCGATGCCGACGCCTGCAGCTATTCCGAGAAGTCCCTTCGTGCCGAGAACGGCCCAGCCGCCCTACAGCCACGTGACGAACTCGACGAGGGCCGAGCTGGACCAGCTGGGGCTGACAGCCCTAAGGGCAATGGTGGACGTGGAGCCTTATGGCTCCAGTGATCTAGGCGGAGACCCCTCCGATGACGAGCCGCCGTCGATGGACTCTTCTTCGCCCTCAGATGACGAGGACCCTGAGGACCCCGAGGATCCCAAGGGTAAGAAGAAGAAGAAGAAGAAGAAGAAGAAGACCCGACGCCCTGAAGGACGCCGAGCTCAGGAGGCGAAGGCTATTGCCACCTCCAAGATAGTGGTGAACCTGCCTGAGTTCACAGGCAAGGACCTCAGCGAGTTCGCTGAGAACTTTGGCCGATTCCTACGACTGACCGGCCAAACCCACGCGAGTGGGCGAGTGAAGTGCGATCTGCTCCTGCAGTGCTGCAAGACCAAGTACCTGGAGAAGCAGGTCAGGCAGATCGTAACTAACTCCGCCACCTTTGCCGACGTGTTAGTTGCCCTGGAGAGGCAGTACCCGACCTACGAGACCGACCTCTCCATCAGGGCCGAGATCCAGAACCTGCCCGTGCTGCCCAGCAACCCCAAACCTGGCAGGGTCTCCGAGCTGTTGGCTGACCTGGATCACTGGGCTGGACGACTGACGCCCGGTTCCTACAGCAGCGACGACCTGCTGTTCTGGTTGTGCGCCAAGCTCCCCCGAGAGCTATGGGACGAGTGCCGTTTGACGGCTGAGCGCAAGGCTAGATCCCTCCGCTACGAGGATCTATGCGTGCTGCTCCTGGAGATGGCGCTGGAGAAGGAGAGCGACCAGCACCTGAACAACTACCGTCCTGGTGGTGGAGGTTCTGGAGGCAAAGGGTACCAAGGGTCCCGACCTGGGCAGGGGACTACCCCCAAACACGCCCACGCCCGTCTAATGGAGAACGTGAAGGAGCTATTCTGGTGTGATGCCAGAGATGAGCAGGGCCACCTGCAGCACGCCTCTGACTGCGAGCAGCGAGACTGCTTCGTCGTCCAGGGGAAGCAGCAGGAGAAGATCACCGGCGCCAAAGTGAAGCTGCCGGATCATTACCGCTGCACCATCACGTGTGCATTCTGCGGTAAGCGGAAGCACTACGAGGATGAGTGCTACCATAAGCAACGCCTATCGGCGAAGCTTAAGGGGGAAGATCCTGGCAAAAGCTCAGGCAAAGGTGGAGGCAAGGCCAAAGGCAACGACTCCGGCAAGGGCAAGTCGAAAGGACGTGGTCAAGGTGGTCAAGACAAGGGTCAAGGTGGACGAGGAGGAGGCGCTAACCGCCAGCCCGACAACAAGAACAAGGACAAGAACAGAGGCAACCCCAACCCTAATCCAGGGGGGAACTCCGAGCCCTCTGGAGGGCATTCTGGACCTACCACTCGCTCACAAACGCAGGCCCAGCAAGAACAAGGAGCCAAGCGTGAGCATGAAGGTGGTGATGACGGCAACGCTAAGAAGAGGAGCCGTTTCATGAGGATGGCCCGCAAATTGCGGAACAAGGGGTTCGAGGTGACCTGTCCAGCGGAGTTCTGACGGGGACGCTCTGGTGGCACCCAAGACCTGGTGTTTTGGGTACGTATCCGACTAGGGGGACGTGAATACCTGGGGGTACTGGATACTGGAGCCACAATATCGATAGTGGCCAAGAAAATTTTACCTTGTGGGAGCCTGAAGAACACCATGACCACCGCCGCTATACGCATGGGGGATGGACATGTGGTGCACAGCTGCGGGGACTGTGAAGTGGAGGTACCTATGGGCTCCAGGACTATCGCCCATCGGTTCTATGTGATGGACACTGATGCCTTCGACTTTGTACTGGGTACTGACTTCTTCGTGCAGCACTCCCAGATACAATCCTTGACGCTGCAAGCGCCCTACCTCCTGTACGTGGACCACGGCAGTGGCAGAGAGTCTGTGCCACTGGAGCAGTCGGAACATACCTCGAGTTACCTGAGACTATCGAAGGAGGAGCCCTCGAACATGATGGCGGCCTCCAAAACTGAGGACTATCAACTATTGGGGGAAGTCCTAGACCAAGGTCTGAAGGAGTTGGGTTACTCTCGAGAAGACCTAAGTGTGGAGCTGTTCGCCAGCGACAAGCAGCATGTACTGGACCTATACTGCAGCAAGGGGAAGAACTGCAGCTACAAATTTTACTGGCCCTCTTTCGGGATGGCCTACGGGAACCCCAGATTCAGTGAACTGGGGAAGGTGCTGACCAAGGTGGCCTTGGAACGTTCCCGTATGGTCCTGTGTTCCCCCGACTGGGGAGCCCATGGGGGCAACGAGTACTGGCGAACCCTCCTTGACAAGCTGACTATCAGCTCTGTGCGGTTACCTGATGAGGCCATCTACGTGCCTCTGGGACGCAAGACGCCCATTGGGAAGCCCGGATGGGGGAGTATGCTCAGCGTGGTGGACGGAAGTCTTACCACCATCCCCTGGGAGGACCTGGACCCGACTCTGGTCCAGGCCATACAACGTGAAAGCGATGGACTCGCCTTGGGTGACTTGAAGGATCGCCTACGACCTCAAGATGCTGTTGAAACTACACCCGGAGGAGATGAGTACGTCGTGACTGACACCAACGCCCCCAACTCTCCCTGCCATGTACCTGTTCCTGATGGAGTCTCTGAGTGTGGACTATCTGAGCTACCTAGCTCTATCCACTCAGATGACGAAACTGAGCACGACGCCTTCTTCGTGCAGACCGCGGTGGAGGAAGTGGAGAACGCCGAGTACGCCGCCCCACTAAAACCCCTACTCTCCATGAGGGTGGAAGACCCCGTGGATGAGGAGCTGGACCCCCGATCCAGGCTCAGGGAGTATGTGGATTCCAAGAGGAAGATGGTGGCGAAAAAGCTATGCTACGCGAAGCCTCCCCGCAGCTCATGGCCACTGAAACAAGGACGTATGGGAGACCTCTCCCAATTGAAGGAGGACCTCGAACAGAAGATCACCACTCGGCAAAGGGAGGTAGATCTCAAGCTCATGAAGAGCGTGTGGGGCGCCCATGTGAGGACCCCAGAGGAGGACGACCTCTCGGAGGAATGTGTATGTGAACCCCCTCGAGCGTGCCTATGTTGCCATCGTCCACCGGAGATGGTTGAGCAAGACCTTCTGTATGCCTACCAAGGGCTGAAGGATGCTACCGCGGGCGAAGAGTCGGTGGAGGACCACCTCCCGACGTCTATTCAAGGGGCAAGCAACTTACACTCCGACGAGGACATGGAGGACAAGATCAAGGTATTGGACCCGCGGGTACAGAAGCTTATAAGGACCTATCTGGAGGTGTTCGGAGAACTACCCCCTCCAGCCTCATGTGACAAGCTGGTACAGATGGACCTCAAGCTGAAACCCGAGTTCGTGGGTCACAAGATCCGGAGGAGACCCTATCCAGCTCCTAAAGAGCAGGCCGACGAGATTGAGCGACAGATACAAGAATGTATCGACGCTGGCCTAGTCCTGGAGTACAAGGACGGGGACTACCCCCTACACTGCAGCGCCTGTTTCCTGGTGGCTAAACCTGGGTCTACAGCCAAACGGCTGGTAGTGGACTATGGAGAGCTGAACAAGAAGACGTTGAACCACTCAGGGTCCATTCCCAATATGGAGTCTACCCTGCAGAAGATAGCCTCCTGTCGCTACAAGACCAAGATGGACAAGCGAAGTGGATTCTGGCAAGTGGACCTGACGCCCAACGCGCAGGAACTACTGGCCTTCATCACCCCTCAGGGGAGGGTATTCAAGTGGAAGGTCATGCCGTTTGGCGTGGCTAACGCACCCGCTCTGTTCCAAGAGCTGATGAACAAGATCTTGTCCATCCTACGAAGGAGACCTAAGGTGCAGGAGCTCATATCCCGTGGGGCCCAGATGGAGGCTCACATCGACGATGTATGCCTCGGGACCAATACCCAGGAGGATCACCTAATCCTCTTGGGTGAGTTCTTTGCGGTCTGCCAGGAGAACCACACACGACTCAAGCTGGAGAAGTGTGAGTTCATGCAGGAGACCATGCAGTACTTGGGGTTTGACGTTGGCTATGGGTGGTGGACCCCAGCGGCCTCTAAGGCCAAACCCCTGATGGATGCCAAGGTACGACACGAAGACCCCAAGAAAGGACTTCATGATGTACGCAGTTTCATTGGGGCGTGCAACTTCTATCGCCGCCACATCAAAAACTTCACCTACACCAGCGCTGTACTGACTGACTTGATCAAGAAGAGTACTACTTGGCGCTGGGGCCCACAAGAGCAACAAGCGTTTGACGAGCTCAAAGACAAGGTAGCCAACGCTAAGTGCTTGGGCGTGCCTAGGGCACAAGGGGAGATTATCCTGGTGACCGACGCCAGCAATGTGGGCGGTGGTGGAACGTTGTTCCAATGGCAAGCACTAGAGAAGGAGGAGTTCGACTCGGCCATTTCCCAATGGGGGACGGAAGGTCTCAACCGAGATGGAACCCTCAAGCACAGCTACCCTGACGACAAGTGGGTCCTAGTACCTCTGGGCCACTGGAACTGGAAGTGGAACCAGGCCAGGGGGAACTACTCCACCTATGAGCAGGAACTGCTCGCGGGTATGCTGGTGCTATCCTCACAAGCACGACTGTTGGGGAGTAACCCTGTGGTCTGGCTATGCGACCAAGAACCGGTCCGCAGTTTCCAGAAGGGTCCCCCACCTGAGAAGGCCAAGCTACGTCGCTGGTGGACCTACCCCAGTCAACTACGGCTGACGGTACACCATATCCAGGGAGTGAAGAACGAGTGTGCCGACTACATCAGCCGCAACAACTTCGACGCCCTGATTGGTGCCCGGTCTGAAGCGCTGGCTACGGAGGCGTTCAGCCGTATGGACGTACACCTGGACCTGAACATGACCATGATACGCCCCCTGGATGGACTCCAACAATCTGAGTACCTACAGGAGTTTGGGGATATCTACCGGCGCCTGGAGAAACGCCTTGAACCCCTCCTGGTCAACCAAGACCAGTGGAAGCGGGACAAGAGCTACCTCTGGCACGAGGACCGCATCGTGGTGCCTAGTGACCGAGTCCCAGCGCTGCTGAAGTGGACCCATGAATCCAGTGGTCATGTGGGTGCTGACCGTACCCTGAGGCTGTTCAAGCAGTGGTTCCACACTACGTGGACTGACGACCAACTGCGGAAGACGCTCCAGCCTATCGTGGACAAGTGCCCGTGCAGGTCCTGTAAACCAGGGGATATCAGGGACAGAGGTCTCTACTCGACCCTGCCCATCCCTCACTGTGCTAACAGTGTTCTATACGTGGACTACACGGAGATGCCGAAGTTCGGGGGCTATGACTTCGCCCTCGTGGTAACCTGTGGGTTGACCAGGTTTACCAGGGTGTTCCCATGTACCAAGCACATTACCGGAGAGGAGACTATCAAGATACTCCTGGAGGAGTGGTTTTGTGTCTATGGGGCGCCCAAGGAGATCAACTCCGATGAGGACGTACGAGTACGCTCAGATACTGGCTGGTACAAGAGGGTCCTGAGATCCCTCAATGTCCAGGTGTCTACGGGGATTCCCTACTCTCACACGAGCAACCCCCTATGTGAGCGACAGATTCGTGTCCTGAAGGAGAACGTCAGGATATGGTGCAAAACTGAACGCACCAGAGACTGGGTGAGACTACTCCCCGTCATATCCTTGATGATGAACTCCCAAGAGAGTTCAGCTACTGGCTACTCGCCACATGAGCTATTCATGGGGCGCACGGCGTGGTTCCTACATGCCCCCTATCCAGAGGACACCCATTCTTCTGTGGGTGAATGGGTCCAAGAGCAACAAGCGAAGGTGGACAAGGCCAAGGCTATGCTCCAGAGAGTGAGGGAGCGTCAGTGGAACAAGAAGAACAAGCACCGTGTACCGGCCACCTACCAAGAGGGGGACTGGGTGCTGGTGCACCACAGTCGACTACCCGCCTGGCCACGCTCTACCAGCGATGACCCATACTTCGGGCCGTACAAGATTCTATCTGTGGATGGTCACCGGATCACGGTGCGGTGTTCTCCCCGTCTAGGGGGGACCCTGGTGTGCGCCGCTCAACACCTGAAGCGCTACCATGATCCTGAAGACCTCTGTGGGGAGGAGTGGGAGCTGAACGACGAGGAAATCGCCGCTCTGGACCTACAAGGGGCAGCCAGCCCCATGGAAGTTGAAGGTGAACTCCCCGACATGAACGCCGAGGAGATGGCTAAGGAGGGCTTCTACCTGGTGAAGTCTGTCCTACGCCACCGCTATCGCCAGGGTTGGCGCTTCCTCACCCTCTGGGAAGGGTTTGGAGTCGAAGAGGCCACCTGGGAGCCTTTCTCTGCATTTGTTCTACCTGAGGGACGCCTAAACTCAGTTCTGGTTGACTACTTGTCCCAGAACAACCTTGGTGAGGTGCTGAGGCTCGCTGAGACGCTTGCTTCCAAGACTAAAGCTAGGGACTGAACCTTACCCTTACCTGCCAAAGCGTATGTGTGAGTGTGCTATTCCTAAGGTCCTGAGAGCAAGCCGCAGAAGTGGTGTCCTAATTATACCCAAGTCTGCGCCCTTGCTAAACCTGGAGGGTTGGCTTATTGATGCCACGGGGTACGCCCCGGGTCTCCCCTCCCCTATGCGCCCAATTTCTGTGCTGGCGCAAAACCTTGGGGGAATACCCAGCGTACTAATCCAGGTATTGTTTTCCCTACCTATCTGTCTACTACAAGGAGGGGTGGCCAAAAGCTATGAAGGCATGAAAACGCCGTTTTGCTATGTGGCCAAAACACCGACCTAACCACTGTCACAGCCCACCAACCCTGCTAAAATTGCAGCAAACGGGTGGGACAGTGACACACCCCCTACAGGTCCTACACACCCTACAGTGGCACCATCCTGGTGGGCGAGCACTGGGGCAACTGGCTCAAGCCCCCACTCAGGACTACCACTCCTACACGCACACTCTACTGGGCGTTGCGAAGGCAAAGAGGTCGTGGGTCCTAGCGACCCTCCTGTGAAATGACAAGAGAACACAGCGCTGCTAAGCAACTGTGGCCTAACAGGGGACGCCACAACGTGTTTCCCCTGCTAGGGCTTGGAGGGAAGGAGTGCTCTCGCGTGCAAGGCGCAGATGTCGATGAAGTCGGACTCCCTGCTCTGCCACAGGCGGAGCGGAGTTACTTGTTTGTGTGATCTGCGCCCTTGTTTAGCAGGGCATAAAAAAATGCTGCTGCACCAATCACCCTACCTTCCCACCTGTAAAACAAAGGCATATGAAAGGGCGTTTGCGGCGGAGGAACCAAGCCACACTCCAGGTATTATACCCTTCTCAGTGTGACCTATAATACGCTGTCCGCAAACACGCTGCAGAAGCAGCTACCCTTGTCAAGCAAGCAAGCGTTAAGGGACTCCTCAGGTTCTCTTAAAGAACGTACCGAGGAGCCCCTGGGTGGCCTAAACAAGGTTTACCGTGCGCACTTCGCGTGGCCTACCCTTTAATGCGTGTGTGCATGCACGAGTATGCGCGAAAGCGTTGGGCAAACCTGCCCATCAGAACCCAAATCACGACTCCACCAGGGGGTGGCCCCGCCTGGGCTTACTCACCTTACCTACCGCTGGAGAGTGAGAGCAAGAGAGGGGCGCACGCGAAGAACGTTGCAATGCACTTGTGTGTATGTCTAATCACCCTGATCTGACCGCTAATCATCTGCAATCTTTCTAATCAATCCCTCTATCGCGTTCTATCTTTGTTAGCGCTGCTACAAGGCTCGTTCACGGAGACACGAGACGAGCAATGTGTATGCGGCATACGAAAAGAGCATACCTGTAGTTTATACCTGTTTCATTGAAGTCTTTTCAATTGATTTTCGAATTCTTGAATTTTTGAAGCTTCTATTAGTGTGGGTGGAATCTGTATGTTTATTTATTAATGTGTGTCTCGTCATTTTCAAGACTACGTGAGACATACGTTTATAATTCCATTATTTCTCCATTTTCCGGCGCTTCGCTAGGAGCCGCTCCTGCGCGCCGCCATTTTATGCGTATGAATTTCTGGATTTAAAAAATCCAGAGATGACTATAATTTCTATAAAAATGTGCTTCTGATGCACAATTGGATTCTGCTCAGGTGTGTCGTTTCAGAAAAATTCTACGCCGTCATTTGACGGATTTTGGTGTCGTTGCTTCGTTTTTGCGTGGATTCGTCCATAAATCTCCCATTCCTGCCTCTGCAGATACCCACGCGCAGCCTCGCTGAGTAGGCCGTGTTCGGGCCGAAACGCAGGTGCCTGGAGAGACTGAGCAGAACCAAGACCCCACCAAGGGGCAAATTAATTTCTTTTTCGACTCCCTTCGCCCTAAGACAGGTCACAGGTCGCCAGCAGGTTTACGAGAACCCATGCGAGTGTGTATAATGTGTCTTGCGTTTGGGTTGTGTCGACGCTGCGTCTTGGAGGGAGGGATACATATGCACATGTTTGGCATGCTCCCAATCTAACCCAACCAAGCCACAGGAGCCCCGGCAGCGCCATGAGCGCTGAGTCTTCTGGAGGAAATGATACAATCAGAGCAGCAAAAGGACGCCAGCCATGGTGAGCGCCCATTTTTCAGTGTGAGGGAGACTGTAGGTATTTTAAAGTAGATGTGGAAACCAAGGAAAGGCCAAGAAAAATTCCCTTTTTCCTAAAATGCGACAGTGGTGGCCACCACAGCACAAGGGGGGAGTAAGAAAAAGTGCTTTTCCATTGCTTTGAGGCATACTCTAGTTGTATTAGAGATGCACTGAGCATCCCTGCATTTTTATCTTAGTATTGGTCCAACCAAAAGTGGTGATAACACATTTTGACCTATGGAACCAAACACCCAATCAGGATATGGAGTGGACCCCTTAATCCCCTTTCAATGTGAGGTAAAACATCTTTTCCTGAGTTGACTGAGCACTGACATACCTAAAGTAGAGCCTATGAATTTATCTATGTTTTTCCATGAATTCTTAGCTATCCTAGTGGTATGCACCCTAGGGGGCTGGGCACCTCTTTTTGAGAGGTCCTGGGTTCAATTCCTGGTCAGCCTAGCTAAGTAGGAAGATCCCATGTGACATGGCAGTGACCTCATCGCCACATACCATGCCACCTCAGCACATATGGGACCCAAAACAAAGAGTGCACATCTCCTAAGATGGCACTATGGAGAGAGAGTGATCCTGAGGCAGTTTTCTAACTCTTTTCCAAAAACATTTCAGCTATCTTTGTGAATATGCATTCATATGTGACCTGAGTTGCAGTTACTGTGAATATTCAATCATCTTTCACTGTTTACACTGCAGCCCTTCATGCTTTGATCCTGAATCCTCTTCTCTTTGCATACTATTGGCTTGGGCTATCCTGGAGTGACTTGGAGTGACTGTATTTAATCAAAACAAAGCTTTTCATCTCCAAAAACAAGCAGCTGGAAACCCTACACCAACAGCAAGCAGCAGGAGAGGCAAAACACAGTGCTGAAAACACTGACGACACGGCCAAGCATGCCCATGAAGAACGCAATTGCAGGACAAGTACCCATGCCAGAATCACTAGACGACACGATGCTCTGCTTTCATCATGGCACACTTGCAGCTAACGTGGTGCATGTTCTCGATGAAGCCTACAACAGCTCCTTACGCCCAGACTTTCATCTCGGAGATCCCAAAAGCAAAGTAATATGGCGCAGAGGAGTCACTCAAGGAAAGTATACGAACGAAGGGCTCACGGTGGCCTACTGGATACGAACCATACCGTACTGTCATGAAGGAACAAAAGAAGAATTCTCTTGTGCTTTCTGCCGCTCTTTGGACACAAGATGGGGCACACACTTGCAATGGTCGTGCCTAATTCTTCCCATGCTATGTATGTGGTCATTCACAGAAGTTGCTCGCCATCTAGCAGCATTGGGACACACAGTGGAATGGAAATCCCCAGCCCACTTTGCAACACATCAAGAAGGAGAACAACAAGAATGGGGCTTGGTGCCAGATTTCCTCATTGAGAATGCAGATCAATGGTCCGCTCTGAGTACATGCATCACATGGTCAGGAGTAGTGCTGCGATCAAAAGAAGCTTCTTTATCGACCGAGGAGGCGGTCACCCTGAGTGCAAAGTATCTGAATGGGCTAGGAAGAAGACGACGCTGGCCTCCACTGATCCGGAGAGAGAACCTGCTGAAAGAATCAGATCCAGTAGGATGGCCAGTGCTCAGCCCGCAATGGAATCACTGCGTCATTGCTGCAGCATACAATTTTGTAGGCCGCAGTGCAGGACCTCATCAGGAAGCGTTGAACCCTGTCCCTCTGAATCTGCTTTCTCCCACACTCAACACCACATCCTTTCATGCGTGCATTGCCTGCCCCAGAACTGAACATGATCCTCAAGCAGTATACATCTCCATGATGTCCCCGCAGAATGAGCAGATCAGAACCAGCATGATAACTTTTCGTGCCACAGATGACTTGTACATCATGTTCAGCAGAGAACTGCTAATCTCTCTAGCACCCAAACTCACGCTTGTCCTGCTACAAGACGAATGGCCATGCAACCCACACGATCAACAACACGACCCTGAGCCACCACCTCCCTAT